>CM067373.1:19351800-19706800 GCA_034401795.1 Chaetoderma sp. LZ-2023a
AATTATCCACATCCAAGAGAACACCCATGTGAGCTATTGTTTAGGTAATTAAAGGATCTGAATAAAAATATGCACCGTGAAACAAAAACAATAAAAAGAAAAGACATGGAAAAATAATTCCAGGTCAAAAATCAAATCAATGGTATGCCTCCCTCCAAAACTCTTTCGCACCCTATGTGCTCTTTCTTATGAACACGCGTCTGTTGCGTCACTCTCCTCTCGGCTACACACCTGCTTGGGAAGTCTATAATTCCGGCCTAGCACGCTCCCGTGGGTTCAATCTGCCATGCATGATCGTTTGCCATGGGTTTCAAACTAGGAGGGGGTGGTGTAGCGTGGACCGACCGGACGGGTACTGACCATCCCAGTGAAGCTTGGTAGAGAATGGCAACTCCGGATTCGCTTCAAGCACGCCCCCCCCCCACCTGGGCAGGATAGTATGCATGCATAGGCCCTATGGTAGAGGTTTTCATTAAAATCGGCTAAGTCCGATAAAGCGTGTGGTGCGCATACGCGCGCGTCACAGCTTCCCTGACAACTCGTCACGGAATTGGAAGTGAGTGATGCCTATAGTGTACCAAGTAACAAACCTTTAATTATTCCGTTCCCGTTGTTCTTGGTACCGATCAGGACCAGAATAATACGAGCTTTCTAGAACTGTCAACCATTTTAAAATCGGCCCAGAAATGGCTGAATTATCCGCGAAAATCCCCTTAAATTATCTTCAAAATATTGCTTTTGACGTCGTAATCGCGTGTATGCGTAAATAGATCTAGAATCTTCTGTGCACGTGATAAATAGGTCACTGATCTAGCTGCACGCTGATTGGCTACTACTTGGCCGCTGATTGGCCGAGGCCTCCGCCTCTGACATCACGAGTAGTATAAAAGGGGTGGAAAATCGAGAATCAGGAGCATCGTCGGCGTAGAGACCAACCTATCTGGAGGACTGGCTGGAAGTGTGGAACACCGACGGAAGATACAGAACATCACCGCAGGTCCAAACGGCTTTCATCTCACCCACACCGGATAGTGGTCCTCGGACTTTCCACATTATGGAATTTTGGATGCTCCTGGACGGCCATCCGGGAGCAAAATAATTAAAGTTATGGTTCCCATTTCCAAACTTGTCTAAAGGGAACTCCTCTGCGGAAAGGGCCATACCGGCCCAGGTTGTGATTCTACGGAATTTAGAGCTTACAGTGATTCTTGGTGGATGACTCGCGGGATCTGCCAACTGCGCTGAAAAGTGGACTTCAATTTTCGCACCGCATGTTGTGTGTGGGTTTTTTTTTTACTTTTTGACCACAGTCTGGTGGAACTTTGCTGGGTGCGCTGCAAGAGCTATGCGACGCATTCCCACACCATGTGCCAGTTTATGTAACTGCTTAATATTATATACAGCCCTCTCTGTTAATTGGTAAACTTCAACTTTATAACTTCCGTCGCCGGACGGATAACTTTCTCACTCCCTTAAAAATTGTATACTAGCTACCAAGACTATAAAATAGACATTGCGTCACTGCTCTGAGTGTGTACCGTGTCTACCCTGTCTGGAGGAGTCAGCTTGAGGAGACCTACCTGCAGAAATCAGCTGCGGAAATCTGCCTGCGGAAATCTTTCCACCTTCAGAGAATGTGTCGACTCGCGCTATGAATACGTTAGCACCTCAATTTCAGTAACATAGTAGCCTGTTCCGTACCGATGACTATTAGGTATTCAAGTAGCTATACTATTGTACACTTAATCCTCATTTCCGTATATGGTACTAATGACTAATAGGTATCTTACCGCAACTTATAATTTCTGTTTTACTGTGAATATTATCCTTGTTTACTGCAGGCGCTTTCAACTAGCCGCACCTTTAAGTTCATCAGCCTGTGGTATTTAGTTACCTCATTTAATTACATTCTATTTATTGCATAGGTTAGTTGTATATGGCAGTCAGCCATCCAGTAAATATGTTTTGTTTAATTGTAGAAAACGTTGGACCACATTACGCTAGGAAATACTATACAGCAACAGATATATCCGCATCACTTTATTCTCACCATCATCAATTTTACACTGAGCTCACTGACCGTGCTCTAATTCTTTGAGCCCGGCATGTTACCCACTAAACCTTACTATTCAGCTCGATAGGATAGGTTAAAGTGGTTAGCGACAATTTCTTGGTCTAGAGACATATAGTGCACGCCTCTTTTATAGTTGTTGCAGTAATGTAGCCCCACACTCTGGCAAGGTTGTGTAAAATTGGCCAGTTAGCTATAGGGCCTCAAACATATTAAGTTATTGTCTCTTTCCACGATCCACCAGCCGCATGGCTTGTTAATTGTTTGGACTCCCCATCAGCACATTGATCGGATCCGACCCTGGGAAACTGGTTTCCGAGCGGTCATGGTTGAAGTGCTGATTTACATAAATCTCCCCAGTATCTTCAGATACTTGTTAGGTAGATAACCCTGCCAATAAAGGAAGCACTGCGAAAACATATAGTTATAAATGTGAGTTAGTTAGTTTATTTACCGGCCCGCAGCGCATATCTGGGCATATTAGAACTTAATCCTAATGACAGTTCAACTGTTAGATCCGTAGCACATGGTGACGGACGAGATGCGGATCTCCATCAAATTCATTGCAGTGTCTGGATGAAGCATTGGAGCTCGTCACGCCCTCATGGGAAGGATGCTCGCGATGGATATCCATCTCTTCATTCCCACCATAAAGACATGTCCGGATTTAAATCTTGCTTATGTGAAACGTAGCCATTGTACAGGTGATGTTTTATGTGGTTGCGGAGCAAGGTAGTCCGATTTTCATCGAATTCAAATGCCTTGTGTCGTAACATGGATGCATGCTGTCCTTGGAGGTAGATGCTAACCCGTGTGACTTACGGGAAGCGGAGCATCTGCGCCCATTGGACAACTGTATCTAAAGTTACGGCCAAAGCTATTTTCTGTTTCTAACACCTAAATGATAGGTTAGACGGTAGCAGAAAACCCGCATAAATAAAGCGGCATCTACCAATGCAGTGTCTTTGGAACTACATAAGACGGTGACTTGTGAATTCTTCGGAAATCATTCGTTCCGTCTTCACGTAAACCAGTATGCATCACATTAATTATGGTTTCACTAGGATCTTCACTTAGCATTTTTCTGTTGAACAAAAGAGTGGCCCTATTTGCCAGCTCTTTTCCTCCACTTCGGCATTGAAGGCATTTTCCTGTGACGGAGGCCCGCATGAGGCACTTTCCTCTCGCAACAACAATATTTTCTGTGTGCGTGCGTGCGTGCGTGCGTGCGTGCGTGCGTGCGTGCGTGCGTGCGTGTGTGTGTGTTAGGGGTATACTAGTTTATATTAAACTACTTAGTTACTTCGTTGCGGATGCTTCTCTTGTGGGGATACCTTTGCAGATTCAAGAACCTGTGTGGTACCTCCGGCGACACCACGTGGAAAGAACACCAGATAGCTCTATGTTGTGTATTATTGTGTGCTCATTTACTGTCAAACAATTCATCTTGTTTGTATAGTATATACTTATTTCTATTGTTTAATTATAAATTGTTCCATATCTCTAAATTAGTATGGATAGACATACCGGTGACACAAATAGTTGGGACGACACCGTGTGGTTCAATTCTGGTGGCAATGGTCGCACGGCCCCACTGGAACATCAGTGTTCCACGTGCTCTAAAAGTCGGTCTTTGTATTTCTGCAACCCCGAGATACATAGCTAACAAGCCATCCCGTTCATCATGCACTTGCGCTGCGATGGGCGGAAACGTCATAGCGAACCAGTAGGTACCCCCCCCCCCCCCCCCGGCGAGCCACATATGGCACTGTGATCTGTGGGTGTGTCACTGTGTATTGGTGGTTGGGTGGGTGGGTGGGTGCAGGCACTGGTCTGCTTTCTGATTATTTGTTTGACAGACTGCCTGCTAATTTTTACCAATTTAAGTGTAAGAAAACTTCAAAATGGGTATTTTTAAACAAATTGTTTTGAAAGTTTAATGACTAAAGCAACTGTCACATTACATGCCCTTTACACCGGCTGATTTACATGTGTCTAACTGAAGTGAGTAAGTTTCATATTTAGCTCAACAGTTCATTTTGGCCATTACAGGCCTATTTTGGTGTCTATCAGAAGTCATCTTTTATATTCCATCAAATATCAGTTGGGATCAAATAAATCATCATCATGAAATATATAATGACTTACATGTACTGTCATGTATGCAAATTACTTTTCAATTGTCTGATCATCGATCATCATTATCATCATCATGTTACATTCATCATCATCATCACATCATCATCATCATCATCAGCATCATCCGCCTTCTAAACACTTTTTGTTCTCTAGCAAACGGTCCAAACTGTCACAAGCTGAACCCCACCTGGTTGCAGCTGGTAATACTAGTGCTACAGTTTTCTTCAGTTTGTCTTTCTGAATTCTTTCCAGAATGCCTTTTGGAACATGCTTGTACTTAAAGAACTTTATAATGTTTTTGCAAAGCTCAATATGGCGGTGCTGGGATCCAATTTTTAGCAGGTCCTGAACTAGAAGGTTTAGGCTGTGAGCCGTGCACCCGTATGTAATTAGATGGGGGTAATCTTTCGAAAGTATTGCCCATGCCTTTTTCATGTTACTGGCATTGTCCGTTACATGAGCATGGACTCTTTCAGTGCCCACTTCTTCTATAGCGTCCTTTAGCACGGATGCAATATATTCTGCTGTGTGTCTTTCTTCTTTACACTCAACAGACTTGAAGAATATTGGCTCTTGGCACGTAAACATGATGTTTATAATTGGACTCTGATTTATATCTGTCCACCCATCACTCATGAGACACAATGAGTTAGCAGCAGCTAGTTTTGCTAGGGAGATGACATGTAAAGTGTCGTATTCCTCATCTAATAGACGGTTTGATAATACATGCTGGGAAGGAACCTTGAATGTTGGTCTAATCTGCGCAAAAAACTGTTTCCAGTAATAGTTATCGAGAACACTCAGCGGTGTTGCAGAGGCACCTAAATTGCCTAATGAAATGTTTTTCTTTTAAAATTATGTAGCGAAACTGGGGTGGGTAATAACTCTCTCAGGTTTTGGTCCCACCATTAGGCTAATCCGAGCCAGTCATTCCAGGGGTGAATTTTCAAAAATTGTCATCTCTTGGTCTGCAAATGGACATTTTCTATGAGAACATTTGAATTTTCTTGAACAAATTCGTGGGTTAAAGGTTTAATAAGCAGCAGCAGCAACTACTGCTCAATAAATATGCGTAATTTACTGGTGGGTGGGTGGGTGGGTAAGCTAGCGCCATGGTCATGGGCGTCCGCATGGGGTGGGGGAACAAGGGGTGCACTTGCGCCCACCTCCTAGATCTGGATACAAAAGACATTATTTGCACTCACTTGAATGCAGAACCAATTTCACAGCCAATCTATGATCCATATTTTTAGATACTTACCTCCAAAAATGCAGGTGATGGCCTCAGGGCGTGTCTATATTTAACATTTTCCCGGGCCCCCAGTACGACCTGACCACAATCACCACCCCCGCCTTGGGAAGCTGTCACCACTCTCAAACCTACCCATATGTTTGTCCCCCTCTGGAAAATTTCCTGCGGATGCCCATGGCCATGGTTGATGAAGAGATGGACGAATGAACACGCAAGGAGAGACTGCTGAATTCACATGCATGAAAGAAGATAATGTATAGGCCTAGATAATATTTGTTTTTCAAGTTGTTGTTGTTGTTGTTGTTGGTGGTGGTGGTGGCGGCGGCGGCGGCAGCGGCGGCGGCGGCGGTGGTGCATGCGTGCGCGCACGCGTGCGTATCAATGTTGCCAAGATTTTGTATTTCAATGTTTTCGAGGGGTGGGGACCGGTGAAAATCCTCTCATGTGGGCGGGCCAAAATGTACACTTCACATCACCCGCAAGATGGCTGATTATAATTTTATTCTATTTCATATGCACGATTGCAATCCTAAAAATAATTAAGTTAAATCTCTTTATAACAGAGGCAATAGGTGTCATTAAACAAGTCAAATTGGCACATAAAACAGATCATTTACTATAGTAAGTCCTATAAATATCCTGTGTGTGCATTTTCCATTATGGCCACTAGTACTATGAAGCGTCATCTTCTGACGCCAAAAGCAGACCAGCAACAGTATTGTTAAAATAGCTATTAACCATGTCGCCGACAAACCCCTGATAAAATAAATTCGTATTGAAGTAAAGCATATCATGTTGAATATTTTGAAAATAATGTGTCTGGACGACGTCGCTACCGAACATAGCAACGGCTGTCAGTAATATTATTTTCGAAATATATAACAGCTTTCCGGTATGGTAGCCTTGTAATTAAGATACAGGGTATCGATGAAAGTGTAGCTCGCGGGGTTCTGTCAGGTCGTTCCGGCACGAATTGCTCGGCCGTCGCACCACACATGCACGATGAACGAGGGGGCTGGCTAGCTCCGAGTCTCGGGGTTCCGGATCCCACGTGACGTTGCTCCGCGAAGTACATAGACCGGCTCCTAAGGCCGGTGGAACTCAATCGTTCTGGTGGGGCCGTGTGACCATTGCCGCTGAGATTGAACTGCATAGTTTCATCCCAGCTATTGGTGTCACCGGTATGTCTTTCCATGTTAATTTAAGACTATGGAGAATAAATTATATAGAAAAAGAGGTAACTATTTATCAAACAAGGTGGATCATCTGACAGTTTCTAAGCATATAATAATAATAATAATAATAATAATAATAATAATAATAATATTAATAATAATAATAATAATAATAATAATACTACATAAAGCAGAGCTAGCTGGTGCACTTTGCACGTGGGGTCGCAGGAGGTACCACACGGATTCGTAAATCCGCAGAGGTATCTCCGCAAGGGAAGCATCCACACAACGAGGTCACTGTTTAACTTAATATAAGCTATTATACCTTCATTATACAATTAAAGAGATTCCTGATGTTGCGAGGGGGAAGTGCCTCGCGCGGGCCTCTGTCACCTAGATGACTTCCTAATGGTGCGAGAGGTAATAGCCTCGCACGGGCCTCCATCCAGGATATCTCGCCTATGCGAGAGACAAGTGCCTCGCGCGGGCCTCCGTCACAGAAAAATGCCTTCGACGCCGAAGCGGAGGAAAGTAGCTGGCAAAAAGGGCCACTCTTCTGTTCAACAAAACTGCTCGGGAAAAAGACCACCCTAGTGAAAATATAATTAACGTGATGCATACTGGTTTATGTGAAGTCGGGGCCAGCAACTCCCGGAGGATTCACAAGTCTCCGTCTTATGTTATTCTAAGACACTGTAATGCGGCCCTTCTGCTATTCATAAATTGCGGTCCTAAGACCGGTACGGTACCTGTTAGTCATCAATACCTTATATGGACGAGAATTATGATGATAAAATATGATAGGTATAGTTACTTGAGTACCTAGTAGTTACTTGGACGGAACAGGCTACTATGTTACTGAAATTGAGGCGCTACATACACGTAGCGCGAGTCGACACGTTCCCTGAGGATGGAAGGTTTCCGCATGCAGATCTCCGCAGCTGGTTTCAGCAGATGGGTCTCCCTCCGCATGCTGACTCCACGATGATACGGCACAAACGCAGGACAGTAAAACAGAGCAATGAGGTAATGTCTACTAGATCATCCCTATAACTAAATCAGGATTTAAACGGTGTGAAGAAAGTTCTCCATCCGGCGACGGAAGCACAAAAGTTAATCATAACCCATTAACAGAGAGGGTCACTTATAAAAAATGTAATTAATGCATGTACATATTGAGGCAAACGGTGCGGGGTGCGGCGCACAGCTCTTGCGGCGCACCGGGCAAAGTCTACTCGACTGCGGTCAAACGGTTATAACGGTGGCCACACGACATGCGGTGCAGTGGCTGAAGTCCACTTTTGTGTGGTGGGCAGATCCGGCGAGTCATTCACCAAAGAATCATCGCTGCTCTACATTATGTAGAATTTACATAACGGGTCACAAGGACCCTCCCACAAAAAGTTCCGCTTATAGGTGTTCGGAAATGGGAACCATACTTTAGTTTATTATTGCGGATGGCCGTCCGGGAGCATCCAAAATTCAATATATGCAGGTCAGCCGAGAACCGCTTTTATGTGTGGGTGAGCTCAAAGCCGCAAGGAACTGTGGGGGATGTCCTGTATCTTTTTCATCCGCAGGTATTTCGGGTCACTCGTCTAGTCCACACCTTCAGTCAGCTCTCGACTCTCGGCCTCCACGCCGACGATGCTCCTGATCTTCGAACCAACCATCAGCCGATGTACCAGCCAATCCGCGTACTAGAATACTGTGACATATACACAAATAACTATATATCTAGATATGTATAGATATGTGAAGTGACGTAGAAAGTCACGCGTACACAAATCACTGTGTATTTAGCCATATATATACGCGATTACGACGTTATAGCAACATTTTACCGTATATTTTGACTTGGAGTGTCTATGATAACTCGGCCATTTCTGGACTGATTAAAAGGGGTTTTCAATTTTAAAAAGCTCGTCAAATTCTGGTCTTGATTGATACCAAGAACGACGAAAATAAATGAATTATAATCATTTACGCGTACCATCTCGGTACACTATAGGTACACACTCGCGCCCGATCTCGACACACGTTGAAGTTTTCTATTATCTATCTTCTTACTTATTAACGCTTCGCTTCCCACGGCGGTAAGGCCTGTATGTGTGGTTGCTGCGACAACCGGTCTTACCGACGAGGAAAGTGGTCGATACGAGCTCGCCTCGTGTGTAGATGAGAATCACGATATTTATGTTCGTATCTGGGCCTGATCTGACTGGTATAGAAGTCGGTGGTTCGTGACGGTGGTCTTCCGTCGCTTCCAGAATTATGCAACAACTCAAACTCTTGCTTCGAGGATATCGAAGTGATGATTTTATTTTACTAACCTTACTATATATACTTCACTATCAATTATGGGTGGCTTATACTACCACCGATATATCTCCCTATCAACTATGAGTGGCTTATACTACCACCAAAATACTTTGAGCAAAGAAGTACTGACTTTTGTACAATACGAATACTGGTTACTCTACCCTCTAAAAGTTGCTTTTCACGATTCGCTAAATCACTTTTATCAAATACTGTTCTTGGCTACTTAAAGTCATTCACCAAGAACTTGTGTGAATTTCGACAAATTCAGTTCCACAGAACTATACGAATTCGAGGCTAGGTTTACCTAAGCGCAATAATTTTCGGACTCCCGATCAAATTTGAAAGTTCCCGTTATGTACTGCTTCGCCATGTCACGGTCATGTTCGGGTTGTTACACCTCACCCTTGGAGCCCCCGCTTTGCCTCGTTTTGCTTACTACTCTTATAAAACTTTTGACCAATCCATTCCGGCCATTTGCGTACTCCGAAGGTAGACCTGAACATTGGCAAAGCAGTACTTGAGTGATGCGATCTGTCGGATTTCGGTCTCAATAATGGATTTTGCTTTGGCAACCATTCCTAATCTCAAGCTTAATGGCTTACTTGACGGACGTCCTCCATGTCAGTTTTTCGTCTCGTTTTCTACTCTACCTGGCGCCGGACGTTACCACGTCCTTGTCCGTCCCCTTGCTCATTAGGCTTGCGCCTGCATTTTTACAAGGGTGCTGTGACGTAGCGGTGACGTAGTGACCATATGGCCCGCCTGACTCACCAGCATCTGGTGTTGTTGGTCGCTTTTACAGAAACTCGGTTACCGTTATCACGGTCCCACGGTAAGTCGGTCACTACGTCATTTCTATGAGTCATCTCTTTATGCTACCCGTACTCTGTCCGTAGTACCCTACCGACGCTCCTGCTTGAATATTTGGAAACTATTGGTCATAACTTCTGCTGAATACTATAAAAGGTTGTGCCGCTGCTACAGCAACAACTTTCATCTTTTAATTACCGCCAGATACCATCAACTCACAACCCTAGGTCCTTCTCCATTCTATCCAATTTCACTCAATATTTCGGCTATAGTTTCGCGTCAGTTTCGCATCGACTGATGCCCCTGTTGATGCATCCAGTTATCCGTTCATTAACTCATCTGGTATTCACAAATACAATAATTTCACTGGGTCACACTGGGGTCTTATCCTGCAAATATAAGATGTCCCCGGGGTCATGACTCCCCGTACGACAATCCGATATCCACATACGCCCCACAACCAAAGTTAATTGACCATCTCTCTTAAGGCCCTAAGAGAGTGTCAACTAACTCGTTGTGCCCTATCAACAACCCAAACCTATACCAGTAGCTCCGAACGGATACCACCTGAAATCACCGAAACTACCAACAATCCCCTAGCCCACGTTACAGCTCGATATGCTATACACACATACTTGTCCGAGTAGCGGAATACTCGGAAATACGTTAGTAGCAGTCATTAGTATATAGCCAATAATTATACAAACATACATGTCCGGGTAATCGGAAACACATTAATAGCATCATTAAACCGTGGACGTAACCCGTCTCACGCGTAACTTAACAATAAAGGCGACGCAAACAATAGACATTAAACGATAAACATAATCCTAATCCTACAGTGCAAATGATCATTACTGGTCATACAATAGGTCCTATATCAAGTAATAAAATAATCACCAAATAGTGTTCCATTAACAGCATATAAAGTTCACACCAACGTCACGTTGATGATATCTCCATATAGTCCCTGTTTGTGTTAGGATTGTCAATGTTGACGTATTCTGCCATCTCAATCCAGTCGGTAGCCGTCGGTCGATCTCAGTCCGTGCAGTAGCATTAGGCGACGACCCGGCTACCATCCGCAGCGGCTCCAGTAGAGCTGCAGGTCTCCAGGGCTGCTGGGTCTGAATAGTTGGTGCAATGATATGCGGTTCACTACTATGGGCCGCACGTGGCTTGCATTTATGGGCCGCACGTGGCTTGCATTTAAGCGCATTCCACATGCGTGATAACACGCCACATTTATATAATATAAGCACAATTACTAACACAACTACGAAGGAACCCGTAGAATATGATACGAAAGAATGTACCCCAATGCCATCGACCATCACTGGGTCGATCATGGATAACGGTGCTAGCGGCACGTACTTAGACTTTTGTAAATGGCTCCACGGTTGTAGCTTTAAATGGTCAACTATCATGGACTGATTTAGAACGCCGGACACATCCAAGTGGGGCATTTCAATGGCTAGGCCTATTCGAGTGTACGTCCGACTATAAGACGCTACAGGCTCGAATCGCCAGCCCCTCCCACTATACCCGCATTCTCCAGACATCAATGCATACACACCATTACTCACCCTACACCGGTCCGTCAGTCGTCCGTCGCAATGGATTTCCACCGTCTCGCCGAACGTTTGCAACACTACTCCGATTTTCCCATTGGCAAATAATTTACTAGTGGTTACGTTCGACTTCGTTAGTTGAATATTACAGTTGCTATCAGTCGCATTTGTCAATACACTCACAATACAGGGCACGTGGGTCTTGTCGACCCGTAGTTGTCCCTGGCACACCCTAGGGTCAGCACCACGACACTCCGACGCGGTAAAGTACCACCCAGTCTTGGCATCTAGACCAATGCTGGTACGGGCCAGCATCACTTGAATGTAGTACCCTGTCTTGGCCAGTGGTTCTGGCCATGAGTGTAGTCCATATTCGATATATTGTCCTCCGTCAATTAACGGTAGTGTCGCCACGTAATGGAGCTTCAACTCGTCCCGCCACAATGGATATACCACTACATTTCTGTAATACCACTGATACGGTTTCACCAGCCTGTATTCCGTACTAACCTGTTTTGCCACGGACGTCAGATCATCGGGACCAAAAAGTTCTTCCATTAGACGACCCAACTCCAAGGATGCCGTTTTCCTATGGAACCGTTCGGCTGCCTTCTGGTAGTCATAGACCACATGTTCAGCCGAGTCTATAACATGTCCTAACCGTACCAGCGCATATAGTTCCAACAATCGAATCCCCTGCTGCCTGAGCGCTCGGCTCATGTTGCCCGTAGCAGTGGCGAAGTTGTCGCCTAACTCGTTAATACGGTCCGTGTTCATACCAATATCTCGGAAAGCTAATTTGACGTGCGACGTCAACTGGTTGGTAAAATGCACCACTTTGTTCATCTTCGTCATCGCCCTCTTTACCACATCTCGTATGGCGTTTACATCCCCAGATGTAGCGGTACCGAACAGCGATGATGCGATGTCGCCCACAAAGTTAAACAACCCTCGCCTCTGCCTAGCGCCGTTTCGACTACTCATTGTTTGCTGTGTTTGGCTTGCCATCTTCCTTACCCCCCGTATTCGATGTTGTAATCCGTATATATCGTTCCCACTCAAAAACGATGTTTTGGTACCCATGCTAGCGGCGAGACTGGCCATTTGGGCCAACCGTCCCAGGAACTCCGCGGGTAGGTAAGGATGGTCGATGGATACTATCACTGTCCATTCGGCCCGTATTACCGACACAACCTCTGGCTTGGTTGTCATGATGCCGTTCGGTAGGCGGCGTATACTCGAGTCTTTACACATACCCAACACCACGCTAAACCACAACGCCATTATACACAATTGAAACGAATACATTTTTGTATCTTGCGAACGAATTTAGCTTCAATCGTTATTATACCCTATGCACTAGCTATTCGCGATGTTATAGTATAGCGATACAATACACACTACTGGCGGTTGTGATGCCGAATAACAGCATTTATATGACTGATGAAATCAGCGTATAGCACGTCATCGCGTAGGGCGGGGTCTATTACACCAATGCGGAGTCGCTTATCACTAGCTTCGCCATCCAGCCTATGCCCGCGCTTTCGCTTCATATCCATCCGGAGTTGCTTGATGTCAAAATCGTCATCCGGCGTATGCCTGCGCTTGCGCAGCATATAAGGATGCGATGGAAGCGTCTCCATTGGTTCAGAGGCAGGCTCTAGTGCCGCCTCCGGGGTGTCGATCACCATAGGCCTAGGAGTTTCGATGTTGTCACTCCGTGACTCATGGTTTCGATCGCGACTCGTACCAGGTTGAACCTCTTTCCAGTCAACCCTCTTACTCCCTGTACGCACCTCTGGCTCCATATCAGAAGCGGGCCGCTTCCTACGAGCTTTGGGTGTCGTATCAGCGTCGGTAACCATTGGTTCGGACTCGGGTAACATCACCCTTGTGTGATGGCTGGCTTTCGTCCCTTTGGCAGGGTTATGAACGGGGCGTGGTCTTACCTCGTCCCAGCACATTTCCGAGTCAACCACGTGCAGCTTACAGACGTTAAGCACACGCATTTTACCAGACCTTTGGTGGCGGACATGAGCCACAGGTCCATTGATTTTAAAGATCTCATACTCGGGGTCACTGCGAGAGGTCAGCTTCATCCTCTCCTCAGCTTTTACGACCACCGAATCTCCAACCTTAAATTCACCAGCGTTTGCACGCTTATTAACCTGTTCCCGGTGAACCTCTCGAGATCGAGCTGTTCCTTCACGAGCACGAAGCAAGGCATTGCTGAGACACGTTAGCCTCTCACCAAGGTCCTGCGACGCATCGATTGGGACGGCCTTTGGCAATCTCGCCCGTCGCCCATACGTCAAATAAAATGGCGTATACCCGGTCGTCGAATGACGAGTACTGCGGTACGCTGTTAAAGCCGCACCCAACTCATCTTCCCACGCCCGCGAGGCGTTGTTCACCCCTTTCTGTATCAACTCCTTAAGAGTGCGGTTGAATCTCTCTGTACGTCCATTGGTTTGCGGATGGTATGGTCTAGACCATCTATGGTCGATACCGTGTTCTTTAAACCGCTCCTCCAGAGAATTCGAACAAAATTCTTTACCCTGATCGGTTATTACAATCTCAGGGACGCCATGACGCGCGACATACTCGTTGAAGAACTTTTCTTCGACATTTTGAGATGTCTTCGCTGCAATCGGATATGCTTCTTCCCAAGCAGAACAGTGATCGATCACCGTCATGATATACACGTTACCCTTATTCGATTCTAACAGTGGACCGATCAAATCCATCCCAATTATCTGACTCGGATAATTGGCCATGGGCATCTCACTATACCTGGGTCGGGTGGTGACAGGTCGGTTGACCTGGCACTTCGTACATGTCTCAATCATACGAACCACATCTTTTCTCAAAGACATCCACACAAAAGAATCTCTTACTATACCGATGGTCTTCTGCAGACCTTGGTGACCGGCTCGTTCATGAGCCATCCGGAGTACCTTCTCACGGAACAGGGTAGGTAAGACAATTCTGGGGTACTCAGCATCCAACGCTGAAGGCGTAACTAAAGAATACAAAATGCCATTCTTAACCATATACTCCTCCGGTGTGTTCTTGAACAACTCCGGGTATTCTTTGGTCTGCTCGGCACACAATCCGTCATACGGTACGTCGAACGCTTCTAGAGGGACGTGAGGTAACACTCCCTCGTCGACATCGGGTATTACAAAGTCGCCCGTATCTAACGTCGCGACTTCCACCGGACGACGTAACCTGGACAACATGTCCGCTCGAATATTCTTCGAGCCTTGGATGTATTCAATCTTACATCCGTACTCGGCAATCAGTACTGCCCAGCACTGCACCTTCGTGTTTTTAACTTCGCCCACAAACAAACTCTTTAGGGGTTTGTGGTCGGTATACACGGTGAACTGCGCGCCAAATAGATACGGCCTAAGCTTCTTTAGCGCATATATTACCGCATAAGCTTCCTTTTCTATCACAGGCCAATTCAACTGACTGTCTTTAAGAGTAGAGCTAACATACTGAATCACCCGCTCAATACCCTTTGTTATCTACCTGTACCAGTATCGCACCTATCACATAGCTAGACGCATCAGTATACAATCTATATTCAAATTCGGGTATGTGAGAACCGTCTCACTACACAGCAAGTTTTGCAATTTCTTAAACGCTTGCTGTTCCTCCTTACCCCATTCAAAACGTTTATATTTCTTAGTCAATTCTATCAAAGGCTTAGCAATTTCGGCATAACCCTGCACACAAGAGCGGTAATAACCTGTAGCTCCAAGGAAACTTCTCACCTCACCCACATCGTGGGGCGGTGACATTTCCCTTATGACCTTGACCTTCTGAACCTGAGGGGCCACTCCCTGTGCTGAAATACGATATCCCAACAAATCAACTGATGGTTGGGCAAAATCGGATTTCGACTTCTTAACTTGCAAATTATACTCTTGAATCCTACGCATAACTGTACGCAAATGCTGTACATGTTCAGCCGGGTTTTTTGAATATACGACTACATCATCAACGAAAACATGCAAATATTTTCCCACGAATTCTCGGAAAATATCGTTCATTGCCCTCTGAAATATGGCACCTGAGTTGCAAAAACCAAATGGCATCCGAACAAAGTCGAACAAACCTTCACTACAAACGAACGCTGTTTTCTCTATGTCTCGGCTGTCCATTGGTATCTGCCAATAGCCAGACTTCAAGTCCATAGTCGAAAACATCGTTGCGCCGCGCATCGAATCAAAAATATCGGCTATGTTTGGCAGTGGATAACTGTCCTTCTTGAACACAGAATTCAACTTTCTGTAGTCGACACAAAATCTAGTCCCCCCATCCTTCTTGGGCACTAATGTAATGGGCGACGCGCAAGGTGACGATGACAGTCTTATGACGCCCGTTGCCAGCATCTCAGCCACCTGATTCTTGACTATATATCGCTTGGCTAGCGGTAGACGGTAGGCTTTCTGCCTTATAGGATACGCATCTCCTGTTGGTACCGTACACCTGACTTTGGGAACCAATCCTAAAGTATTTGGACGAGCCTTATCAAAGATATCCGCAAAGTCCGTCATAACTTTGTCGATATCTTTATATCCGGTCGTTTCTGTACAACTTGCATAAACATAATTTGTCTGCTCCCTATAGGGATACCTAAAGGGATATATCTGGTCAAACCATACTACAATTTTGGCCTGATAGTCAATCTTTGCATCTCCCAGGTGCAAAGCATCCGCTCCAAGTAAACATTCATGCCTCATTCCGGCCACAATCGTACTAGGGATGGGTCGGGCGTTTTCGAATTTTACTTGTGTTTCCCCCTACAACTTGACCGGGGAACCATTTACAGCTAAGAGCGTTCTTGCTCTTTTCAATGGCCTAGCATTCAACATGCTACGCCATATATCCTTACGAATCAAGGATGTGCTAGCACCAGTATCCACTAAGGCATGCAGGTACTCACCTTGATCCGTTGGACCGTTTTCATTCATTTTCAGACGGATTAAGAACCGCTCGGTCGGTGCTTTCACCAACGGCTCTCTCCGTTGTCGTTTCCCGGGCTCCTTCGGCCACTAACAACTTCGGCGTAGCTATTTTCCCGGGAGGATGCGTCCTGTGCGGCACCGTATGAATAACGGCCCTGCACATCCGTCCCTCCTCCGGTCAATATGAATCCATCACGGTCTTCATATTCGTCTCGATTACGAAACCGATTGTTCATGTCCTTTCGGAGGTTACACGAACAGTCATGGGGTATTATCCTTTTCTCCTGCTGCCTTCGATCGACGCCGCCGATATCCATGTCCTCGGAGTGCGGTCGCTTGATAGCCCTTCGTACGGGCGGACTCTGTCGCCGGCCCCATGCGGGACCATCCTGCGGCGGGCCTCTTGATGGGCAGGCAGGTGATGTTTCGTAAGTCTTTTCCCGCCCTAACTGGTCGGGGCCACGGTGGTGTACGTGGTTTTGCTAGCGGTGGGGTTCTCTTCTCGGGCTTGGCGGCCCTAGTCGCCGTCTGCCGTTCTAGCTGTAAGTCGCTCACCAGCCCACACAATTGCTCAACCATTCTATTCTGTTGAGCAATCTGTTTCTTTAGCGTGCTAACCACGTTCCAGATCTCCTTTTCCTCCCCGGGACCCACTACGTTTACCTCCATGCCCTGTTCCTGTCGTTCGTTGATTTTCATGGCCTGGAGCAGGTCGTCACAGGTGGCCTCCTCCTCTGCAATCTCAATAGAACGGGCCAGGGTGGTGGCCTTCTTGCGGACAATTCTCTTGCTGAGACGATGATCAGATAGTCCCTTGAGGTAAATCCCCAAGATGGTCCTCCTGTTGTCGATGTTCTCGACAGGGTAAGCCCGGGCGCTCAGTTCCCTATAACGTCTGTTAAACGTTATGATGGTTTCGTTCCGCCTTTGTCGTACACCCTCTAGATCATACTTGATCCGTTCTCCTTCGTTTGCTGAGATGAAGTTCAGTGTTATATACTCGTGGAATTCTTCGAAAGTGATATTCTCCCTAACTTTTCCCACGAGAAACCCATCTATGGCTCTGGACAATTGCCCTCGTGCCGCTCGCGTGATGATGTAGGCTGGTACGCCCTCTAGCCGTCCTTCATTAGCGACCCATGCTCGCCTGGTTTCGTCGAGGAAGGTTCTCACCTCCTCCGGCACTACTCCGTCGCAGGGTTGTATGCGGTAGATCGTGTCCCGGATCTCCTTCCGGTACACCCGCTCATTTTCTCGGCGGTCGCTGCTTTCGACGATCGCCCTGGCCATCGCCGTCCCCATGGCCTGCATGGCCGCCACGGTCTCAGGACGTAGCTCGACACGTCGATCGATGCCAGGCAGGGTCACGCTAGGGGGTTCTTGCGGGTTTGCCATTTCGCTAGCGATATTCTAATGTAATAGTAACCTTTGCTAGTCTTGGTTGCTCAGGACAGTCTATTTCAGTCGTTATTTTAATTATGGTGCTGTCGCTATACTCTCTATGTTGGATGACCCTCGTTGTCTGTTGACTGGGCCCTCTCTATAAAAACATTCACCCGGTCCGCGAGGTCTCTTAATACTACGTTGGCGGGTCGCTCTCTCAGTGCTTGGGCCATACAACTTTTTACTCACGGTTTTCACAGTTTGTCCAATCCTGGAAACAAAAATCCTGGCAGACGGAGCCACTGAAGTTTTCTATTATCTATCTTCTTACTTATTAACGCTTCGCTTCCCACGGCGGTAAGGTCTGTATGTGTGGTTGCTGCGACAACCGGTCTTACCGACGAGGAAAGTGGTCGATACGAGCTCGGCTCGTGTGTAGATGAGAATCACGATATTTATGTTCGTATCTGGGCCTGATCTGACTGGTATAGAAGTCGGTGGTTCGTGACGGTGGTCTTCCGTCGCTTCCAGAATTATGCAACAACTCAAACTCTTGCTTCGAGGATATCGAAGTGATGATTTTATTTTACTAACCTTACTATATATACTTCACTATCAATTATGGGTGGCTTATACTACCACCGATATATCTCCCTATCAACTATGAGTGGCTTATACTACCACCAAAATACTTTGAGCAAAGAAGTACTGACTTTTGTACAATACGAATACTGGTTACTCTACCCTCTAAAAGTTGCTTTTCACGATTCGCTAAATCACTTTTATCAAATACTGTTCTTGGCTACTTAGTCATTCACCAAGAACTTGTGTGAATTTCGACAAATTCAGTTCCACAGAACTATACGAATTCGAGGCTAGGTTTACCTAAGCGCAATAATTTTCGGACTCCCGATCAAATTTGAAAGTTCCCTTTATGTACTGCTTCGCCATGTCACGGTCATGTTCGGGTTGTTACACCTCACCCTTAGAGCCCCCGCTTTGCCTTATAAAACTTTTGACCAATCCATTCCGGCCATTTGCGTACTCCGAAGGTAGACCTGAACATTGGCAAAGCAGTACTTGAGTGATGCGATCTGTCGGATTTCGGTCTCAATAATGGATTTTGCTTTGGCAACCATTCCTAATCTCAAGCTTAATGGCTTACTTGACGGACGTCCTCTGTCAGTTTTTCGTCTCGTTTTCTACTCTACCTGGCGCCGGACGTTACCACGTCCTTGTCCGTCCCCTTGCTCATTAGGCTTGCGCCTGCATTTTTACAAGGGTGCTGTGACGTAGCGGTGACGTAGTGACCATATGGCCCGCCTGACTCACCAGCATCTGGTGTTGTTGGTCGCTTTTACAGAAACTCGGTTACCGTTATCACGGTCCCACGGTAAGTCGGTCACTACGTCATTTCTATGAGTCATCTCTTTATGCTACCCGTACTCTGTCCGTAGTACCCTACCGACGCTCCTGCTTGAATATTTGGAAACTATTGGTCATAACTTCTGCTGAATACTATAAAAGGTTGTGCCGCTGCTACAGCAACAACTTTCATCTTTTAATTACCGCCAGATACCATCAACTCACAACCCTAGGTCCTTCTCCATTCTATCCAATTTCACTCAATATTTCGGCTATAGTTTCGCATCGACTGATGCCCCTGTTGATGCATCCAGTTATCCGTTCATTAACTCATCTGGTATTCACAAATACAATAATTTCACTGGGTCACACTGGGGTCTTATCCTGCAAATATAAGATGTCCCCGGGGTCATGACTCCCCGTACGACAATCCGATATCCACAACGTGTCCTCGAAGAGGCGTTTGAGTGCGCGCATGCGCACCACGCGTTCTCGGCATAGCACGAAGCTACGGCTCTATGTTTAGATTGGCCTCTCGTATAAGCCCATACACGTGTACTGCTCTACCCAGGGGGTGCGCTTTTGGGAACGAGTCCAGGGCGGGCGGCTCGTACCCAGCTTAGCCGGGACGGCCAGTACCCGCCTAGTCGATCGGCGCTACAAAAGGGTTAATTATACACACTTTTTAAACATGGACAGTAGGCCTAAATAGCGCATTTGCTGCCAGCGACTCATTGGCAGTGTGGTTTTATATAGGTTTCAAAAATGTATTTTAAATGCAGAAAGAATAATAACTGTAAGTAAATTATAGTCGGTATGTTATATACATGTGTTGAACCTAAGCATGCATCGGATTTTGCTATACATATTAATTAATTCTAGCATTTGTACATAGAATATTTCTACGTATTTATATACAGTTATCAGGCGCGCGTATTTATCCTCCTTGTGTTTACTCGCCACTCAGCAGATGGCGCTGCGTCGGCGCACGTTTCACGCTTATAGATCTATAGTGAATGGTGTGGAGTGAGATCTGTCTATATTTATCCTCCATGCTATAGGCATGTGGGTAGGTTGTTGAAGATGTTTTAAATTTTACTGGGAGTTGTTGCTGCCACAACAACTGTCAGTCAAATTAGTTTCAATGACACATTTTGTATACTAGTGACGGACTTTTCGATTTTCTTTAAGTGGCGTATTTGATTATGACGTCAGATACTTGAGTTACAGAACGGATCTCTCCATTATCTGAGAACAAGTTTACCAAACCATTGGGCGCATCCGGGCCAGAAACAAACTTCTTTAAGCGCGGGTTTTCACAACAAAGTTTGCGCAATTTCCCAGGCATGTTCCAGTTTTAATACTAGCAATGTTTTACAAGTGCACGCGCACTAGGGGCCTAGCGTTATAATTGTCTGCTCTATGAAGGAGATGTACCAAAGCTTTCAAGAATCGGGACATTACAGATCCCCAACCTATCTTTTTGTTAGTTTTAAAATTGTTCCTGTGTGCCGAGTTTCATTGATATACAGCTCCGGGCATGCATGCACGCACGCACGCACGCACGCACGCAATAAGTTACGGATGAAGGTACTATTGGACTGCGCTCTCATTTTTACCAGATGAACGCGGCTATAGAAGGGCTGATTGCAGCTGTAGGATGTTTCTACTACTACAGCTGCAGAATACAGTAATCATACATACATAGAGGATCACGGCTATAGAAGATTTGAAAACACCATATAGTATCTGTAAGAAACACTTTAATAATTAAGTCCAAAATATTTAATAAATAAAATTCTGGATATTTAAAATACATCTACATTTTAACTAACATTGAGTAAACATTTCGCCCTGTGACACGTAATTAATTACCGCTACACCAGCTTAAAATACATGACTTAGCTTATTAATATTTGAAATAGCAGTTCCTCAGATTCAAGACAATCATACATGAACGATGTTGAATATTTTGAATCTAATTCGACTGGAGAATGTTACTGCCGTAAGTTAATTTCTAAATATTCAACACCAAAGACATACAGTTCAGACATTTTCGTGGCGAGCATATCCACATTTGTCAGAGACCTACGTCATTTGATTGTGACGTTCGCTAACAAGTGACGTATTTTGATAATGATGATTATGACGTCAGATACGCTTTAACCCTTACAGACCAGACATGACAAATCCTTTTACCATTTAAGGAATATTCTGTTGAATATCTTGAAATTAATTTAACGTGGAGCTGGCTGTTGCTGCCTATGATAACAACAGGTTACAGTCGAATTTGTATCAAAATACTCCTTGTATGATGGTTTTGAAATTAAGGTACTGGCATTTCAAGGGCAAACCGGTTGAAATGGATTTAAAATTTCGTGAGATTATTTAATGATTTTGACACTACACGTCCCCGGTCACGCCTTGTCCCCGGCCATACAAAAGTGCAAATCGTGAAATTCAGACATAGAAGTTTGTAAGCCAATGTTTCTTAACGTACAGACAAAATAAAACGTTCAAAATAGTACTGTTTGGAAACATTCTAAGTTATTTCTGAGCTGTACTGTAATCATAATAAATAAATAGTAAGTACCGGACTCAACCAAGTGCTATGGCTTGTCGATGGCATCCGACAGAACTCCGATCAGTTACAGCTATACCCACCCGTCGTTAGCTAAGCTCCACCCACACTTCGCCCGTGTTGGGATCGATCCATCACTGAACTCCCTGACTATCAATTTCCAGACAAATATACAGGTAAGCTGTGGAATATTTTGACACTAATTTGACTGGGTGCTGTTGTTATCTATGGCAGCAACAGCGCCCAGTCAAATTAGTCTTCAAAATATTCAACAGCATGTTTATTAAATAGTAAAGTTACTAAAGACATGCAATTCGTACAACAACGCTTAGTTCATCATCCATTAAGCTTTAGACACGAACTTAGCTACGTCATTCATGACGTCATTGATTATAACGCCAGCCTACATGTCAGCTAGTTGATTATGACGTCATATGATTGACCGAGAAACTACAATCTCCTATTGATTAATACGGGTATGCGTTCTTCAGCTTATGGCCTATTTTGGCAACGTAAAATGCTTAGCTAAGGGTATTAATCTGGCAATGCAGTTGTGAGCGCGTGATTTAAGAGCTTGTAGTCGAGCTATAACACCAGACACTGCGTGGTTGCCAGGCGAGTCTATGATCTGTACTAGTCGTAAACAAATAAATTGCATTTGATGTTCGTATCGGCAAAACATGAATTCAAATTCACCTCGGGCATCTGAGATTGAGGCTGTATGCTCTGCAATTGTTTGCAATTCTAGATATAATGAGAGAATATCGGAAAAGAATTGAGCAACAAGAGACGGTGTTACACGTTCGTCTGGTCTTAAACCAAATATTTCACTGAGTCGCATATAGTCTTTGGATGTCATCCTCTTTTTCATCGCCATTATATCCTTCCGAATTTTCCTCACCTCGCGTGGATGACGCGCCCCGCGATGCCGGATGGCCGCCAGGTATGAACGAGAACGGGTCTTGCTCTTCATCATACGACGATCAACATGCTTTAACTCCACCTCTTGTGTACCCGCCAAATCACCAGCGCGTGCGCAACTGCCCTCGTGTGGGGCACCTTTCATACAGGTCCAACAGAAATTAAAACCACATATACAAACCATATGTGGACAACCACGGAATTTCTCGATTGGTTCATTGCATGCCGGACATTTCTTGTAATTGACGACAACCGTTGAGTCTGTTGGCATTGCATCAATGGTGACGTCACCGAGAGATTCGAGTTTCTGGGAGTATTGTTGAGCTTGGTCGCATGATGAAGGCCAGTGAGGCTCATTTAAGCAATGAAAACACAAATTCAGTCCACAAAGGCATGATATAGGCCTCATACTATCACTGCCACTAGAATGAGTACCACCTAGTTCTAATACTCTGCCGCATGTAGGATTTGGGCACCATTTACTAGAGTTCCTGCGCTGTACACGTACGTTATGGCATCTCTTTACATACTTCCGATAGAGGTCAACTGGCACCAGCGTTATAGCAGTCGCCCAGTCTATTGTTGCTTCGCAGTCCAATTCGGGGCACTGAATGGCACGGGCATGTCCAGAGCTCACCTGGTTGTGAAGGTAATGACGCCAGCACATATTACAGAACCAATGTTGGCATTGTTTCAGAGATGTGGCGCTGATACAGTCATCCGTTAGTAGGTCAATACTCTCAAAACAGATGTTGCAGAATTCGCTCATGTCTACAATGACATCTTGAAATGCCATTTGGTAAAGGTCATGATCGCACGCACTGCATTCAAAGAGATCTTGCTTCAGAGTGTCATCGACATTGTAAGACACGTTCTCCCAGCCATGTTCGCGCGATAGGATATCGAATTTGCACTCCGTGTGGATAGGGTAGCTGAGTTCTGTCATTCGGAAACATTCATTTGGTAGCGTATCGAAGAAGTACAATGTTCTCTGGACAATGTCCTCCAGCGTATATACAGTCATGCCACACAATGTTTCTATCCGTACAGAGTTTACATTTAAATCTGCATTCAAATATACTTGATATATGTCCAAACCCTCTGGACAATGGCCATCCTGTACAAAATAAAGCCAGCACCATGTGTCTATCTTCCTGGTAAACTGACTAGCAATACGCTTAGAACTTTTGACCATACTGACGAGTCGTTCGGATATATCGATGGTGAACTTTCGAGGGTAGCACTGACATTCTGTGTAAGATGTACCGTAAACTGATGATAGGAACTCCGGAGTGGTCTCGTTGTTCGGGATAAGAATTCGAACTGGGAAGATTTCAACATATTTTATGTCATTGGCCTTGTGTTTATGCGGAATCATTTCAAAGTCATTATCTAGTTCAACGTCGTTATGTACCTCAGCCCTCTCGGTATTAACATCTTCAATTGGTCTGTCTATGTAAAACACATGTTCTTTAGTGTCTAAACATTTGTAACACTCACGATTAATGTTTTCTGGTGTGAACGCAGAGTATGCGTGGCCGTTATTGACTCCCGTCAGTTCCTTAGCTAGCGTAGCAGCTCGCAGTAGCTCGCTAATCAATACCACTTCTGCTAAATTATTAGCGTCGTTCTCGCTGTAATCGATATTGGAAGAGGATGAATCATCTGCATCGTCGTCACTTTCGTCATCGGAAGTTGAGAAGGAATCACGATTTACTTGCAGCTGTAAATTCCTGCGTCGCTGCTTTTTACGATGCCTGGTGGAGTCTTGGTGTTTATCAGTCTCAGGAATGTTAACTGCATATTTGGGATTATACGTAACAGAGCTTGTTTTAGGTGAAGGGTAATAAACTTCATAGCGAATTTCTACCTTGGGCTTTTGTGGTTCTTGCTCACTGTCTAATAACTGGTCTTGCTGTTGCGGTTGCTGTCTGAATCTAGGCATATTTCCGTGACGACCTCGCCTACGTCTGCTGCGCTCCTCCGCTCGCTCATGCGCCCATCGTCTTCGGTCTGCTTCCCGCTCTCTGCGCATTGCACGTCTTCCATATTTCTTACCATGCGGGGAGACGACACTGTGCTCTTCAAAGTAAGTATTGCCAGTGGGAACGACAATGTCCACGTCACCTTTACTTGTTGTGTAACTGAGACAGTTTATATGATTCTTCAATTTGTGTTTTTCGAGTACCGTAAATTTGATTTCGTCATCTTGATCCCTTTTTTCCTGAACAAATTTCTTCAATTGTTCGGGTATATTCCACCGCTGGCGTTTATTCAGGGAATATTCCACTCGGTCGCCAACACAATTCTCTTTAGCAAAGGCATCTTGCTCCTCCCACTTCCATTCATCAAGCTTATCTTCAAAGATTTTATTGCGAACTAAGAAGGATTGGGTACTATTTCTTTTGACATCGACACAATTTGGCGAATAGCGAATGGTGTTGCCAGACCGAATGCCGTATTTTCCCGATTTACGTACCATAATGAGCTCCTTCTAAGCAGATATGTATATATGAAGGTACGGCAAAGAGTTTTCCAATGCTAACAAAAATGAACTCTAGTAATGTCACCAAATCCTAAACTGTTTAAATTTAACACCGACTTATTAAAGTAGCCCTACACGTTGATAAATATTACTATGAATATGCTATTGACCACTAGCAGTACTAAAACAGCGGCTATGCCGCGCGCTTGTTAGTAAATAACTCGTACATAACCATTTATATAGCCCAATACGTGGGAGTTGATATTGCGTACTTGTTGTGAAATCCCTGTGGCTGGATTGCTCAATACCTGGGACAAGTCTGTACTCCGTAGCGGAAAAACCGCTTGCCTAAGCCGAATAGTGACAAAAATAGCATCAGACGTTAACATATCGATACTGTTGTAAACAGACCGGTCGCGGCTTAAGGGTGTAGACGATCGATCGATAATGAATAGCCTAAGCAATGTGTAAACATAATCATACAGCTACACCTCTCTTAAGCGGCCACCTTAGAGAGCGCCAAATAGCTTAACCCTTTAGCACTCATATCAGCCGAAAACAGCTTCTACAGTGGTCTTGGGAAATGTCCATTTACAGACCAAGAGAAGCCTATTTTTGAAAATTTACCACTGGAATAAGCGAGCCAGTCATTCCAGCGGTAAATGTTCAAAAATAGTCTTCTCTTGGTCTGCAAATGGACATTTTCTTGAACAAATTTGACTGTTTAAAGGGTTAAACACGAATATAGCACAAGTTAGTTGGCATATAAAATATCATTCTCGATCGAAATATTGTGGTTTAATTGATCCGTTCTCTCTTGAAATGTCAGTGTCCCAAATTTAAGACTATTATATACAGCTGATGAATGTTTTCAATATAATTTGACTTGAGCCTGTTGCTAGGCAGCAACAGCTCCCAGTCAACTTAGTTTCAAGATATTTAACAGAATAGTGATTATGTAGCGCGCCAATATCAAATTTTATATTGGCGCGCCCGTTAGTCAACGGCGCAGGAGACCAATATCAAGTGTTATATTTGCGCTGATATGAAACAATCTCAAGTTGCTAAAATTTCTGATTCCTCGCTAATGGACCTTTCCGGTTTTAGCTATGCCCCGCCCATCTCTAGCTAAGCTCCACCCACATCTCGTTCGTGTTGGATTCGATCGATCTCTGAACACTATCAATTTTCAAAAACACACACACAGGTAAGCTGTTCAATATTTTGAAACTAATTGGACTGGGCAGCAATAGCGCCCAGTCAAATTAGTTTCAAAATATTGAACAGCATGTTTATTAAATGGCAAAGAATTACAAAGACATACAATTCATACAGCGTGTCGGACCATTTGAGATTTGATGACGGTCTTATGGAACCCTTTTTGACTGTAACCCGTAATGATTGTGACGTCATAATACACGCGCTGAGCTGATTATGACGTCATACGAGGTCAGATGATGGATGGATACTCTGGAGAAGGTGAATTGGCGTACAGGTGTTAAGAGTATCTGTTATAAATTGCGTTATTATTACAAGGGTCTAATCTATTCTGTAGTTTATCTAGTATGCCGGTTGATTCCAGGGTCTTAGTACATTTTATGAATTATTGCGGTTCATTTATTAATAAGGCTCGGTACACACAGGAAATCATAAATTTGTGAAATGCCATACTTTTTTAACATATTTTATTGTACTAATAATACAACGGGATTGGGCATAAGTTCTATCAACTTAGCTAGGCCCTCTCCCTACAGAATCATTAAAAGATAACTAACCTCATCGTATGATATCTATATAGATGATCTAATAGGCCACTCATAAAATATGCACGTAATTTTCAGCTTTTCATCATCCCGTCTTAGAAGGATATCCAGACTTTAGTGGCTAAATATTGTTACATTTCTACAGTTTATGATCGCTGTCATGATTTGCTCTTCAACCAACCAGAAAAAACCTAGCGTGTCTGCCTCTGTTTATGCGCTCAGTCATAGAGGTGCCATCTATAGCTTGACAATGTGGTATAAAAGCGTCACAATGATTACCAAAGGTAAGCTGCCACAACTTGAAGAAGCACTACAAACCATCAAATGCTTTCGTATAGCACTGCAGTGGATCCCCTCACACTGTGGAGTCCAAGGAAATGAGGAAGCAGACAAGATGGCAAAGGTGGGTGCAGAAGAGAATCAGACAGAAAACATGGTTACCCATACAGTGATGAAGACTATCATCAAGTCACTCTATAGAACACCTCAATCAGAAGATGCCTACCATCATCTCTCGAGGCCAGAGCAAGTGACCATGTACAGGCAGTTCCACCCTACGACATCGCCCGCTTGTCCTTGTGGAGAAGCAGAACAGACCACAGAGAACATACTTCAATGTTGCAGTACGTATCAGCTGCTGAGAGAAGAGATCTGGCCTTTGTCAACCTCTTTTCTTGAAAAGCTGTATGGGCCTGTGGAAGAACTGCGGAAAACCACAGATTTCATCTTGAGAACGGCTCTCCAAGTGTGATACCAGCGATCGAAAAGAAGAAGAAGATTACGTCACAAAGGATTCCACATGGCCGTCATCAAATGTATGTCTTTGTAACTCTTTGCTATTTAATAAACATAGGCAGCAACAGCACTCAGTCAAATTAGTTTCAAAATATTCAACAGCTTACCTGTATAGTTTTCTGGAAATCGATTGTCAGGGAGTTCAGAGATCGATCGATCCAAACACGAGCGTGGTGGGGTTGGAGCCTAGCTACAGATGGGTGGGGCATAGCTAAAAATGGAAATGGGCGGAGCATAGCTAAAAATGGTACGGTCCATTGACTCACATCACGCACGTACATTGAACACGCAGGCAATCAGAAATTGCCATGCTGTTTCATATCGGCGCAAAAAAGCAATTGATATTGGTCTCATGCGCCGTTGATCAATGGGCGCGTCGATATCAAATTCGATATTGGTACCCTGGTCGTTTGGCAACGGCTCAAAATGCGATATTGGCATTTACAATTTTAAAAAAAATTGCCATTTCTCCCTTGCATTGGAAAAGGAAAACGTTCCAGAGCGCCTTGCACATGCAGAATCGGCTTCTGCAGTTTGTAGGATATTATATGACTTAATCCGTAAACACCAGCTTATCATAATTTGCAGATTTAGCAAAACGTTTTGAAACGTTTTCATTTTCGAACGCAAAGCAGCTCTATACTGGTCAGAGTGTTAATACATACGATATATACTTACTTGCCTTAAAGATCCGCAATGACAGCGGACATTTATAGTCTGATTTATGCACCACTCACAGAGACATAATATAACGTTACGAGGCTAATTTATTGGCTATTTGCATGCATAAATAAGATCAGGTAAGATTCAGATAAGATCAGGTCGCACTAACCGTCAGTGAAATTGTTTCAGACTTGTACAGTATGCGTTCTATTGAGCACAAATGACACGAAGATGAAGACCTCATATGCTACACCCCAACCACACTTGCTCATCCCATCTAGTCCGCTGGCTGGAGGGGCTTATATGCGCGCGCACGCACACACACGCGCATCAACCCAATCGGCGAAACTATCGGGGACGGACTTAAAACTCAAGGATTGTGAAAAGATACTGAAATTTGTTCCCAAGGGTCCTCGGAATTGCCATTAGGACAGCGAGAAAGCTAGGATCCATTTTCACCCGTGATGCTGTTGGGGTGAGTGGGTGGTTGCTGATGTCAGAGAGCTTGGGATTTGGCCACATCAGTTTTATACGGTACAGATCAGAAATAGCTTAAAAAAATTTCAAACACAAAATAAAGAATACTGTTGAATATTTTGAACATAATTGGATTGGAAGGCAACAATGTGTTTCAATCCAATTATGTTAAAAAATTCGACATGTTTTACATCGTGTTCAAAATCGTTAACCCCAGAAACTAAGACAAAACCAAAAATAATATTCGTGTCACTTTTGGGGGCCCTGGAAATTTGGGGGCCATGTGCGAATGCACTTGTTTCATTGCCTTATGTTTGGCCCAGATATCTTCTTAAGAGCTTTCGATATCGTATTCCAGATTATGCATGTTAACACGCGGTAACTGGGAATACTGTTTTGAATGAGTCCAAATAACACATAAGACTCACAGTGAAGCCGACCGTTTTAAAAGGGTAGGTGCAACAAATATTTACATAACCTTCGACATAATACACCACCAAATGACCACGTAAACTGTTGCCACTAGGGTATGATATAGGCCTACGCAAATCAATTGAGTACTTGGGTCAGTAGAGGTCAAAAGGTCGCCAATTTGTCACGTTCCTTAAAGTCTGACGAATGCGCGTTTCTCTGACTGATAACGAGCTAATAAAGGACTACGTTGTTGTTAACAGCCTTAAAAGTGAATGATAAAAGGCGTCTGACAAATATAATGGATCAATGTTCATTTATTTCATGGGATTGTGTTACCATGACAACTGACAGGATACCTATTTTGAAAATACCATTATGGCATACACTTGTCCAACATCTTCTAAATCCTTTTGATTATCTTGATCATTTGATACGCTTAGATTTAACAGTGGCATGTTCTGTGACTGTATGCTTGATTACTCACAGGATGCGTTTCTCAACCGTTGGTGTGACACGGAACATGTCAGAGAATCTCTTTCTTCAATAGGCATCCATGTCTAGCTATGGCCCGCCCATTTCAATCCACGCTCCGCCCATATTTTTTGCGTATTGGGATAGATTTATCGTCTTTCATTCCTGAATTCCCAGAATCCCATTTTCAAGATAAATATACAGGTAAGCTTTTGAATATTTTGGATACTAACTTTACTGGATGCTGTTGCTTAGCAGAAGGGCGACTGACTGGCTGCACATACGATTGGTCAAGAGGGTTGTGAAGTTATCTAATTTGCATGTTAGACCACGGGACCATGCTTATAAATGGTCATGGTGGCATGACCTAATAATGTTATAGGTTTTTAAAGGCCACACCCCCATGACTATATATGGACACGGGGGCATGACCTAATATGCAAATGAGATCACATCACAGCCCTAACGACCAATCCGATTTGCGGCCAGTGCTCCACCGTCTATTGGGATATAGATCTATTGATGATTGACATATGTAATGAGGTGTAAAATGGATTGGTGCTTGTCCAAATGAGGTCATGTGACCAGCTCTCAATCAATCAGAGCTACACCTATATTGCTGCAGCCCTTTGGTATCTAGATCTATGGCTGATTGACAGGTGTCATGATGCATGAAATGGATGCTGGAGTTAGGGGTGGGTACATAGCTCTATTGGTCCTGACTAACGAGACAATGGACAGGTCAATCCAAACCAAATGGGGTGGGTCGGGGTGGGGGGGGGGGGGAAACTGGGTGGTGTGGAATGCAGCCAAGTTATAACAGGTACAGCCATGTTTGTTCCTGAATGAAGAGACAATTGGAAGTGGTGAGTTTGGTATATATGTCTATTGCTGCTGAATGAAGATCACACCTAAGACCTAAAAACTTTAACATTCAATCCATATGTAGTTAAGCAGCTCTTCAGTCCATAGATATATTGTCCCTGGATGAAGAGACAATGGGCAGATCAAATCAAGCCCATGTGTGTGTGTGTGTGTGTGGGGGGGGGGGGGTGATGGTGGAGGGGGTGGGTGGCTGGGCGTGTGGTCGTGAGACCGGGTGGTGTGGAATGTATATGAGTTATAATGTGTTCAGACATGTCTGTTCATGAATGAAGTGGCAATGGGAAGGTCAATCCAAACACACGTGGGTGGGGTTGGGAGAATGGGTGGTGTGGAATGTAGCTGAGTTATATATAACATGTTCAGATATGTTTGGTCCTGAATGAAGAGACAATGGGAAGGGGTGGGTTCAGTATGTAGGTCTATTGTTCCTGAATGAAGATCGCACCTAAGCGCTAAAAGCCATAACATTCAATCCATATGTAGTTAATCAATTCTTCAGTGCATAGATATATTGTTCCTGGCTGAAGAGACAATGTGCTGGCTAAGGGCAATCCAATCACAGTTGTGGTGAGTTGGGAGGTCGTGTGGTGTGGAATGTAGAGGAGTTGTAACATGTTTGAACATGTTTGTTCTTGGCTGACGAAACAATGGGAAGGTCGCTCCAAACATAGGTGGTGGGGGTCGGTAGGATGGGTGGTGTGGTATCATTCCAGGTTTAAATTTTCTAAAAATAAGTATCTCTCAGGTTGCCTCAAGCTGACGATGTCAACGCCAGCAGTCTCTCAATAGTATGAACGTTATCGTACTTAACATATGGAGGCAGTACAAACAACAACAAGAACAACAACAACAACAACAACAACAACAAAAACAACAGCAGCAGCAGCCAGAGCAGCAGCAGGAGCAGCACTGAAACACATAGAGAGACACACTAGGATGTGCGTACATACGCTTATGTACATAGCGATAAGGAATAACAGAGCTTAAAATCTCAAAGTCTATTTTGAAATTTACAGTTTGAATGACTGACTCTCCTACTTATACAGACTTTGACTCAAATTTAAACACAACTGAGTAACTTGATTCATAAGGGGATTTCTAGCATGCATACAGTGATTTGTGTGTGCTTGCATGCATGGAGGGGCATTTGGGCATTCAGGCATTCAGGCACGCGTACTTCCCCTGCATATGTGGATGTGCATGCAGGTGCGTGTTCAAAATTTCACAATTCCTTTGGACACAAAATAGACAAAAAATATAAACTATGTGTTAAATAGTATAAAAGCAATTGATAGCCACAAGATTTTACCATCAAAATACTATCATCAATACAATACTGGTATAGGCAGAAAAGACATATTTCTACAAGTTGCTCAAATATCCACTAACTGTAAATTACCTAACAGTAAGTGCAAGGCAAATGAAAAAGTAAAAAATACGAATCTCCCTCCTGAACATAAATCCCTTTCCCACTAAATCTTATAATCCCACACCGTAGCACAGACCTTCACAACATTTCTGAATTCCTAGTTGAATCTTCATTATTTCAAAGCAGTGTCCAAATAAAAATACCAAATTAATTTTCATACATTATAAAGTTATCTAGATATTATATTCTATCTAAAGCTCATCCTAAAAATTCCAATTTCATTTTAAAGTCTTTGCCAAAATCTGGATCAACAGTCACCACGGAATTGGTATTTCATCAATTGGCTGGAAAATACAATCCTTAACTCAGCATTAAGAAGTGACACCTGAGGCAGCTACGTCGTAACATCACATTACTTCATGGCCTCCAGTCAAACTACTCTAGTACATACTGCTACCAAGACAGATGGAAGAAATTCCCGAAAGAATACCCCCTCCATATTAATGGTGCTGCCTAGACTGTGGCCACATTACATATTCGTATTCATGGTCAGCTACATTAGCCCAATGGCCCTTGTACTCTACTACAAAAGATGGGTCAGAGATGTGGCCAAGATGGCATTCACTGAACAAGTCACTCAGAAAAGGGAAGTATGGGGCCACCTAACCCAAATCCTTTTTTGTAAACCGCTGCACGAGACGAAATAGTACAGGTGCTAAGCCAATCGCAAGCACATTGCATCTTGGTTACCTAACCTACAAGCAATCCCTATCATTAGACAATCCCTTCAGTACAATCATCATCCTCTGATGAAATATGGCAATGGTTTTCTGTGAATTCAATTTTTTTTGTGCATATTGGCTTGGTGATTGTGGGCATACATCTATCTGTGCACCTGAATCGTGTATGTGAGGCCACAGTGCGCCTGCACTGCAGGTGGATTGTATCTTCAGTGCAGCCGCACATCTGCATGTATGACCAGACAGGCATAGTGTGGCCACAGTGCGGCTGTATGCATGGTGATTTGATGATTGTTCTCATACAGCCATACGTACACCTGCAGTGGGAATGGGAGGCCATAGTACAGTCACACTGGGAGCGCATAGTAGCAACCTGCACATGCGACCATGCAGGCACAGTGCAGCCTTAGTATGGCTGCCAGTGTATTGTTTCATGTATTCATACAACAAAGTGCATTGGTGAGTTACTGGGGTAAATCATTCGATGATGATAACTACAGTTATAACAATTATGATGGCGATGATGATGATAATGTCTAGGCTTGATTGTCCATGAAGTCAACATGTGTACATGGTATACTATGTTTTAATTAATGAGCAGCGTAATCAACAAAATGTTGTGTCGACCAGTGGATTTATTCTTTAATGAAAAACCATATAGGCTGATTCAACTATGGGCGTGCACATTAGGCTTATATCCGCCAATATGTACATTGCCTAATTGCGTAGTACTGGCCACCACTATAGGTATTCCTATCTTATATGGCTCTGAAGTATAAATTAACTATAATTTCTGTGTGAAAATCCCTTTACTCATAACTGCTCTATTGTGGTTGGTATGGCCATATATTTTCATGTTAATGATACTTTAACACCTGGAGGAGAAATGTTCTCTCAAGGTATTTCACACATGGTAAGGTAAGATTGATTAATTTCAACCCTATGAAATTCTGTGAATAGCTCCCATGAATTATTAATGGTTGGTAATGAGTGACCTTTTTGGCCACCTAATTCTTTTTTTACTGAGTATAAACCACAACTAAGGTTTAAAAACGACCTGACATCTGTATAATCAAATATCATGCATCAATGTTATGATATTCTTATGATTAATATATAATAGAAGATGTCCAGTTATTAACAGAAGCAATGAAAAACCATCAGCCACCCATAACACCAATAACTGTAAATGAGGTTAAGCAATACATCTCCAGATCAAAAATGGGAAAGCTTCAGATGAATTTGGTCTTTCTGCAGAACACTTCAAGTATGCCCTGAACTCAGTTGCTCCACTTCCAAGATATGTAGTGCTATGGTGAACCTCAGACACATTCCATCATCACTCAAATCAGGTCTCCTTACAGCAATACACAAGAAAGGTAAACCAGCTCAGTACCTAGACAATTATCGAGGCATCACCATTTCGCCGATCATCTCCAAAATCCTGGAGCATATGTTACTGGCTCACTCGAGAGATGCCATAGACAAGAACCAAGATGACCTGCAATTTGGTTTCAGTAAAGGCGTCTCCCCCACAATGGCATCAGTGATGCTCACTGAAGCTATCCTAGAGGCTAAACGTCAACACTCGTCACTGTATGTCGCAACTATCGATTCTCAGAAAGCTTTTGATGTTGTCAATCATGCCTCTCTAATCAGAAAGTACCACAACCATGGGCTTTGTGGCACCTGGCTCCATATGAAGACACTCTCATATCAAGATTTAACCACCAGAGTAAGATCTCACAATCAAATCAGCAATTATTTCGATATTAATCAAGGTGTCAGGCAAAGTGGTGTTACCAGTGCCTATGACTATAAGGTGTACATAAATGATCTGCTAATTAAACTTGGTCTCCTAAACTCAGGCTTCAAAATACGCACAATAGGTCTGGACAGGGTCGCATGTGCTGACGATATCATTCTTCTGACAGACTCTCCTAGTGATATGCAGCTCAGTCTATCAACAGTTGAGTACTATGTAAACTATGAATGGTACAAACTATATCCTACGAAGACAACTATATCAATTTTTAACTTGAGCATACCAAACTGAAATCTGGAATGACATGCAGTGCTGGAAGATTGATAACGTGCCAGTTCCAACATCTGACGAGTTTACACACCTAGGTATCCACAGAAGTATCAATATTACAGCACAAATTTCATCTCTTGTCCAAGATAGAATCAGCAAAGGACGTCGTACCCTATACATGATGATGGGAGCAGAACTCCATGGACTAAACGGCCTTCCTCCTCCACTGGCATATAAATTATACACAATGTATGTCTTACCATATTATGCATGCAGCTTTCAGTATGGATAAATCAAAATGAACTAAAAGCCCTGGAGCTATTCCATCGAACGACCTTGCGATATACCCAGCATCTCCCAAAATCATGTGCAAATTCGGCCGTATACCTTCTTCTCAGTGCCAGACCATTCGAGGCTGAGATCGACGTCTGGCGCCTCACACTGTTTGCTGTTATTGCCTGTACCAAAGGTTCTACCATCGCAAACCTAGCACATAGACAGCTGATAATCACTCATCGATCAGAGAAGAGTTGCGTATGCATGGTTGCAATGATGTACGAAAGGTTTGACCTTGGTAGCCCACTACAGTTCCTGGAGAGTCCCATAAACAAGGCAGTTTGGTCCACAAGAGTACACTCAAGCATCAACTCCTTTTGGACCAAGACATTACAGGAAAAAGCACACACCAAATTTCTGACACATCTGAATGTGGACAACTGTAAGATTGGAGTAACACACACCATATGGACCATAACTCCTTGTTCAGATTTCACCACACTCTTCCCAGGTTTTTTTTAGAAAGTCACACAGCTGGTATATATATATACACATGGACCTTGCGATATACCCAGCATCTCCCAAAATCATGTGCAAATTCGGCCGTATACCTTGTCCTCAGTGCCAGACCATTCGAGGCTGAGATCGACGTCTGGCGCCTCACACTGTTTGCTGTTATTGCCCGTACCAAAGGTTCTACCATCGCAAACCTAGCACATAGACAGCTGATAATCACTCATCGATCAGAGAAGAGTTGCGTATGCATGGTTGCAATGATGTTCGAAAGGTTTGATCTTGGTAGCCCACTACAGTTTCTGGAGAGTCCCATAAACAAGGCAGTTTGGTCCACAAGAGTACACTCAAGCATCAACTCCTTTTGGACCAAGACATTACAGGAAAAAGCACACACCAAATCTCTGACACATCTGAATGTGGACAACTGTAAGATTGGAGTAACACACAACATATGGACCATAACTCCTTGTTCAGATTTCACCACACTCTTCCCAGGTTTTTATTAGAAAGTCACACAGCTGGTATATATATACACCTGGATATATATATATATATATATATATATATATATATATATATATATATATATATATATATATATATATATATATATATATATATATATACACCTGTGCAAAAGTTAAGCACCAGCAAAAACAATAGAACGTAGAAACATGATGGTACAACTAGGCTGCCATACTTTTTGTCCCTGCGTTAGCTGACATAATTCCAAGTACGAAATGCACATGCATGCATGACTTCACGCCGCTTGATTTCCGTGCGTGGCGGGAAACAGCACACGTGTTCAGTTATGTAAAAGTCCAGTTTGAGGTGTAGAACATTACATACAGATTTAGGCGACAAGATTAGGAATTTTGTGTTCATGACCGTGGTTTATTTGTACAGAGAGAATTAGCTCTTGATTGTGAACCACTATGGCAAGACGAAGGTTAAGTGATCGTGTGAAATGGCAAATCATAGGCATGCATACCACTGGTATGTCATGCAGAGAGATTGGCAGACAGCTGAACATTAACCATACTGTAATCAGTCGTTTGATTGCAAAACATGGGCAAACTAACGAGGTGAAGGACAGGCCTAGATCTGGAAGACCGAAGAAGACTAGTGCCCGTGATGATCGAGCCCTAGTACGCCTTGTTAGGAGATCTCCATTCACCAACAGCAGAGTGCTCAGCCAGCAATGGGAAACGCGCAATAGAGTGTCAATGTCTACCGTCAAAAGGAGACTGTATGCTGCTGGCATGAAAGCTAGGAGACCTGTCAGACGTCCTCTCCTCACTACACACCACAAAGAGGAGCGTCTGAGGTGGTGCAACGAAAGAAGACACTGGAACATGAGATCCTAGAGACGGGTACACTGGTCCGATGAAAGTCGGTTCCTGCTTCATGCCACAGATGGTCGAACTCGTGTATGGAGGTCCAGACGCACGGCGTACGACCAACGTAATATCATGGAAGAAGTTCCATTTGGTGGAGGTTCCGTTATGATATGGGGGTGCATCTCATTTGATTGTAAGCTGGATCTGTTGACTGTACCTGGAACACTAAATGGACAAAGATATCAAGATTCCATACTGGATAGAGTTGTGGTCCCTCATTTTGTAAATCATGCACCTGGAACCCACCCTATATTCATGGATGACAACGCCCGACCACATCGTGCTAGAGCTGTGCATGAATACCTCCGCCAGAATGCCATCGAAACCCTACCATGGCCAGCAAGGAGCCCTGACATGAACCCTATTGAGCATATCTGGGACATTCTGGGAAACATGGTGAGAAGGAGGGATCCTCCTGTGCAGAACCTACAGGAATTAACAGACGCACTCCATCTTGAATGGCAACGAATACCACAATGGCGTATCAGTCGGTTGGTGACCAGCATGAGACGTCGTGTCCAGGCCGTCATCCAGGCACAAGGTGGATATACCCGGTATTAATAATGACAGTCTCAAACTCGTACACAGATGTTAAACTTCGTTTTCAGACACCATTAATGACAATCTAGCCACGTGTGTCAACTGTAGGGCAATAGTTGTCAGTTGTGTCAACGTAACCATATTCAGGCCTCGTTTTCAATTTCAAACAAAAACATACAGTGTTTCCCCAGCATCATAATCAGCATTCCTCTAGTTGCATTATTACCTCTTGCACTAAGATGGATGGGTACATAAATGTTTATGCTATTGCTTTCTTCATAGCACATGCATATACACTCGCATGTGCGTAAAAATAGGGCGGTGCTTAACTTTTGCACAGGTGTGTGTGTATATATATATATATATATATATATATATATATATATATATATATATATATATATATATATATATATATATATATATATATATATATATATATATATATATATATATATATATATATATATATATATCAAAGGTGAGTGAGCGATGACTGAGCTGAATTAGTATTAATGCGGATTTAAAATTTCAACTTAAGGAAGAATATCTAAAACTACAAGAATTATAATCTACGGGCCAGTGTAGCCTTGCCACCGAGGATTATAATTCTCAGGGTTAAATACTATGTGTGAAGAGATGGAAGTAATATACACTATTAACCTATTGATATTACTGATACAATGGAAACAAGGGGCATTGATATGCGAAAAGTTAACAACTGAAACGTCCAATTGACGGAAGAAGTGGGCAAATGGATTAACTTCACTCGCATTAACTACAAATATCGACATATGCGAAATACGACGAACAAGTGTCTCAAAGAAACGCATCAAGGACGTCTGAGAGACACAAATTATGGGCATGACTATGTACAATAACGTCGACCTATTTAAAGGTCAAGGTCATAATCCAGAAGTCTAGCAGGAAGTAGACCTTGTCTTCTTCCCGCTCAACTAATTTGTGCATTGGAACCTCCCCGGGCCTGACTATTCATGCCACTAGGACAGGAATGATGGAATTCTTCTTGGGCCTGGCGATTCATGCCACTAGGAGAGGAATGATGGAATTCTCCTCGGGACTGACGATTCATGCCACTAGGAGAGGGGTGGTGGAATTCTCCTCGGGCGTGGCAATTGATGCCACTAGGAGAGAGATGACCATCAGGATTAGCATGTTGGGTCAGGAAAGTCTTGTCAATACCGTAGAGAATGGTTTCATTCAAGTCCTCATCCTCCTCAATACCATAAGGAATTGTCTCATTCAGATCCTCAGATAAACCACCGTCATCTCCATTGTCTACAGGGGACTGACTCTCGAAGTGTCCAGAGATTATATGACGTTTGGGGCATTGGGCCCACAGGGGTAAAACTCGGTCTTGGCATAGTTTTAAACGATCATGGTGTGCACTCATTTTATGCCTCTGACATGTAATTCCATGCAATACTGGTGACAGCTTAGCATATACAATGAACGGTCCAACCCAGGGTGGTCTTAACTTACTGGACTGGCCTATTTTGGCAGCAGAATTAGCTAAATAAACAACGTCGCCAAGTTTGTAGGAATGTTGATGGAGACGGACATCAGAGTCCCTTTTTTGACGCAGTTGGGCCATGTCTAAACTGTCCCTTGCAGTCTTGTGGGTGGTTTCCAGGATCTTTTGTAACTTCTGAACATAACCACTTGCTGAAGGTACCAGTAATGTGTCCTGCATGGGAGGTTTGCACATTACTCCAACAGGCTGTAGGACCTCACGTCCAAGCACCATCATGGTTTGTACAATATCTACACCCGCCACATGGTAAGGAACTGAGGCTCTGTCCAGGTTGGTAAGCATAACAGTTTGGTAAGTCAGAAGGGATGCGTGACAGACCGTGAGCATTAGAATGCTTCTTCCCAATATGATGTTGGATGGTCATATTATATTGAGAAAGCTCTTCTAGCCATGGCATCTATTATTTCGTACATGTTATATGTAAATCAGTCGAAAAATTCGGTCACCAGAGGTCAAAAGGTTACAAATTTTACTTGGGGGAGGGAGGGAGGGAGAGACAGCGAGAGAGAGAGAGAGAGAGAGAGAGAAAGAAAGAGAGAGTGGGTGGGGTGGGAGGGGTTCTAGTTTAAAGGGTTATAATCGCATAATTCATTATAATTATATTGGTGATTATCACTAATATTGTTGGGAGAAATTTTGTTATCCAGAATGTTAGATACAAATTTAGATGTTCTTTTAATATAATTTATGGTCTGATAACTGTTGCTTGAAATTCTAAATAAGCAGCAGAATATTTACATGTTGTTTGTCTGTCATGTTGAAATAGGTAATGACTGTAGCCCTAAGTTGGTTGTTGATTTAAAAAAATTACGAATATGCACGAATGTGGTAAAAATTAAACGCCAGTTCCAATTTCCTTCCCACCTTTTCAAATGCAGGAAATATTTTTTGTCCAATATAATCTTCAAACAAATTGTTTAAGAATAATTCCAGGATTATAGACTTTTCAGGAAAGAATTCGTAAAATATAATATTTTAACAGCCAACTGAGTGTCCATATTTAGGCTCCAGAAATCAAGAAGAAGTCATCTGAGAGCATCTAGATTTCAAAATTTTCAGGGGGAGGACCCCCGGACCCCCCCCCCGTTTGGTTTGGAGTTTATATAGTCAGGCCAATCAGAAACCGCTTCCGCCCCAACTGAAATCATTGAATAATTAGATCACCAGCGGTCAACCAATTGTGTCAAGTTCTTAAAATCGGGCAACTGTGCATTTGTGTGATGAACAAATGTTAAGAAAGCAATATATTGGTGTTTATAACTAAATAAGTGAATAACAACTACCATCTGACAAATCTTAAAGGACACATTTTTTATTTTTTAGGACTGTGGTAGTACTATGTCAACTATCAGAATGTCCATTTTTGCAATGGAAAATGAAATGAACATAACCATGTGTCTAAATCATTTAGAGTGAAAATCACAACTTGTATCATTTGTATTTGTGACTACTAAATATCAGACACTATATCTGCTAATTGCATTTGAGCATATCATCTCTTAATTACTCATTGTCACTATCAGAGTCTGATTTATCACCTTCATTCAGCTATCATCGTCAGTTGAACTGTTTTCCAGTTCATTCTCTACCCTCCCAATTTCATTCTCTAAAATACCTGCCAGCATATGGGGCAATAGCTGACTCTCACACCACGTTGGCTGCAGTCTAGTCCCACTTACAGTCCAGTCATTATCCTAAGTTGGTGCAGGGATATCTTGTCTTGGCACATGGGCTCTCTTCTAATACAAACCAGTATCTGAACATGGAATGATAGCTGTGAAAAATCATTGGCGGGTGACTGTGGCAACAACAATGACGATGGTGATGGTGGAGATTGTAGTGGTGCTGCGTTTGACGACGACCACGACAGCTGAAGAAAATCATTTATTTCGTTGTGAAAGACAGAAGCAAATGTTGACAAGGATATCCTAATCTGGCTATTATGCTTGGTGGTTTTCATGATGCTGAGATGCCATTCATTGAGAAGTGAAGCAATCAGTGCTCTAGTGTGGAATATGGAATGCATTTGAAATTTGGTTAACATCAGAACATGCGATCTGCACAATCCATGTGATGCATTAAAGAATAAGAAATCTGAAATAGCCAGATCATACTGCAGATATATAAATGTAAACCTGGCAGCAAGGGTCCTTTCTGGAACAACTTCATGGAAACACCCAACAGTTCATGATAAATTCCTGAAAGGTAGTTTTACGGTATATCAATTAGATGGTCAATGTAATTGTGTGCGGACGCACTTGGCACTGGAATCTACACCAAGGAAGGAAAGACATTATTCAAGGGGATATCCCAGGCTCCAGCTGCTAGATGTGTCATAAAGTGTGCTGTCAATGGCGAAGTTAGATTAACATTATGCAAGTCACCATGGACACTCAATCAAGTAGGCACAAAAGGAGCAGAAGTTAGTTAAGAAAATCTAAAGTCTTATCACAGAGAACAGCATAATTCCATTCTGCTGCAACATCTATGTTGATCTAATGAATATAGGTATATGGGAGAAGGCTGCCACGATTGACTTTATAGAAGTAACGTGTAGGGAAGCAATGAAAATTACAGAGAATACAAGTTTCAGCAAAATAGAAGCGGATTATCTTTGCATCCAAGAAGAAAGGTTAACCATCTAAGAAGCAAAACCTTATCAAAATCTATCAAAACTAAAGTGCAATTACATGGGTACTTTGCCCTTTCCAGAGCACTGATGACATAAACAACCATGTACCCAAGTTGTGTTCCATTAGGATTAAGCAATCCCGACATATAACATGATAAGATTTACTAAGCCTAAAAACTTTACATTAAAAAGTAACACAGTTTTGACATCAATGTCAGCACGCTGTTTCCTAACATTATAGGCAACCACATAGCCAAGTTTAATTGCAATAGGATTAATCTATCCTGAAATAAAGCTGAGAAGCTTTGCTAATTGTAAAACCTTAACATTGTTGACGCCGTCGCCATCGTCGCCGTCATCACCGCCGTCTGAAAAGTGACACATATGTCTCGCTTTCTGCCTCGCATGCGAGACAAAAAATTGATATTTGTTATTTATTATTCTCCAACTTCTTCATTTGGGAAACTGGTCATGTTTCTTTAAAGTTGATATTGAATCCGAAATATAGTTTATGCATCACAAACAGAGTAAATGCCTTGTTGTTTTTCGTCAACCGGTTTTCATATATGCTCGAAAATGTTAAATTTTATCTTTAGGGTAGTGCCCTTAAAATCGTCGCCACAATGTTGCGCAAGAGAATCCAGTTGTCCAACATTGGTTTCCTAATCCCCAAGAAGTTCATCTAGTCAGAACCAAACACAGAAATTGTATATCAGAGGGCAGTTTTTTCCCATAAAATTAGTCTTTGGCTCCCTAACTATTAGTTTCACAATATTCAACAGCATGTTTATTAAATAGTAGGGACATACAAGTCGTACAACGTGTCGGACTATTAAGAGTTAAAGACGGGCCAAATCGAATCATTTATGACGTAATGATTATGACGTCATTCTACACGTCGCTTAGCTGACGTAATATGACGTAAGATGATATATGAATACTCTGGGAAGGCGAATTGAGATTGTCAGATAACTGATCAAATAAGATAATCATGTGTTTACAAAAAAATCGGTTTTACTCATCTGCATAGTTTATGAACAAGTGACTTTGAGGATTTAACAAATCATTTTGAATAGACGCAGCTAGAACTAGTTAGTTTGAAGCACTTGTATTTTAAAACAATATAGTCCAAATCCGAAATGAAACGTACATCATTTTACAACGCTTTATAGCTTCAGATGCATAGGCATATTAGCATTTTATTTTGAACTGCATATTAGCATGTTGCGTCAATACAAATTCTTAGTACCGTACGCAACATGCTAATATGCTAGTTTTTGTCCATTTGTTATTAGAAATTATTCTCCCTTTGTCAATTGATGTTTTGCGCAATATTTATGTAACTGTTACGGGGTGGGGCGAATTGTGCGCGCGCTGGCGAATTGGTCTCAGAAATATTTGCACGGGGGAGTACTCTTAGTTCCCTAATTGCATCTTCGATTTGTCTCGCCAGAGTAATCGCCCCTGCCAATGAGATAGGAAAACGTTCTTGAAAACGGCCATCTCTATGTCTGATGGGATTACATAGATTAGGGGTGGACCCAGGAATTTTTTTTATGGCAGGTGTGCATGAAAAGCGGGCAACTCTCATACACCCGGACCAGCGGTAGCCAATCTAGACAGGGTGGGCGGGACTGGGGTGCACATACGTACACCCGAGAAATTTTGAAATCCAGGTGCTTTTGGATGGCCTCTCCTGCTTTTCCAGTTAGTCTAAAAAATAAGTCCAAACAGTCAGACAATAACAATAGACTGACTACGCGTGTGCGGATATATTAGAACTCGTGGCGACTGTGGTGCATATAAACGCCTTAAATATTACAACACACACACGACTGTGGTGCTACGAGTGCAACAGTTGAAATGTGTTCGGAGGAGAAAGGCCATACCGTCATGCCTCTTAGTCTGTTTGAGTTTGGTCTTGTGGAACTTTCCCGCATGGATTTCAATGCAGTAGCAAGGTAACAGGTGAAAAGCACCGAGCGAGCCAGTCATACCAGTGGTAAAATTTTAAAAGTATTCTTACCTTTGCCTGCAAATGGACAATCAGTAATCAGATTTCGATTTTTCTTAGACAATCTTAACCATCAAAGAGTGAATTACTGTTGCTTGATGTTGATCTGTCCCGGACAAGGGCCAAATACGAACTTGTGTCAAAAGTCGGTAAACAAGCTTTAGCCCTCTTGTGTCAACGTAACCCTATAAATGGTCAGGCCGGCCAAAGTGGCCTCTACAATGGTCTCTATGAATTTCTATTTGCAGGCAAAGAGAAGATTAGTTTTGTACATTTACCACTGCAATGAGTGGCTCGGTAACATAGCCAGTCATTTTTGTGGTAATGTTTAAAAATAGTTTTCTCTTGGCATGCAAATGGACCCTGATCAAGCAAAGGTCAGGATTTTCATTTTCGTTTTAATGTTAAAGCCGACCTAAATATCATCCAGTTGTCTTGAGAAATATCCATTTGAATGACATCAAAACGCTCGTTTGTAAATCCCAATGATCTTGATCTGCAAATAGACGTTAACGGGGCAAAAATTGTATATTTAGTATAGCCTTTCGAGCGCTTAAAGGCGATGTTCACACAAGACGGGTATGCGTGTGGAGGGGAGTTAATAAATTGTTATTTTATTGTCAAATCTACCATAGTACACCCCTCCATACTTAATAGGCTCAATAGATATATTAATACCACATTTTTTAAGCAGAATGACAAATTCTAGACGGGCTATACATTACTACTACAGTTGAAGAGCTTAAACTAACTATAATTTTAGCAGGCTACACAGTATTAAAGCCGAAAGATTACATATTACCAAGACCCGGTAGCCGATTCTGAAATAGAAAGAGCCATTCAGGACCTTATCGATCACGTATCCCCAGAGGGCCATGGGGCGTTAGGTCTCGCTATGTAACAGGTGTCTGCATATGTAGAAGAAGAAATGCCATCAGGGTTCGAACCGCTGCAAAATACGTTAATCTCTAATGATCTATCATATAGGTTTGATATTTACCATCAATATATCGATGAACGCGAATATCCGAGTTTTGTTTCTAAAAACATGCCCAAAAGTACCAGAGACAATGCTACCACTATTTTCGCTAACTAATTGAATTTAGCCATCCGTAACCTAGCAGTTAGTGAATGCTACTGGTTTCAACATGACGGACCATCTCAGAGGGAACACCAGAGCATGGGGATCGATTATTTCTTACGGCCTATCGATAATATCAAGTTACATTACTTAACCGCCTTAGAAAATGTGTCTAAAATCGATTGCTTTCATGCGTTGTCTACCCAAATTTATATTGGAATGTCTATGAACAACGACATCTGTAAGACTGAGTGGCTAAACGATGTACTAAGTGTTGTTTATAAGTTGTGCGAATAATATCTTTAATTAAAATAAATTATAGATATAATTATAACCTAGAATTATTGTCATAATTATAACCTAGAATTATTGAATTCGTTTCTCAATCAATTTCACACCTATTACCGATATTAAAAATTGATATATGATATGTCTAAACACGTGTTTCTATGTTCGCTGATGCACCCTACCCCACCCCATCCCACCCACCCCACCCCAACCATTGTTATGAATAACAATCATACTGCCCGCTGAGCCTGGTGTGTCATATTCAGCGTTATCGATTTTCTTACAGAGATTTAATTTGGCAGAACATTAGCCAGGTGTGTCATAGTGGTGGGTTGGGGTGTACAGCTCGAGGCTACGCCAAAATATATCTCTGGGAAAAACGAAAGTCGACTTTGAAAGATATTTTAACCTGCATATGTTAACAACCATCTAAGCCCATATTGTTAGACTTTAACATATGCAGACTGTTCAGAGGTGATGGGCTGGGTGGGTCAGGGATATAGTTAATCAGATTGGAAAAAAAAGATTTTATATGAACCAGGTTTATTAGAATTTCCCTCGCTGAATAGCTATATGTCTATTATCTAATAATTTATTGGCTAAGCTTTTGACGATTCCATCATTTTTTTTTGTTAAATCAGCCATTGGCGATCGCTATTAAATTGTATTCTCTTAGGTTGGTGCAATGTATATGCCAGTTGCATAGCCAGCCATATTAATGGTTTAGATAACAACCCATTAAAGTGTCGATGTAGTTTTTTCAAACCCCCGAAAGATGTGCGATGTTCACTATCATAATATACCCATTTCTGTCTCTGTCAGCGGAGCTAATTGATTTTTTACTGTTCTTGATAGCTTTTTTGGCATAGTTTTGGATAGTTTAGCACCTCGAGATCCAGAGTTCTAACAGCCGAACGAGTTGTAGGGGGTGCTCTTTCTATTGATGCTCGTATGTGGTAAACTTTAGACCCAGGCTCTCCTTTTCTTTTATTCACTTTAGATAGGATATACTGAAGGCTTGTGTCTTTTTCTTCATCGAGTTTGACTGTATTATGAATCTTCGCCCACGTTTTATGACGTTTTATGACTCCCCACAACTTGCCTATGGACATTAGCATCCGATAAGAGTCTATTGAATGATGTCAGTAATTTAACTTCTAAAACATCCTTAGAATTTGTGTAAGGGTTCTGCATCACCATTGAGGCTATTAAATATACTAGATTACTATTCGGATAGGCGACTCCGTCTATGGTAACATGATTAGCTTTGTCTAAGGATAAAGCAGGTGCCCTATGATTTAAGATTTCAATTAATCTCTTCCATTCACTTCTTAAGCTACGGCCCAATGATGGAACTAGACCTTTAATTCTAGTATGGTCCAAATTTAGCCCCAGAGTCGTGGCTGTCTGCAGATTCCATGAATGTGTTAAATCATCTGATGACTTAACATCTGAACTGGATTGTTTAGAATAATCTATCTGCAGTCTAAACTTTTGAAGCATCTGAGAATACAAATTTGACTTCTCTAGCCGTCAAGTCACTACAATTTAGAATTCGCTCCATCGCTTGATCTAAATTCACAGCAGATCTAAAATTTTGATTACTATTTAGAATATTAATCTTAGATGTCGTGTTTATACCCTCTATCATATTATGAGGGACCAAAGCCATCTTCTGAACACTCTCCATCCCTATTATTATCCAAGTAATTTAGAAATAAGCACTAAAAATGCTGGTAGTAGAAGATGTAAGAAACTCCGCTCTGAATAACCCGACGCCTTTGAGATAATGGTGTTATGCTTTTACTGAGTAATCTAATGTTATCATGATATTTGTGTAAGCATTTATATTGTTTACTTAGGTTTACTTAGCTTCCTTATGACCACAGGCCTAAGCCTCTATGGTCAGATCTTCATCATCATAATATGGTGCTCTGTCGCTTCCAGATTCCAATGGTGCGGTGTTGTTATATATTAATGGTTGATCTTTCCAATGTCTGTCGAGACGAACCTTAAATGTGTTGACCGATGGTGCTTCTACAACATGTTCTGGCAGCTTGTTTCAGACTTTTACAACCTGAACTGCAAAACAATTTCTCCTCGATTCTGACTTTGCCCTTGGTTGGAAAAATGTTCCTATTATGCCCTCTAGCCGCATCTCGTTGTACAACATCATTTCTTAGGGTGAAAATACCTCCTGTTTCCGTGTCATAGATACCATGCAGCATCTTATAAAGTTCAATCATGTCACCACGAATTCTTCGAAAAGCCGGTGTTGGGAGCCTAAGCCTCCTAAGTCTTTCTTCATAATTTAATTCCCTTAAGCCTGGTATCTGCTTCGTAGCTCTTCTCTGGACATTTTCTATTAGTGTTATCTGGGTTTTTTCTGAATGAGCTCCACACCAATGCTGCATAGTCCAGGTGCCTTCTAACCATTGCCGTATACAGTGGTATAAATGTCTTCTCATTTAGGTTAACATGGGCACGTCTGATTACTGAAAACATCCTGGTTGCTTTGTTGACCTTTTCACTAATGTGCTTTTCAAAATTTAGGCCTTCGTCTATAGTGACACCTATATCCTTTTCTTTTTCTGATTTTATTATGGTATGTGTCTTTGTATCAGCAATAATGTAATAATTGTGTCCCTTTGCTTTCATCCGCCCAAAGCTCATGTTGACACATTTATCTGGGTGAAAGTGCGGAAGCCAAGTGTTTGACCATTCAGCCAGCTCATCTAATTCTGCTTGTAAAAAGGCATGGTCCTCTTCTTTAATAAGTGCTCTAAAAATATTTGTGTCATCTGTGAATAAGTATATATCTTACATTACATGACTTGGCAAATTATTTAAGTAGATGACAAAAAGTAGAGGGCCGAAGATGCTGCCTTAGGGAATCTCAGTTGTTACATCAATCAAACTAGATTCTTCACCACTGATGGTCACTTGCTGTTTTCGGTTGCTAAGAAATGATTTGATCCAACCATGAATTGGATCATCTACTCTATATGCCAGTAATTTGTCCATGAGTCTCCTATATCGAATGGTATTAAAGGCTTTCTAGAAGTCTAAGTAAATGGTATCAACAGTATGTCCCTCATCGATTGCCTTTGCCCATTTATCCAGGACATACAGGAGCTGTAATGTTGTTGATCGTCCGCTGATAAACTCAAACTGTTTTTGACTAAAGGCTTTGTTTTCTAATAGGTAATTCATTATGTGCTCTCTGATTATACCTTCTAGGACTTTATACATAATACTTGTGAGACTCACTGGCCTGTAGTTCCCAGCCTACGTTTTGTCTCCCTTCTTGAATATTGCTGATATTCTTGCTTCCTTCTAGATGCTAGGCATGGTCTTTGTTCTGAGTGATGTTTCGTAAATCTTGGCTAATGGGATGGCCAGGGGTTCTGCAAGCTCTTTTAGTACATGGGGATGAATACCGCCTGGGCCAGGAGACGTACTTATTGTAAATATGAGATTGTCTTGTGGGAAGTCATGACCCTGCAGGATGTCTTATAATTCATGTAAGACCAAAGAAATTATGTTTTGAAAATACCAGGTGAGCTAAAAGTCCAGGTGAGCTAAAGATAGATGCTGTAGCATTGCATCAGTAGTATTTATGTACATACAATTCGAGTTTGGAAGTTATGATGACTAAGTGTACCGTGGCTGAGTCGACGACCTGTTATTTATAAATATGTGTCAATCATTGGGACGGTGGAAAGTCGAGCTAGCCAGGTCATCTCTTTATATGTAATAGAAGTGTACTAATGTTAAATGAATAGGATGCTGTGTATAGTGTTGCATAACCAGCAGATGAGATTAATAGGATACTGTTAGAAATAGATGATTTAATTGGAAAAGGTTCTATTGTTCTGAGTTGATGTATAATTGAGAATGATTTAGATAAAAGTTGCTGCTGCTTAGCCGGCATTCACTTTTATTATATTCAGCAGTTGTTGATAGTCGTAGTTTTGGAACTAATTAATGTTTTGTGGCAAGTGATGGGATCATGAATTATGAGAATAAATTGAACGTGACTAACTGACACAGTTGATGACGTAAGCACTCTAGTATTTGACCATGGGCTAGAACAACACCATCTGGTATTGAATCATCCAGCACGTGTGCCTAGCACCCTAGGATTCTCGAGACTTCTCCATTAGTACACAATGGACAGGACATGGACATTGTAGCATCCTTTAGGAATTTATAACAGAATCGAAATTTATTGATAAACTATAAGCCACTCATTTTATGGTATGCAACAACAACACATACCAGAATGTTGTTAGTTAGCTGACAGATCACATCAAACCAGAACCGGTTCCTACTGCTTTGTCTATGTGAGGCACAATCTTCGTGGAAGAATTGGGCAGAGTATGATTGGTTGGAATGACGTCATAACCAATCAAGAATTATAAAGAATAGAGTTGTGCGCCAGGCAACTGAGGGAGGAATCACTGATTGGCTGAAAGGACCAATCAGTTATCAGGTCAGAACTTCTAGGAAGAGATAAGCAGAAATTGATTGGAGACTTTATTGTTCGGCCAATCAAAGTGTGCTTATCGGGTACCTAGAGGAGTTGTAAGAATAGATTCTGAGAGAAGTTGTACATTTCTGGGAAAATCAATAGAAGATTGGGAAGTCCAAATTGGGGCTATAAAAGAAGGTACTTCTCTCAGAATAATTTAATCTCTGATTCACCAAGTAATCACAAACATTTCTGCTTGGTTTAAGCTGTGGCTGTTATGCCTAACGAAGCTTGCTGTAGGATAAGTAGAATAGACTTAGATTAGTTTAGCTTGATAGTTTTGTCTACATCGTATTGTACTAAGTATTATTTGTTGAGCGATCTTGCTCGACCATTCAAACAATTATATCTATAGTGTAAATAAAGTCTTTTATCTTACGTATATGTAAGACCAGTAGTTTGTTAGTTTGATAGGAATCTAGTTGAGCTGGGAGACACACCCAGTCCTTACCAGGATCTTGATCAGTCAGATTAGGCCCAGCAGTCAGAAATAAATATCGTCTAATTACCATCTGTCAGACGAGGTGAGCCGACTGCAGCTACTTCACCCCTCCTCACTACCGGCGACGTTGTCGCAGCAACACTTAGAAGTTTACAGTAGAGAAGCAGGAGTGACCAACTCTATCGACGACGATCTTAGTAAGTTCCGATTCAACAAGTTCTTGAAGGCCACGCCCACACCCCGAAAATCTTCAATGGCGAGCCTGCCATTTTCCTAGATTCGTTTCTAAATTCGTTTTGGACATGTTATATTCACACTGGAGTGCAGATCAGTGAAAACCTGTAAATACATTTAAATCATGAACAATCCATCTGAGAAAGAAGTAATTTCATTATTAAATGATTTAAACGATAGAATAACCTGCTTTATAGATTTAGCTAAACTATCAGACAGTCCGAAAGTAATTAAAAATCGTGAGTACCATGGGAACAATATAATTCGTATTACGACTGATGTACATTGTGACGATCAACCCCGGTTGAAACGTATAGTAGTTCAGTTGTATTACCAGTAGTTTCAATTGTTAAATTATCAGAACTTTAAAATGGTAACACATGCCGCAGTAAACCCCTCCCATGCTTCCGTGGATGTAATGAACACCATTGGGATGTGGATAGCAACCGCTGTATCCAAGGAAGAGGACTGAAGGGAGCTTGAGCATATCCATCACCAAGGAGTACATGAATTGACCCACCATGTTAAGCCATGCGACGGTTTAATACCGGAGGAGGTCAGACAGTTTCTGGACAAAACATGTCAAGTTTGTCAAGCAACAGATGGAACGTTGTCGGGTATACCAGTCTATGTAATGACCAGAGCTTCGAGAGGAGCATTAAGCAAGGCCATCGACCAGCACATTCTGGGTAAGAACCGAACCGACGTGACCTATAACCAACTTGAACAATTAGTAACTCTAAACTTTATTTCCGCCAATGAGAAGGAACGAATAAAGTGCGATTTGGATGCCGGTAAACAGAGATCAAGCGAGACAATTATTGCATTTAATCGCCGCTACAAAGAGCTGGCAAAACACGCTTACCCTGTTATGAACGATGACACCAAGAGAATAGTGCTATCAGCATACATCCGAGCACTATATGATCAAGGAATGGGGAGAAGGATCATCAGAAAGAAGGTGAAATCTTGCGACGAAGCGATGGTACTAACAGAAGATGAAGAGTTATGTAATGATCTGTTACAGGCAATGAATATTTCAGTGCAGCGGGAGCAAGATATGGAGATTGATGTGATTAATCGGGAAGATTTGGCAGATCATCCGTAAGATGCGGAAGCAAATCAGTCAACGGAGCTGAATGATTGAGAAGCTTTGTGCAGTGATTGAGAACATCCAATCTATACCCGCACCGCAGCCGAAACAACAAAGTGCCAGGGCCGCACCAAAAGCTGTGCCCAAGAAACGTGAGGCACCGACCTGCGTCAATTGTGGCAGGAAAGGGCACCTGAAGCTAGACTGTACACAAACAGTACAGCTAGCACAGAACAACAGATCAGCCCCGCGTGCACCTCGTGAACGTAAACCGATAATGTGTTTTAACTGCGGGAAATTAGGCCATATGGCCTCCGAATACTATTCCGCGCCGACCGCACCTAGTCAGCAAAAGCGCAGTGTGACATGTTTTAAATTCCAGAAGACCGAGCATTATCAAAATGCATGCACACTCAACCAGCAGTCTAGTCAACCTCAACATTGGGCAATGAAGCAATCTTATCAGCCCGATAACCATGGTTATTGCAACGAAGCGCCAATGGAAATTGATGAGGTCGATCATCAATATCACAATCAATGGTATGACTTTGACGAATGTGCGTCGTATGATTCAGGATGGGAGACTACCTCTCATGCCTATTCACAGAACACACATAAGGACATGAACAACTGCATGAACTGTGACCATGAATATGAGGATCATGATGGTTTCGTGTTGACGGATCCGTGAACTGACGAGTATGGCCATTATTCAGACAGTTTCGGAGGAGCCTCGTCAGGGGAAGGACGTTGATGATCATACGCCGAAGCTGTTGACGGGCGACAATGCTCATTAAACGAGTACGCATGTAGCCAGTGACCAAAAGGTTCCTTGTCTGGTTACACGTGGAAGCAAATGGTCAGGAGAACAACAGGGGTGAGTACTAAGATGCTTTAATTGATACTGGTGCTAGTACCTCCCTTGTTAGGAAGGATATATGGAGGAGTATCTTAAATACTCGTCCATTAAAGAAGGCTAATACCGTGTTAGCTGTAAATGGTTCACCAATCAATGTATTAGGAGAAACTCAGATTAAATTTAAAGATGTCAGGCCAATTCTAAGTGTGTTTGTGGAATGCATGAGGCATGAGTGTTTGATTGGTTTGCATATGGGAAAAGCGAGAATTGACTATGGGATGAGGGAAGTGATATGGTTTGGTAATAAATATCCATTTAGGATACCCTTTAGGTCTCAAAGTAATTATGTGTATGCTAGTTGCAATGAAACGACCGGATATACAGTTATTGACAAAGTACTAAGTGACTTTGCCAATAATTTCAATACGGCTCATCCCAACACTCTTGGACGTATGCCCCAGGTGCAATGTACAATTCCTGCAGGAGCCCACCCTCCCATTCGACAGAAAGCGTATAGGATACCTTTAGCAAAGGCATACTTGGTCAAACATTAGGTCAAAGAGATGTTGGCAGCTGGCGTCAGGAGACCATCATCATCACCTTGGGCATCACCTATCACATTAGTATCCAAGATAGATGGTGATACGCGTTTTTGTGTCGGCTTTAGAAAGTTAAACAGTTATCCTTTGCCTAATATCTCAGATATATTTGATTCGATGAGAGGCGCGACACTATTTTCTACAATGGACTTGAAGACTGGCTACTGGCAGATACCCATGGCTCACAAAGACATTGAGAAGACTGCGTTCATCTGCACAGAATGTCTTTTTGAATGGATTTGTATGCCCTTTGGTTTTTGCAATTCAGGTGCAGTATTTCAACGTGAGATGAACGATATTTTTCGTGATTTTGTAGGAAAATTCATGCATGTTTTCATCGATGACGTAGCATGTATTCACGAAATCTGACTGAACATGCACGTCATTTGCGTCTTGTTATGAGTAAAATTCAGGAGTATAATCTTCAGTTGAAGAGAAAGAAATGTGACTTTGCAAGCAAGTCTGTGGACTTATTAGGCTATTACATTTCAAACCAAGGAGTAGCGCCTCAGAGTCAAAAGGTTACGGTTATACGAGAAATGTCATCACCACGTGATGTTGGTGAGGTCAGACATTTTCTCGGAGCTACTGGCTATTATCGATCTTGTGTGAAGGGTTATGCCGAAATTGCTAAACCTTTGATAGAGTTAACTAAGGAATATAAAAGATTCGAGTGGGGAAAAGAAGAACAGCAAGCGTTTGAGAAATTGAAGAACTTGCTGTGTAGTGAGACCATTCTCATGTACCCAAATTTGAATAAACCGTATAAACTGTACACAGATGCGTCAAGTTATGCGATAGGTGCGATTTTGGTACAGGTTGATGATAACGGTATTGAGCGTGTAATTCAATATGTCAGCTCAACCCTGAAGGATAGTCAGTTAAATTAGCCCGTAATAGAGAAGGAGGCTTACGCTGTGATCTATGCATTGAAAAAGCTTCGTCCTTACCTATTTGGTGCTGAGTTCACTGTGTATACCGATCACAAACCTCTTGTGGATGAGGTCAAAAACACAAAAGTGCAGTGCTGGGCCGTATTGATTGCTGAATATGGGTGTAAGATAGAGTACATCCAGGGTTTGAAGAATATCCGAGCAGATTTGTTATCCAGGTTACGTCGTCCTATTGAAGTCACCACGTTAGATACTGGTGACTATCTTATATCAGAGGTGGAAGAGGGTCTTACCTCATGTTCCTCTGGAGGTATATGACATACCTTATGCAGAACTGTGTACCGAGCAGACCAAGGAATTCCCGGAGTTGTTTAAGAACATGCCGGAGGAGTACATGGTTAATAATGGTATTTTGCATTCGTTAATCCCACCCTCAGTGTTAGATGCTGAATAGCCAAGGATATTGTTACCTAGTAGATTCCGTGAGCAAGTACTCTGGAAGGCTCATGAACGAGCTGGTCACCAAGGTTTGAAAAAGACTATAGGAATGGTAAGAGAGTCCTTTGTTTGGCCATCCTTGAGAAAGGATGTTGTTTATATGTTAGATAGGTGTACAACATGGCAGGTCAATCGACCTGTCACGACCCGACCTAGGTATACAGAAATGCCTATGGCCAAATACCCTGGTCAGATACTTGGACTGGATCTAATAGGTCCGTTGTTAGAGTCCAACAAAGGCAACGTCTATATAATGACGATTGTTGATCATTGTTCTGCATGGGCGGAGGCCTACCCAATCTCCGCTAAGACATCACAGAATGTGGAGGACAAATTCTTTAATGAATACGTAGCTCATCATGGTATACCGGAAATCCTCATTACTGATCAAGGAAAGGAGTTTTGTTCGAACTCACTTGAGCAGAGGTATGCTGAGCATGGTATTGACCATCGAAGAACAAGTCCGTATCATCCACATCCATATTTCCCCTGTTTAAGACTATATGCTAGGCCTCAACGTGGTGCAGGGGTGTAACCCACTGGGTGTCAATCCAGACATTTGGAGGGGCTAGCCAGAGCATTATGCACAATGCTAATGAAATGACACTTGGAGATCGAATCAACCGAAATGGTCCTCGCCCTGTGAGGATCTGCCAGGCAGGTGCAGCGCCAGGCTCCACGCCTCGAAGGATCCCACCCTCAGCTACTGGAGGTCCCATCAACTCGTCTTGTGGAGCCAGGGGACGAGGATGGAGAGCTATTGGCCAACCGAAAGAGAAGATCAACTCCAAAGAGAACCCTAGTATCAACATCATGCACTGGAACGCAGAATGGGTTACCTACAAGAAATCAGAGCTCGAACAGTTCCTGTACGAAAACAACATTGATATCTGCTGCATCCAAGAGACACACATGCAAGAATGTAAACCATCTAAGATCAGAGGCTACCAGAATTTCCGGTGTGATTGAAGAGGAAGAAAGAAAGGTGGGGTGATCACCTTGGTCCGAAACAGCATGAACGTCAGCCAGATCAAAACCTTTATGGAAGAGGCCGAATATATCAAGATCAAGGTAACAACCAGCAACTCTGTGATTGACATTGTCAATTATTACTGCCCTAATGACAAGAATCTATCACTTGACACAATCCAGGTCCCGGACTGCCACTTCCTCATTGCGGGAGACTTTAATAGCCAGTCACAGAGCTGGGGATACAGAACACTTGATAAACGAGGAGAAGACATTGAAGCATGGCAAGATGAAAAGCACCTTTTACTTGTCAACGATCCCACAGATCAGCCTACCTTCTACTCACGCCGGTGGCACTCGACAACAATGCCGGACTTGGCATTTTGTACAGAAGACATTCACAGAAACCTCAGTAGAGTGGTCGGATCGCAGTTATGAGGAAGCGACCACCGCCCAGTCCTCCTCTCTCTTTCTGGAAGTATTTCGACAAGTACACCTCAGCATCCAAGGTGGAACTACAAAAAGGCAAATTGGAGTCTGTTCGGCATTCGTTCCAGTGAGGTTACCCAAAATATAGCAGTAGAAGGGAGAAACATCAACAATGTGGTCAAGGAATTTAATTCAAGTATCCTCAAGGCTGCCAACGAAGCGATTCCTCGAGGGTTCAGGAAAAACTACCTGCCCCTACTGGACAACAGAACTGCAAGCAGCGCATAATAAACTGGACAAGGCCAGAGAAGATGCAAAGGGTAATCCTTGTCATGAAAACCACTTCACGCTACACAAACTAAAGCCAGGTATCTAAAGACAAAGCTGGAGGCCAAAAGAAGAAGCTTGATGGGAAGGACGGCAGGGTTTAATTTAGAGAGAGACACCACAAAGCTATGGAGACTGACTAAAGCACTGAATGATGAGGGTGTCAGGGGAGAGAAGATTACTCTTGAAGAAGATGGACAAACACTGACAGGAAAGATGGCTGCAGATGCCTTTGTGAAGGCATATGCAAAAGAAAGCAACATTTCTATACCACGGATGCGGCAAAAAGAGGTTAGAAAAGAGCAAAAGGAAAGAACAGACACCAACACTCACGATGCAATGAAAGTTGACATTAGTTTAGCAGAACTGAAGAAGGTTATCCACCAATTGAAGAAGAAGAAATCTCCCGGGCCAGATGGCATTACGAATGAAATGATCCAACACCTTGGTAATGCATCTCTCCGCAAGTTGCTAGACATCTTTAATCTCAGTTGGACCAATGGAGAGGTTCCTCAGTGCTGGAAGGAAGCCAGAATGACTCCTATTCTGAAAAAGGGAAGAACAAAACGAAAGTGCTGAGCTACCGTCCTATCAGTCTTACAAGCTGCATATGCAAGACCATGGAGCGCATCATAAACCAGCGGCTGCAGTGGTACCTGGAGTCGGAGAACATTATAGTTTCAGAGCAGGCTGGCTTCAGAAGATACAGGAGCACAGAAGATCAAACAACACATCTTGCACAGGTCATAGAGGACACTTTTCAAGCCAAGAAGGTGATGCTAGCTGCCTTTATCGATCTGCAGAAGGCATTTGACAAGGTGTGGAAGGATGGCCTCCTCGTGAAGCCCTGGCGCACAGGCATCGGTGGCAACATGTTCCGATGGACCAAGTCGTACCTACACAATCGCAGAGCTAGGGTGCTGGTGGATGGACAATCTGGACAGAATGTATTGCTGAGACAAGGGGTGCCACAAGGCAGAGTATTATCACCAGCTCTGTTCATACTCTTCATTAATGACATTGTAGCAGAGCTGCCCAATGGGATCCAAGCAGCCCTCTATGCAGATGACCTCGTACTCTGGTACACCGAAGAGTACACAACGACTGCCACATACAGAATGCAGCTCACCTTGGACAGAATTACAGCTTGGGCCAATCCCTGGTGTATTACCATCAACAAAGAAAAATCATCAGCCATGCTATTCTCACTGTCCACCAAAACCAAGGTTGGCAATCTGACACTGGGCAGTACTCCACTTGATCAAGAGGACCAGCAGACATACCTGGGATTCACCTACGACAGAAGATTAACATGGAAGGAGCACATACAGAATGCAGAGGCAAAGGCCAGAAGAAAGCTAAACATCATGAGGAAGCTGGCAGGAACAAAGTGGGGTGCCAATGGAAGGATCCTCAAGACCATCTACCTATGTGCCGTATGACCACACCTTGAGTATGGATCCAGCTCATGGATGACAGCAGCTAAATCTCATCAAGAGAACCTCGACAGAGTACAAAACCAGGCAACGCGCATCATCACTGGTGGAATGAGATCAACACCAATAGAAAAAATGGAGCAGACAGCAGGCATCCCCCCACTTAGTAAAGGAAGGGAATGCAAAGCACTGATCCAAGCTGCAAAGTTCAGATCGTTCAGCAACCAGCCGATGAAGATCAGGCAAGCACAGCTGTCATCAGGAAGACTTAAAAGATCAAGTTTTGTGAAAGAGACAAAAGCACTTCAAAGGAAACACCAAGAAATGTTGCCAACACAAATAGAAGACCCAAACCACACCCTTGATCCTCCAACCTGGGAAAACAAACTAGAGAGCATAGCTATTCGCACCACAGTACCTCATCTCACAACCAAAGATGAACACAGTGATGTGAGCAAGAAGGCCCTGACCCTAGCCATGCTGGAAGAAATGGACCCTCAGGAGACATGGATAAGGATCTACACAGATGGATCAGCCAAAGATGCAATTAGAAGCGGAGGTGCCGGACTGCACATACAGTATCCAAACGGACAACATGAGTCAGCTGCAATACTGACGGGCAAACACAGCACAAACTACAGAGCTGAAGTCGAAGCACTGGTTCATGCAGCTAATACCATCAGCAGAACAGCAGACCCTATTGCACAGATTGTCCTTTTATCTGATGCCCGCTCTGTCCTTGAGGCTATCACCAAAGGTAAGCTGCCACAACTTGAAGAAGCACTACAAACCATCAAATGCTTTCGGATAGCATTGCAGTGGATCCCCTCACATTGTGGAGTCCAAGGAAATAAGGAAGCAGACAATATGGCAAAGGTGGGTGCAGAAGAGAATCAGACAGAAAACATGGTTACCCATACAGAGATGAAGACTATCATCAAGTCACTCTATAGAACACCTCAATCAGAAGATGCCTACCATCATCTCTCGAGGCCAGGGCAAGTGACCATTTTTCGTCTCAGAACTGGACACAACAGACTAAACCGACACATGTACAGGCGGTTCCACCTTACGACATTTCCCGCTTGTCTTTGTGTAGAAGCAGGACAGACCACAGAGTACCTACTTCAATGTTGCAGTACGTATCAGCTGCTGAGAGAAGAGATCTGGCCTTTGTCAACGTCTTTTCTTGAAAAGCTGTATGGGCCTGTGGAAGAACTGCAGAAAACCACAGATTTCATCTTGAGAACGGCTCTCTAAGTGTGATACCAGCGATCAAAAAGAAGAAGAAGAAGAAGATCCACAAATGAATGGACGGACGGAGAGATTCAACAGGACATTGAAAGACTTGATATAGAAAGGTGTCAATAACGAGTCTCGAGCATGGGAAGATGAGTTGGGTGCAGCTTTAGCAGTGTACCACAACACTCGCCATGCTACGACCGGATATACGCTATTCTATATGACGTATTGTCGACGACCGAGACTTCTGTTAGCTATTCCCCTCGATGCAGCACACAATTTAGGTGAAAGACTTACATGTCTTAACAACGCTGTAATGCGTGCTCACAGTGGGACCACCAGGTCACGAGAACATCAGCATGAACAAATTAATAAGCATGCTAACGCTGGTGAGTACAAGGTTGGCGACTCAGTGGTTGGAAAAGCTGAGGAGAGGATGAAGTTGACCTTTCGTAGTGACCCTGATTACGGAATCTTTAAAATTAATGGACCCGTAGCTCATGTCTGACATCAAAGATCTGGAAAGGTGCACGTTTTGAACATCTCAAAGTTACGCGTGGTTGATTCAGAGATGTGCTGGGACAAGCTGAGACCACACCCTATTAGGAATCCCGCTAGAGGTACTAAAGTGAGTCATGTTCCGAGATTATCACCATTACCTGTATCTACACCAACATCTAGTAAGGTAACCCATTAGAATGTGAACAGTATCTGTAAAGGTACCGGAGGTACGTACGGAGGTTGACATGAATATTGATCAGCCGGGTATGAGTAATGATCCCAATTATGAGGCACCGATGGACACGTCAGAGACTCTTGGTGATGACTCACCGATGGATACATCAGAAACTGTACCCGAGCCTGCCAGTGAACCAATGGATGTGCAACCACCTACACACTCCTATAGTCTGCGCAAGCATAGTCATAACTTTCATTCTGAGTCATTAGCCGGTAAACACGCTAGGATTGGCGCGTTTGGTTGGTCGAAATTTGCTGACTTTGTTAGACGTATTGAAGCCGTTATAAGCTGACGTAGTATGAAAAAGTGCTAATCGCTGTATGATACTCTTAGGAATAACATCCCATTTTACTGTTAACAAATTATGTATACTTTACGCCTCTGTATCGTGCTAATGTTTGTTAGTAGTGTGTTTGGACTTTGTAAAAATTTGAATATTCATAAATTGCAGAATGGCATGATGATCACTAGTCATCAACAAATTTCAGTAGTACAAGCCGAATGGACGGTGGTAGTGTCTATCAACCATCGATACCTACCAACTAACTTTATTAACCGATTAGATAGATTTCATGTACTTGTTGCTGACATAAGCAGTAAAACTTCGCTTAGTAGTAACGACATTTTTGGACTTCAACATCGGATCAGCATCATTAAGAAGATTGCTGTAAAGACACAACGAATAATGTTAAATTGTACAGGTAGATGACAAAAGCGAGGATTATTCAACTTTGTTGGTGATGTTGCGTCATCCTTGTTTGGAGTAGCGACATCCGGTGACATCGAGGCACTGAAGAATGTTGTCTTTCGCAGTGTGTGGAGGTGCGCTTCATGAAAACCACCCACAGAAAGGATTCCACGATTTGGATCTGTCTGGGCACATTGGTCGGATCGACCAGCAGCGACGCCTAATGCTGGGGACAAGCCGACCAGGACCAATGGCACAGCGTCACCTACGGCATCATACCAGACGGGCATGAAGATCATCGATGATATCCCAGATATCTCTATGCCGCCACGTTAATATTTGAACATTGTTGATTTATTTATTCTTTTACTTTATCAAGGTTGATGATCTGTAAATAGGTATGATTATGTACGGCGTGATATTGACGCGTTGTGCCACTGTGTTTGATTATTAATATTGTTATACACTGTTTTCTTTTGATTCAGTATTGTTTTAATTATTGGTTGCTATTGTATTGCTTTTCTTTTCACTTTTCTTTTACTTGATTTGATTGCTGTTTATTATTTCTTGTCATTTTAGATTTATTACTGTATTGTTATTTGATGATTCGTTTTGGTTTGATTTTAATGTTATATTGTTGTTTATGCTTGTAGTAGTTATTAGTTGTATGGGTGTGATGCATTTCATCTGGATAGCCCTGGTATAGGTGTGTTTTGGTTGTTGATGGTGCACAATGAGTTAATTAACAATTCTTAGGTGCCTAAGAGATGGTTAATTAACTTTGGTTGGTGGGCATGTGTAAATATGGGATTGTCTTGTGGGAAGTCATGACCCCGCAGGACGTCTTATAATTCACTTAAGACCCAAAAGAAATTATGTTTTGAAAATACCAGGTGAGCTAAAAGTCCAGGTGAGCTAAAGATGGATGCTGTAGCAGTGCATCAGTAGTATTTATGTACATACAATTCGAGTTGGGAAGTTATGATGAATAAGTGTACCGTGGCTGAGTCGACGACCTATTATTTATAAATATGTGTCAATCAGTGGAAAGTCGAGCTAACCAGGTCATCTCTTTATATGTAATAGAAGTGAACTAACGTTAAATGGATAGGATGCTGTTTATAGCATTGCATAACCAGCAGATGAGATTAATAGGATAATGTTAGAAATGGATGATTTAATTGGAAAAGGTTCTGGTTCTGAGTTGATGTGTATTTGAGAATGATTTAGACAAAAGCTGTTGCTGCTTAGCCGGCATTCACTTTTATTATATTCAGCAGTTGTTGATAGTCATAGTTTTGGAACTAATTAATGTTTAGTGGCAAGTGATGGGATCATGAATTATGAGAATAAATTGAATGTGACTAACTGACACAGTTGATGACGTAAGCACTCTAGTATTTGATCGTGGGCTAGAACAACATCATCTGGTAATGAATTATCCAGCATGTGTGACTAGCACCCTAGGATTCTCGAGACTTCTCCATTAGTATGCAATGGACAGGACATGGACATTGTAGTGTCCTTTAGGAGTTTATAACAGAATCGAAATTTATTGATATGCCGCTCATTTTATGGTATGCATCAACAACACATACCAGAATGTTGTTGTAGTTATAGCTGACAGATCATATCAAACCAGAACCGGTTCCTACTGCATTGTCTATGTGAGGCACAATCTTCGTGGAAGAATTGGGCAGAGTATGCTTGGTCGGAATGACGTCATAACCAATCAAGATCAATCAAACTCTGCAGTAAAGAATTATAAAGAATAGAGTTGTGCACCAGGCAAGTGAGGGAGGAATAACTGATTGGCTGAAAGGACCAATCAGTTATCAGGTCAGAACTTCTAGGAAGAGATAAGCAGAAATTGATTGGTGACTTTATTGTTCGACCAATCAAAGTGTGCTTATCGGGTACCTAGAGGAGTTGTAAGAATAGATTCTGAGAGAAGTTGTACATTTCTGGGAAAATGAATAGAAGATTGGGAAGTCCAAATTGGGGCTATAAGAGAAGGTACTTTTCTCTGAATAATTTAATCTCTGATTCACCAAGTAATCGCAAACATTGCTGCTTGGTTTAAGCTGTGGCTGTTATGCCTAACAAAGCTTGCTGTAGGATAAGTAGAATAGACTTAGATTAGTTTAGTTTGGTAGTTTTGTGTCATCGTATTGTACTAAGTATTATTTGTAGAGTGATCTTGCTCGACCATTCAAACAATTATATCTATAGTGTAAATAAAGTCTTTTATCTTACGTATATGTAAGACCAGTAGTTTGTTAGTTTGATAGGAATCTAGTTGAGCTGGGAGACACACCCAATCCTTACCAGGATCTTGATCAGTCAGATTAGGCCCAGCAGTCAGAAATATATATCGTCTAATTACCATCTGTTAGATGAGGCGAGCTGACTGCAGCTACTTCGCCCCTCCTCACACTTAGAAGTTTCCGGTAGCGAAGCCGGAGTGACCAACTCTATCGACGATGATCTTAATAAGTTCTGATTCAACAAGTTCTTGAAGGCCACGCCCACACCCCGAAAATCTTCATTATGTTTAATTTACTCAGAGCCTTTTCCACCATCTCTTCTGTGATGTGAAGGTGTGCCATCTGTGATGCCATATTAAGATCTGGAATACTTGGTGTTACACCCGCTGGCTCAATAGTAAATAAGCTTGAAAAACGTTCGCTAATACCTCAGCCTTCTGATTTGTTATTCTTCGTAAGTGGTGAGTTCTTATCAGATGGGATTGTGTATAAGTCTGATACGCTTTCTTTCGTGCTACAATTTGACTTAATATATTTCCAAATTGCCTTTGTGTTACTCTTAACATTCATTGCGAAGTCTTCCTCGAATGTCTTTCTCACACGCCTAGTTAATGCTCTTGCCTTGTTTCTTAGCTTACAATATTCTTGATTCTTATCTCCACTTTTAGTCTCCATGTAATGCTTCCAGACTGTAATGTTTTTCTTTATTGTTTTCAGTGCTGCTCTGTCAAGTGGTTTGTTTCCCTTCTTTCTTGTGTTTGATGGTACCATCTTTCTTGGTATATGTTTCCTTTCCATGTTTCATAGTATATCTGTGAAGATCAACAATTTCTCTTCCACGCTGTCCTCACACTCTTTAAACCTTTCTCTCCAATTTACATTCATTAATTCCATTTTCATTTTAACAAAATTAGCTTTATCATAATGTATTCTTTCTTTAGGCATTCCCGTATATTCAGTGTAGCATGAAAAGTTGAATGATAAGGCAGAGTGATTACTTTTTCCAATCGGACTTAGATACTCTATGTTGTCTACAATTCTTTCCTCATTTGTTAGGACCAGGTCCAGCACGCTAGGTTCAGCACCAATTCTGACCCTGGTTGTCTCACTTACATGTTGGAAGAGGAATACATCTCGAACTCCTTCCACAAACTTAAATTCTTTGCTCGATTTGGAGCTCCAATTCTTCCAGTCTATACATGGATAATTAAAGTCTCCCGTTATGAAAACATGACTTCTTCCTGGTGAGCTAGCTTCACTGATTAAGTCCAGTAGCTGCTCATTGTTTTACTCTAGCCCGCTACCATTGCGGTACACACATCCTATTACTTGTCTGTCTCACTTCATTATGCTGATCTCAGCAAATACTGCTTCATGTAAAGTCGAGTTAACTTGGACAGAAGTTACTATCAGTAATCTGTGTATGTACAATGCAACTCCCCTCTCTATGCTATTAGATACATTTGTGTGAAAAAGTTCATAATTATCTAGTGCGATCTCTGCCACATTTATCTTGTAGCATGAATTTTTTGGCTTTACTTCAGTGATACCTATTATCTTTGACTGTCTTTCACTAATCAATAATTTTAATTCATCAATTTTATTCATCATACAATCAGTGTTAGTATACAGACACGAAAGTGAATTTTGCTTAAAACTTGTATTTACAGAACTATTTACAGACAGTGGTGCCTTCTTTGGCGCGAATTCACTACTCTGTCCCCGCTTTCCCTGGGTTTCATTTTGACTATTTAGTCAATCTAATTAATGCTCTTGCCTTGTTTCTTAGCTTACAATATTCTTGATACTTCCCTCCACTTTTAGTCTCCATGTAACACTTTTTCTTTATTGTTTTCAGTGCTGCTCTATCAAGTGGTTGGTTTCCCTTCTTTCTTGTGTATTCGATTTAATTTTATATCTCCACGAATTAAGTTTAAGCAGCATTCAGACACAGCATCGGTTAAACCCTTATAACATTGCTCTAGTATTCTTTCCTTTCTTCGGTTTCGCTTTAGCTAAACTTTGCAAGAAATGCAATTGATTGGAGATATTGCTGGTTCTACGTTCTCTTTTAAGCTTATCCCCTAATTTGGTTCGCCTGAAGGTCCTGCGGTCTTCTTCTTCTTCTTCTTTTCGTTCGCTGATCATACCGCCAGTCCTGGTCCTGCGGTCTGAAAGACGGGATTTACTAAACACAACAGCAACAGCAGGAAAGTCACGTGATAAATTTGGTGCGAAAACGCTTGTGACGCGTTTACAGTTTTATAATCACAAAGTTTATCATAATATGGGTAAGTTTGATCAAATTAATAGTACGATAAACTAATAAAATTAAGTTATAGTAACTATAACATTTAATGAAATTGATCTTATACGCTTGTGAATTTCCCACAGCACAGCTTCCTAGTTAAAGTTACCAGTTATCGTAATATGCACGGTGTGGCGATTGCTCGCAAAATACTCCCTACCATCAGCTCATCTTATCTTTGATAATCCACCAGCAAAGGCGGAATGGAAGAAATGTGTCAACAAAGCAGTAGACAGTTATTGGTTTAGTCATATCAAGTCACAGGCCGGCTAATATCCTTCATAGTCCGAGTCTGCTCTGACTCAACCCGCCCCTGTGACAGATATTTGGACAGACTGATGGGCCAGAGAGAGTCAGAGCAATTTGTATGCTCAAAAGTTGGAGAACTCCGCCACCGCTTGGAGGCGCCTCTTAATCGACCGTAGCTACAATATTTGACAAACCCTGGCTATTGCTTCGTATAATTTACATATCCATTTTCTCGCACCTTAAATCCTGTTAAATATGTCCTATATCTCACGTTATTTAACATTTTAGCTCATTGTTGTCAAATTTTATCAAATTTCAAGCGAACAGCCATTGCAAAAACAAATTTTCGCCTAGAAAATCATGCAATTTCGGCCCAAGCAAATTCGAGCCCCTGGATGATTAAATTAAACTGCAAAGCAAAGGACGGATCTAGATCGCATCAGTTTTGTTGGTTAGATAAGATATTCAATTATTTATGCTGCATTCATTATTCTCATTTTATGTGGGGTGGGTTGGTGACAGGGAAGTGGGTGAGTGGAAAATTAAGTAAGTGATTCAGTGAATTAATGAGTGGGTGTGCGGTTGGTGTGTCAGTCGGTAGGTCCGACCTCGGTGGGTGGCTGGATCCGTCAGTCGGTTGGTCGGTCCGTCCGTCCGACCTCGGTCGGTGGGTGGGTCAGTCGGTTGGACGGTTGGTTGGTGGGTGAATGGATAGGTCGATCAGTTGGTGGGTTGCCAGGGTGGGTTGGTCAGTCGGTGGGTGTGTTGGTGTTTCAGTCGGTCCGACCTCGGTAGGTGGGTGGATCGCTGGTTGGGTCGGTCAGTCCTTCGGTCGGTCCGACCTGGGTGGGTGGGTCTGTTGGTCGGTCGGTGGGTGAGTTGGTCAGTTGGTCAGTCCGACCTCGGTCGGTTGGTGGGTGGGCCGGACCGTTGGTCAGTCGGTGGGTGGATTGGTCGTTGGGTCGGTCGGTTGTTCAGTCGGTGGGTGGATCAGCCGGTTGGTCGTTGGGTCGGTCAGTCTGTCGGTCCGACCTCGGTGGGTGGTGGTCAGTCCAACCTCGGTCTGTGGGTGGTGGGTTGGTCGGTGAGTGGGAGGGTGAGTCGGTCCGACCTTGGTCAGTCGGTCTTCTAGTCTACCAGCTTACTAGCCTACAAGCCTAGTCTAACAGCCTACTATTCTACTAGCCTACATGCCTAGTCTACCCGCTTACTAGCCTACAGTCCTAGTATACTAGCCTACAGGCCTAGTCTATCCTTCTTGGTTAGGCCATAGCTCTGCCTTAGCCAGTCTTGTCTGGGTCTTAATTAGACATTAGCTAAGCTATGGCTAGACCTTATCCGGGCTTGGATATGCCTTAGCTAAGTATTAACTAGGCTTGGTTAGGCCTAATCTATGCCTTATCTACGCTTCGCTTAGTCTTACCTGGCCTTAGCTATGCTTATGTAGACATTAGTTAGTCCTTACTTCGACCTTACCTGGTCCTTATTTAGGCTTGGCTAGGTCTTAACCATTCTCCCACCGGCAGAGGGTTAATCCTCTGTGACGTCGTAACTCCAGATAGACCCTCTGCCACATAACTAGCCAAAATCATGACGCTCATATTTGCTGCGCATCATTTTTAGCCAATCAACGCGCGTCGTTACTAATTTGAGTGACCCAATCAAAATCGTCGTTCTATCTACATTTCGGTGATATGACCGACTTCTCGGCACGAAGCCATGCCCCTTGTATCAGTGTAAATACACGAACGATGGAGGTGTAAGCCTAGTGACAATAGCAAGAGGTAATATTTGAGAACAATTCATCGAGATTCTAGTATATTTTAGGTAGTATGCATATAATATAACACTGTTTTCGTGAAATAATATAAAATGCCTCAGATACCAATGGCACGCGCTTGATAATCGGATTTGATCAATGGCGCAGCTAGTCGATCTGTCGTGGCTGTTTTGTAGCGACCTTTACAGTCACGCGATGATCAGATCATTGATAAATGTTGTTTATTTTTTTTTTTCTGAGTTACCTTGTAAAGCTTTAGTTTGTCCATTCTCTCCCGTCACGTCACAATTTATTTTTACGATATTCACATATTGATAAACAGAATTGAGCTAAACGGGGTGCGTGTTTCACTTTCAAGGCCACTTACTCCCTCTCCCAGGTGAGATTCAAGAAGTGGGGGCTGGGGTGGGAGCGTGGTCCCTGTCAGACAGATTCTGAAAAGTTGCTTCTCACAGTACATTAAATTTAGTCTGCTTAATGATAATAATATTATAATAAAACGCTTATAATTGGATATAATTCTAAAATCTAGATTGTTTCTATAGATTTAGAAAAATATGACCATGTTTTATTGAATACATGTTGACCTCACTCTCCTTTATTTTTTGGAATGGGTGGTGTGGTGGCTGGGCTCTCTCCAATTTGACTTTCTTGTGTGAGGTCATCATCCCCAGGAAAGCCTTTGAAATCTATAAAGTATCTATGGAATTGTTGGAAAGAGTGTGGGTTGATGTCAAATTTATAAATATAAGCACAACCTTGGATAAAATGTCAGATGTCTAAATTACCTAGCCCAATGTCTCAAGAGTTAACCTTCTGCCATTTTCCAGCCATATCCTGGGTGTTACAGTGGCTTAGTGGAGGTTGTGAAGTACATTGAAAGATTGAAGAGAAAATAATGGCCACTGTGTAAAAGCCTGCCGGGTTGTGTTAATTGTAAATGTTATAATTAATTAAGTAATTAATTAATTATAAGATTAAATAAATATATTGAGTAAAAATATGTTCTTAATATGTACCATATTTCGCTTAATTGAAGCCTATGCTCTAATAGAAGCCCACCCCCTAACTTTGACATATGAGCTCCAATGATTTCTTAGCAGTTTCAAAACGGCAAAGCTCTGTATTAGGAGCCCACCCCTAACTCCGCAGATTGTATATGAAAAATTCTTTTAAGAGGAAATTTGTAAGAATAGCGTGTTTAATAATAACAATCGTGTCACAGGGTGTGTCTACTTCACACAGATCTCTGCCCTGATACATTTCCGGCCCCTCTAAAAGTCAATACAAGCCTCGGATTTGTATATCTCGACTGACTACTAGATTAATACTAATAGTAGGCCACATATGTTCAAGATATAATAAAGTTTATTCCACACTTTTGTAGTAAAAATGCGCGTAAAACAAGCAGTATTGCGCCTAAATTTTGTAACACTGATCAACATTAAATGATCCAAAATGAATTATTATGAATGACAATATAGCCAGCTTCTTAAGTTGGCGAGCCAGTGGCTCTTTTGCGATGGGAGGCGGCATGTTCTCCTGAGATATTATACGCTAACGGGAGTTTATCAAATGGGTACCCGTTATTCAGATCAGTATGATACTCAGTTCCCTATCGTGCAATGATAATATATAGAAATTCCCGAGTCCCCAATTCCAGAATATTTATATCCAAGTACTCGCTCTAAAATAAACTTCAATTGAAGGTGAATCACGTGATTTGTATTTTTTCACGACACCATTTTATATCAAATTGTGGATTAATTTGGATGTAATAAACAACCGTTGTTAAAGGATACGCAATATTTAGGCGCTCAAATCAATAATTTCACTTCCCCAGTGGTGTTTTGAGGTATACATTAAACATACTATAGGCATAGGCGGTGGGAATTTTTACGGGAGAAAGTGCATTGAGTTTCCGTGGTATCAGTTTTAGAAAACTTTTTTGGGAAACCTCTCTAATATAAGCCCACCCCTTTCTCAGAGATGTTGGGTTGGAAATTGAACACCTCTTGTCCTAATAGAAGCCTCGGCTTCAATTAAGCGAAATACGGTATCAGGGGGCCATCCCATGTTGATGCATATTCTGACAATATGTTTGTAGACTACTACACCCATTCTCAAATGTGACATACACAGAACTGAATGTGGATATCATCAGTATTTGCCACAATATTAGTGTACGATTCAGGAATCCATGTATTTGACAGTTTCCATTTCAGTGCAAAAAACACCAATTTAATTTTTTGTTTTACAAACCCTCCTAACTTAGTTTTTCCCTTTAAATCTTGGAAAAAAATAAAGGTGGAATGTTACGGCATTATTTTCACCATTCTTTCCACCTAACAATATTTTGGCAGCAAAGTCCTAATCACTCGGAATTCCTTAGAATTTTCTATAACTCTTTGTTCTTTGTTATTTGTAGTTTTGTTAAACCCTTAGTGGTCAAGCCGGTCATGAGAATAGTTGATTTGCAGGCCAACAAAATTGATTAGATTGATCTGGCCTAACACAGGAAAGTTGCAGAATTTTTCAAGTAAATTATTTGCTTGGATCCTATGGCAGCAATATATACCAGGGTTTTATCCAAGGTGGTGGGGGCTAGAGCTGGGCGGTCTAACGGTAGTACCGCGAGGACCGCGGTATACCGTTAACCGATACCGTGACCAGTGACATTTCCAAATACCGTGAATACCGTCCATAATGTTTGCGAAATATATTCATAAAATCTGATTCGACCAAGGGTAAATAGGTGCTAATAGTGCCAAAAATACAGGCATCCCTAAGTATTAGCCGAGTTGAGGTGAAAGGGTCGTTGTAAAAACAAACATCAAGACGTCAATTACAAAATAATGACAGGCAGAATTGTATGTCAAACGTACGTCTTGAAAGTCTCATGGTCAAATTGCTTTATTTAAAACATCTAAACTCATTCTCTGGCCGTCCGCCGGTAGTAATTACACTATAATATATTCCCTATTCCCGTTTCTATTATTTGTAACTTATTACTCCAAGCGTTTTGTCACCGAACAAACATGCTAGAATAACAAAATAACATACAAACTGCGTGCTATTCAAACGCAACGGCAATCTCGCAAAGACGTGTCTGATTGGTTGTTCATGAACTAGACCGTGGGAAAATACATTACTATGCTGAATTTATCAATGAAAATTTACTAAAACATAGTATTTGCTCGCGCCGTTTTGATCACGTGCTAATTTATTAACAACGAGCAGCGTTGAAATTGTTATTATTTACTTTTCTGGCTTGTTTTAAGAAATTTCGTTAAGTTTAAGTAACGACACATAAAAATTATAGTGTTTTAGTTTTTGTAATTCAATTTTCAACGGGCTACACGTCGGAAGTTCGTGGGAATAGCTTTTTGCACGCATTGTTCACGTGAAGCATGGCGAGTAACAAGTCTGTACATCGGGTACTCGGTAATTATCAGAAGCTTTGAAATCGGCTATATTCAATGTCGTGTTATATGTATGTGTATAGGCCTGTTTTCGCGAGTAACAGAATATACGACTCCAACAGAAATAAAAGAGTACATACAACACTTGCCCCGTTTAAATACTCGCGGATTTTGTCTGGACTCTGTTTATCAAAGCGCTCGACTGCCAAAATAAAATTTACCGTTTGCTGGTCGCACGCATTAATAGCAAGAACAATCCAGATTGAAAATAGTGCGCCTCAATGTCTCAAACAGCGGGTTATAGTTAGCGAGTCGACCACATCCTTTGACCGATATTCCCGTGAATGATATTACGTCAATAAAAATAGTGACAAATAAAATCGTGAAACTAAACAGTCGCAATAGCCATGTTTTTCTTCTCTAAATCAGGAAGCCGTTTTATTTATTTTACCTATATTTACCATTGATTGGAGATGGAAGTGAAAAGGAAATGGAAAAAACTGTTCTAATTTCGTGGCATGCCTCAAGCTCAGATGACGGTATACCGTGGTACAGCGGTATTTTTTCATGGTACCGATACCGTCGTGTAAATATCAATACCGCCCCGCTCTAGTTGGGGCCACATACCTCCACCCCACACCCACCACCCCACCTCGACCAACCCCCATTGAGGTAGCATGCCCCCACCCCATGGCACCCCCATGATTTTTCTGCATTTACACACTGATTTAATGGAGATTGTATAGGCTTTGTATCTGTATTCAATTAAGTTGCCAAAAAAAAACCCTCATTTTGTCCTAGAGGGAATGTCCCATACGAGAATTGCTATTATCTAGGAACATTGTCGTGTCAAAATTAGTAATGTCTATATCGACTGATCAGTTACAAATGCGATGATAAAATGTATTAAATTATCACTAAGCTACTAGTAGAACATAGTGAGCGCGCTTTCTAGACAATACAACACAATATTTAATCATTTCATGGCTTGAATTGACAAGTTTTTAAGGATGAAATGTCGGCGATAGTCAGAACTGAGAAAAATATATTGTTACACATGCTCCAATTCGGTGACCGACTGTGTAAGAGTCTGTTTTAGATAAACTGCGACAGCGCGTAACGGGTACATGGCGTATAACGCTGTGTAGCCTGGTTCCCAAAGAAATCACCCATTGAACCAAGCTACCGTAACGGGTATGGTGTACCTACAGTTCTGACTGCATTAACTTCCTGGTTAGTGTGCTATAAAAATATGCGCAATGCGTGTCAAGATATTGCCATGGCTTGCAAAATAATACCGCAATTTGGACAGTTATCTGCTAATTCTTCTTAGATGCACGAAAATGTATGATCATGGCGCGTATTATTTAAGATGTACAACGCATTAATCCTGAATTACACTCACAAATTTAACGAGAAAATCGTATTTAACGTTGACTGCTTAAATGTATTCATACTTGTGATTTGCCGATTACTGGAACTACACAGCAAATTACATGTGGTGCCTAATTGTATTTATGCACTCGGGTAGCTGCAAGACTTGAAGAAATCAACCTGCAAGAAAAATGGTTTTGATAATTATTATTTTAAGTTAGTCAATAGTATGACAATTTATACTGTAGCGGTTGTGAGCAACACATAGCTCTCCTTAAACTTTCCAGGCGGTTGATATGAGATTCCCCTACAACTCGCCTGGCCAGTTTCGGGCGAGCTATTCACAGCTCACCTGCTATTTACTCATGGCAAAGCCGGAAGTAGGTATTCAATCAGAAATTTTGCATACATTTTTGAAAGACTTAATTAAGCTCATAAAAGTTTTATACAATTGTTTTCCAATTCTTAAATTTTATCGAATGCTTATATATATCCAAATTATATTATATTATATAACTACTATAAGCAGACAATAATTTAAGGGTGGCCTCAGTGAGGTGTCAAGATTGCATGTCGCGCTACAATTTCAATATACCAGGCCTGTGATATCAGTATTTGAATAAGAAACATTTAAAATTAGCTTGCAAACACACATTCTGGCTGGAATCATGGAAATGTGTACTTAAATGCAGAAATTGATCTTGAAATCCAACAAAAATTTTGTACTGAAATTTGTGAATTTTGTGTTAAAAGCAAAGGTTTACAGAGAAATATATAAATTTTGACAGTTAATATGCATATCTGGGCTCAAAATTATAAATTTTTAATGGAACATTTCATCAAATATCAACCACATTTCATCAAATATCAGCAAGTGTTTAAAATGTAACAGGAAACAAGAAGATATGGACCTAAAATGCAAGAATATGTGTGAAAATTCAAAGATTTGCTACTTAAATCTGTAAATTAGGGATTAAAAGCAGATGTTTACCCAGAAATATATAAATTTTGACAGTTAATATGCATATCTATGCTCAAAATGTTACATTTTTTCAATTGAAATATGAATATTTTGTTAAATATAGGCTAGTGTTTAAAATTTAAGTTGGAAATCTGAAAACGCTGGTCAGAAACAGACATTTGGGATCCTTAAATGCACAACTCTTGACAGGAAACAAGAAAATTTTCAACTATATAATCCAAGAATACATGTATGTGTGAAGATGCAAATAGTTGTTCCTGAAATCTGTGAATTTGGGATTATAAGCAAGTGTTTACCCAGAAATATATAACTTTTGATAGTTAATATGCATATGTCTGGGTTCAAAATGGTAAAAAGAATTTCAAATGACTAGTAATGTGAAAAATTTTGCTGGAAATGTTAAGATTCTGGTCAGAAACATACAAAAGCCAATCGGCCAATTTGGCCGGTGGCCATTTTTTATTTTGGCCTATTTTTAGAAACGTCTAAAAATCTTTTCCAAAATGATTTCAACGATCGATTCAAGTCATGAAATATGATCCAGCCCAAGAGCTGAACCAAGTATGAATATCAAGGGAACTTGATTGGCCAAAGTGTTCGGTGGCCATCTTGGATGACCTAGTTTTCGTGAAAACAACTTCTGAACGAATTCGGCCCAAATTTGGGAAATATTAGGGTCTAACGGCCATTTAAAGTTTGTTCAAGGGAAGTTGATGGGTAAAAAACCATGGCCAATGAAAATGTTGCGCCTTTGTTTGCTCTTGGATTTTTTATACTTTGGAAATTGTGATCTAAACGGTTTGTTTAGACCATCTTGGATCGTTTTCCTGCCAAAAGCTCCCATACTAATGCAGTGGGAAATTTAAAATGTCTTCTCGAGAACCACTGGACTGATTTCAAGTATATTTGGCAGGAAGCATTCTTAGGACATAGAGATCCGTGTTTCTTCAAACAAAGCCAATCGGCCAATTTGGCCGCCAGCCATCATGGATTTTGGTTGATTTTTATAAACTTAACTCTTCTCTGAAACCATTTGGGGGATTGATTTCAAACTCATGAAATATCAGTTCGGATAAGAGCTGAACCAAGTTTGTTAAAGGGAACGTAATTGGCCAAATGGTTCAGCGGCCATCTAGGATGACCTAGTTTTTGTGAAAACGAGTTCTCCTGAACCGCTGGATAGGTCGGGACAAAATTTTGGAGATATGATTAAGGACTAAAGGCCATTAGAATTTGTTCCATGGAGATATGTCAAAACAACATGTCCACCATGAATCAATCAAAATTTATCTTTTTTGGTGGACATCTGGTATTTTCTGCAAATTTCTGAGAAAATCATAAAAAGACACATTATTAACCACTGGGACAATTTGAGTAAAACTTGGCTAAACCTTCACAGGAATTTGATTGGTAAATCCTTCCAGTGGTCATCTCGTTTTGTTCGTTTGTGCCAGTGGCTAATAATAGTAGGTGAGCAGTGGTTTGTGCCAGTGGCTAATAATTGTGGGTAAGCGATATAGGTCCAATGGGCCTCTCGTATTCAATAAAGCTGGCCGGCTGTTGAAGAAAAGCATTAGTTTTCAAGGACAGCCTGTTGAATACACACTAAATTACAAGTACTTAGGGATTCAATTTTCTGTTTCAGGTACATTCACACAAGCGAGACAAGACCTCTACAAAAGAGGCCTGAATGCATAATTTAAGCTTTGTAAAGATATACTTTCACTGCAACCAATGATCAAAACTTGTTTACTCTTATTTAACCATATGATAAAACCTATTCTGTTATATGGAAGCAGGGACCGACCTACTCATTTGAAATCGTTAACCAGTGAATTAGCCTATTTTGGGATTTCATGAGCTAAATCTGGACTTTCTTAGCCTAACCTATCAATCTAATTCTTTATGATCCCGCTAGATCTTAAGGCAAATAACCAAGTAAGAGATGACCAGCAGGTTATGTAAGAAATAAAATATTGGATAGAATTAGATGTGTCATCATGGTTTAAGAGGAAGTGACCTATCAACATACATGTAAAATCATTAGCCAGTGAATTAGCCTATTTTGACATTTTATTAGCCAACCATGAAAGTTATTCTCAAAAGGGAATTGGCGAATGGGTAGGTCTCTGCGGAAGTGAAATATGGGGAGTTTTTAATCTTTATAGCCCTAATTTTAAAAACAGATTCACTTTAGACAAATGCTTTGAAAGTTTAGAGGCAGGAGGAATTCGGCACAAATTTGCCAGATTTGTTCTGGGTGTGCATAAAAAGAGTACTAATTATGCCATTCTAGCAAGTGAGCTTATGCCATGGCAGCCGTCCGTCCCTCCGTCAAATCGCGTCTTCTCCTTAACGGTTTGACCGATTTCAACCAAATTTGGCTGGAATGATCCTAAGTTGCTACCCTCAGGATTTTTTTGGTTTGATCAATTTTTTGGGTGAAAATCTTAGATTTTATGAAAACTCTACCGGAATGGTCAAAATGCTACACCTTAGTTGCTTGACATGTTTCAACCAAATTTGTATAAATGTACTCTATGGTGGTAGGCTCTTGAACATCCTTTCAGAATTTGTGTAAGTGCTGGTTTTAAGGTTTGATGAAAGCTTTAAGCCATGTTAGTCACCAGTCTGTGCTGAGGGAAGCTAGTCATTAATCCAATCATTAGGACTACTCATACACAATGTCACTAATTAGTAAACTAAAACTGTCATTGTTACAGACATGAGTGTTAATAGTTTACAAACTTCTCATCCCTCTGACCCAGCAATGGTCATGATCACACAACATTATAATTAAGTTCCCAAGGTGATATAATTTCATGAAAATTAAGAAATGTCTTACAAACACAATTTATTATATGCATTTTATGATATAAGGCCATCCTTAAATAATAGTTTGGTTGTCCTCTCCCGACCGACCTTAGAAAAACCTGCCGACTCAAAATCTTTTTTTGTAGAATTTTCCTGAGAATTATTTTATTTTCGGATGCAAATTCATTGTGAGATTGAATTTACTTCTTTCATCAAAATGGGCTCAGATAACCTTTAGGAAGTGTTTGCTTTATAGTTTCTGTTTCAAGTTCAAATAAAAGCCTTCCAAGTTTTGTTCGTTAAATTTAATTTTGTAATGTTATATTTGAGCTCGTAAAAAAAATTTCCCTACCTATCTACCCTACTCCACCAGGGTCTGGAGAGAACAACCAAAAAAATCTTTTATGATGGCCTAAATTTGTTATCAAATAGCATTTAATAATTGTATGCATAATTTCTATTTTATGTAACAATTAACAATGACTCAATCATAAAATACCTGCCTTTTGAAATTAAATAATTATAGTTTTACTGTTGCTCATTGTTATGTTACATTGTAACACCATTCATCTCCTCACTTATCTGACTTTTATCTTACCTTGTAACATGTATTTGAAAATTTAAAGCTATAATTATTCTTTGGCAAGTTTGTTTCACTCAAAACAATTTGGTTGAATGGCCGTTTCCATTTCCGTCCCTAACGCAATACACAATTCGGTCCCTAACAATTATGTTTGACCTTTGTGCAGTGGAACCATGCAGCCCAAGTCATAATATTCCACTACATGGTAATACTAAACATTAGAAGTCTACAGAAACTTGTTTTCATGAAGTGTCTATTAAAACCACAGAATAACTAATTACAACTTCTAGCGTTAGGGACGGAAATTCTAATTATTCAAATGTATGATGCCGTAATTAGTAATAAGTTAATTAATCCTGGCATAGAAATGATTTCATAAGGAAAGTCCTCGGATAATCCAGTGTATTAAAATGAAGGAGGCATAAAAGTCTATATTCCATCCCTAACGCTAGATAATTCACCTTTCCAGAGTGCCCCCCCCCCCCATCATATGACGTCATAATGAACTGTGCAATGTGTAGAATGACGTTATGAATGACGTCGATAAGTACGTCACGAACACATATTTGAAGACGGGTCTATGCGTTGTTGTACAAATTGTTTGCTTTTACTATTTAATAAATATTCTGTTGACTATTTTGAAACTAATTTGACTGGGTGCTGTTGCTGCCGTAGGCAGCAACAGCACCCAGTCAAATTAGTTACAAAATATTCAACAGCTTCCCTGTATAGTTTTCAGGAAATCGATGGCTAGGGCATTTGGGGATCGATCAAACCCAACACGGCGAGGTGTAGCTGGTGATGGGCGGGGCATAGCTAAAAATGGAAAGGTCCATTAGTGTGTCAAGTATAATTAAGCATAACGCCCTAACGAAGACTCTGAAATCAATTTTTTTTACAGATTTTTAAAGTTCGATGATTACCCTTGGGTATGAAATAAAGGAAATTGATCAAAATCAAACATTGGTTTTTAACGCCGAGGTTAACACCTTTTTGATCTGACCCTTCAACGGCTTACTCACTCATCGAGCCAGCCATTCCAGTTGTAAATTTACAAAACTAGGTTTCTTAAATGGATATTTCTAGAGATCACTGCAGAGGCTGAATGTAGAATTCTTTGTGTGTTTTGACCTTTAATGGATTAATACATAATCTGAATTTGTCATATCAGTGCCTAAGTGAGTCGTTCTTGGATGACAAAATTTAATGTGCATGGGTGTGGTGTGGGTGGGTGAGTGAGTATGTGTGTGCACGAGGGAGGGAGATTTTAAAGTTCAAAATTTGGAAAAAAAATAATTTCTTGAAACATTTATTTTATTCAATCTCCTTTATGTATCGATGTGGTTACGACGTTTATCCATGTTAATCTTTTCAACACTCGGATTCGTTAATCTTTTCAACACTCAGATTCAAAACAAGACTTGCTATGCCTGGGTAAGCACTTGAATAAAAATTAATTTTATATGAAAGCCTGGTGACAGCGTCTAGTCACATTGCTTTAAAATATTCCACAGAATTTCTCTTACATTGTGTGGTGATTATGATGATAATTAATAACAAAAATTTTGCATTAGACAGATCATGAAAGATCGGAATTGGTTTTCGTAGCATCATGGAAAATTTAGCAATGTATTTTAGAGGCAGACTTAATGGTGCTACTCTTTTCAAGAAACTACTCTATGTGCCAGTGCATCTTCCTAGCAAGCATCATTCCCAAAATTCTGGTCGTCATAGAAACCTGTAACCAAATGGTGATTGTGGTGATGCTAATGCTGCCTCTAGTCTGGAAATCATAACTATGGATTTTTAGCTTAGTCTGAGGAAGCCTTCAGGGGCAGCTGCTTACATAGGGTTCATGAGTACAACAATTAAGACATTACTATGTTTGTGTGGGAAATACGCTTTTAGAGGTTTTGATCGGATCGGTTTTGTTTGAAAATTGACAATGCATGTAAATATCTGGCAAATACATGTACATGTGTATGTCCCAGTCATGTCTACCACATGTAAACCTGTCATAACATTGTATCCATCAATCGTATGACGTCATAACCAACTATGTGAGGTGTAGGATGATGTCATAATTGACATAAATAATTTCGTCACGAACACTTAATTAATGATGGACTAAGCGTTGTTGTACGAATTGTTTGTCTTTACTATTTAATAAACATTCTGTTGAATATTTTGAAACTAACTTGACTGGGCACTGTTGCTGAACACAGTCAAATTAGTTCCAAAATATTCAACAACTTACTGTATAGTTTTCTGGAAATTGATAGGCAGTTCAAGGATCGAGTGATCCCAACACGAGCGAAGTGTTGGCGGAGCTTACATGTAGCTAGGCATCTTATGCTAGGGCATAGCTAAAACTGGTTTCCTCCATTGATCCCTGAATCTCCACAATCTTTGTTTACGCGTTAATGGTCAAGCACTCAAGTTGGCCAATACTGTCCTATTCAGTGGTCTTGTTGAACATCCATTTGCAGGCCAAGAGAAAACTATTTTTGAAAATTTTGCTCTGGAATGCCTGGCCTGTACCGGTATGAGCCAGTCATTCCAGTGTTAAATTAAAATAAAAAAGTCTTCATGGCCTGCAGAAGAACATTCAATAAGCAAATATTTGGATTTTTAAAAACAGAATTTAACCAAAGGAATAAACTAAGTTAACTGAAAGCTGGTGTCTCCTTACTGTAGGCAACAGCTACTATTGTCTGAAGATTGTGGTGTCTTAAACTACACAGTTGTGTACATGCCATAAAATTTGAGAGAACCTATACATGTACGAGTGAGTGGACTTCAAACAACATACTGTAATTCAAAAATACTTCGCTATTCACAATGGCATGCCTGGAGAAACTGAATGTGAATTGTGGCTAGGCCATTCTTGGGATACAGTAATTTATTTTTGGTAACCTGTCTTGGTTTGCATTAACTTTTTAGACATACTTTGTACCTACATGTATGTAACAATCAGAGGGATAAGAGTTTGCAAACCCTCGCCTTCACATTTTTGTGACATTGTAAGCCATGCCCAAAGTTGTGGAATCTTTGTGTACGGTCACACCCTTTCTTGTTCAAATTTGAGCAAAATCGTATCAGCAATTTTTTAGATATAGCGCCTGATCATACAGATCTGACTGCAATACACGCTTTGTCTACCAAGGTTATGGTAAAACGTGATACACTACATTTAACCTGATAATAGGTTGTGCCAACAATATTTGCATAACCTTTGCGTGAACTACACGTGTAGCGCTGTAGTTGCGACTAATTGTACTAGTTGCGAGTTGCAAGTAAGAATGGGTTAGTGCAATTTCTGCAGGAGCAGGCCTCTATATATACACACCTGTTGTTAGGCTTAACCCTTTAACCCTCGAATTTATTCAAGAAAATTTAAATTTGATCAGAAAATGTCCATTGGCAGACCAAGAGAAGACTATTTTTGAAAATTAACCACTGAAATGATTGGCTCGTTATCGAGCCAGCCATTCCAGTGGTAAAATTTCAAATATAGTCTTCTCTTTTGAATTTCTCAAGACCACTGCAGAAGCCATATTTGGTTGATATGAGGGTTAAAGGGTTAATGGTCAAATTTCGTCAAGAAAATCGAAATATTTACTTATTGAATGTCCATTTACAGGCCAAGAGAGGACTATTTTTGAAGATTTACCATTGGAATGACTGGCTCGGTTATTGAGCCAGGCAGTCCAGTGGTAAATTTTCAAATATAGTCTTCTCTTAGCCTGCAAATGACCATTCCTCAAGACTACTGCAGAGGCCAAGCTTGACCATTCCTCAAGACTACTGCAGAGGCCGGTGCTGGTCAGCTTGACCATTCCTCAAGACTACTGCAGAGGCCGGTGCTGGTCAGCTTGACCATTAAAGATTTAATATAGATGTGTAAGTTTCTCAGAATATACACATGATCCAGTCAGCTTTAAATTATTCAATGGTGGTCATTTTCATGCATTTAGGTACACATTGTGAACTGCTGAATACTTCTAAGACAAATTTGTTTGGGATTTCTACCTGGAGGACTGACTACTGGTAGTAACATTTGGTTCCATAGATAATCCATTTAGTTTATAGCTACTGTCTTATTCTTGAGCAGCAACAGCTTGTCCTAGTTGTATGACACATGTCATGCAGGGATCAGGATTTCAAGGGATCAAGATTTCAATTTTCAATTTCTTTATTTACACCCAAGCCACAACATGGCACAAGGGGAAACAGAAGTACAATATTTTACTTGTCTAAATGGCGGTTTGGCCTACATAAGATTATTATTATTATTATTATTATCAAGAATTTGGGAATTTGTGCTGAGCCTGTGTACATTTACATGCAGCGAGGAGACCACTTCCGAAAGCCCTCCACCGGAATGGCTGGTTCGGTTAGCTTACCGGTCATTCCAGTTACGCGCTTCCAGATTTCAATGCCTAGCCTCGGTAATTGGAGTAATTTTACCTATTTCATCCAAGATTCTATGTTCATCCCTATAGCAACAACAATTTGCTGACACATTATTTTCAAAATATGCATAGATTAACATTGCGGGTGCCTTGATTTTAACTCTTGAATTGTTCAAGAAAATTTCAATTTTCTCATTAAAAAATATCCATTTTCAAACCAAGAGTGTTTTTGTATCGTTACCACTGGCTCGGCTATCGAGCCAGTCATTCCAGTGGTAAATTTGAAAAAATAGTCTTCTCTTGGTCTGCAAACTTTATGAACATTTCTCAAGACCACTGCAGAAGCTGTTTTTGGCTGATATGAGTGTTAAAGGGTTAAGTGACACGCATTTTCGGTGATAAAATGGCTTTAAAATGGTGTCACTGCCAGCTTGTGTTTACAGTATATGGTGCTTAGATCACTTACTGGCTCTCTCTATCTCTGTCTGAGTAATGCTCAGTCAATACATACATACATGTAGTAATTAGGAGAGGCTGTCCAGCAATAATTCTGGTAATAATAGCTTTATAGAAATGTCATGATGCATTATAGGTAATGACAGCGTGAGCTACTGAGAGCCAATGACTGACTGGCGTGATCTGCAGTGACATGTACAAATAGGTGGCAGAGATTACGAACTTCGCAGCTGTACTATCGTCGTACAAGAAGCTTTATGCCGTTATTGGGCTTTTCGTTTTCCGCTACATCATTGAATGGCTCTCGATAATTAACTCTTATTGTTTAACCCTTTCACCGATGAATTCCCCATATCTAATTTCCAAGGCAGCCATACAAGAAAACTGTTGAATATTTTGAAATTAATTTCAAAATATTCAATAGAATGAGTTTTATATCGTAAAGAATATATTTTTTCAGGTATTTGTCAGTGTCGTTAAGCCGTTCCAAAACGGCTTTGCATTAGCTTTGAGACATATTTATTTGTTGGTGAAGTGAAGACTATTTTTGACAATTTGCTGCTGGAATGACTGTCTCCATAGCCGAGTGGTAAATTTAAAAAAATACTTTTGGCTTGCAAATGGATGCTCACTAAGCAAAACTTTCAATTTTCTTGACCCATCTTGAGCATTAATGGACTAGATAAGGTGGTTAAGTAATCAAGATACCAAGCACTACAGGCGCTACAAGCACTACAGGCAATACAAGCACTACAGGCACTACAAGCACTACATTGCTCCAGTCTGCAAATGATGTTGATATCTCAAGGTTAAGGATGGATTCTATCGAAATTGATGATAGCCCGAAATCCAATCTGGCCGCAAATCAGTGCCAAACATTTTAGAAAGTGGTTTCAGGATTCACCGTTTGTCAGTTTAGTTTTAAAACTACATTTATAAATCCATTGGAATACATGTGTAGAAACTTATTAAGCTCGGTTATGATCTGAATCCAATATTGATGCCAATGACAAGTATCGATGATGTGCGGTATTGGGTGACAAATTTTACACACAAATATTATCTAATTCTCTTACTAGCATGACTCATCATCATGGGACTGTTATGCAGCATTTGCAGTACAGGGCTCTATTCACGAGGCGAGTGTAGTTTAGTAGAAATGGGCCAATCAGAATGGTGCATTTACGCCACTTGGGATGCGTAACCCCTAGTTACATCTCTTCTAGGGTGCACAACCTCTTTGCGAATACTGGCCGGCCGTGATATGAACAATTTTGCTGCCTCACTCGGCTGTCTAATTTTCTACATCACTTTGTCAAGATACATTACAGCCCAGAAAGTTAAAATGTTTTCAGAACAAAATAAAACTTTACAGTTGAATATTTTGTGTATAATTAATAGGAAAATATTGTCTTCCAATGGAGGAATCCAGTTTATCCATCAATCATATGACATCATAATCAACTACATCTATGTGACGTACATGAATGACTCAATTTAGTCGGTCTTAAACGCTTAACAGTCCATTAGGGTTTAATGAAGTTTCAAAATATTCAACAGCTTACCTGTATAGCTTTCTGGAAATGATATTCAGACAGTGCAGAGATCCATCGGCCCCAACACGGGCAGTGTGTGGATGGAGCTTAGCTATTGATGGGCGGGACATAATGAAAAGTCAGTGGATTTCTCCATTATTAGCTCACCTGGCCTGAAAGGCCAAGTGAGCTTATGTCGTGGCGTCCGCCGTCCATCCGTCCGTCAACTTTTCCTTTAAAGCGACTTCTTCTCAAGAACCACTGGGCTGATTTCAATTATATTTGGCAGGAAGCATCCCTAGGGCATAGAGATTCAAGTTTGTTCAAATGAAGCCGATCAGCCAAAATCCAGGATGGCCGCCGGCCAAAATAGCCGATTTTTGGATTTAAAAACACTTTAAAAAATCTCCGAAACCGCTGAAGGAATTGATTCAAAACTTACAACACTTCATCTATTGCAATGGTAGACCCAAGTTTGTTCAAGGCAACCTGATTGGCCTATTTGCCTGGTGGCCCTCTTGGATGACCTAGTTTTCGCGAAAATGACTTCTCCCGAACCGCTGAAGGGATAGGTCTAAAATTTGTTAAATATGCTTAGGGACCAAGGTCCATTCAAGTTTGTTCAAGGGAAGTTCGTACGTTAAAAACATGGCCGCCATCAACCAATCAAAATTTAGCATTTGTTTGTCATATTGGCTTTTTTGTATTTGATGTATTTTGATGGCGAAAATTGCTTTATATATGCTTATCAATATGGCGAGTTCAAATATGCCAGTTTCGAGACTATCGGATAAACGGTTTGGCTGCCATCTTGGTTTGTTTTCCCACCATAGGCTCCCATAGTAAAGCAATGGGCCCATAGTAAAGCAATGGGGAATTATTTAAACGACTTCTTCTCAAGAACCACTGGGCCAATTTCAATTATATTTGGGAGGAAGCATTCATAGGGCATAGAAATCTAAGTTTGTTCAAACGAAGCGGATCGGTCAAATCCAAGATGGCCGTCGGCTAAAATAGCTGATTTTTTAGAAACACTAAAAAATCTTCTCCGAAACCGGTGGAGGAATTGATTCAAATCTCATAACACATCATCTGGGGCAGCGGTAGACTCAAGATTATTCAAGGCCACCTGATTGGAAGATTTGCTTGGCGGCCATCTTGGATGACGTAGTTTTCGCGAAAACGACTTCTCCTGAACCTCTGAAGGGATAGGTCTAAAATTTGGTAAATATGCTTAGGGACCAAGCGCCTTTCAAGTTTGTTCAAGGGAAGTTTGTTCGTTAAAAAACATGGCCGCGATCAACCAATCAAAATTCAGCGTTTCTAGGTCATATTGGCTTTTTTGTATTTGATGTATCTTGATGGCAAAAATTGCTTTATATATGCTTATCAGTGTGGCGAGTTCAAATATTCCACTTTCGAGACTGTCGGATAAACGCCGTGGCTGCCATCTTGGTTTGTTTTCCCGCCAAAGACTCCAATAGGAAAGCAATGGCCCATAGTAAAGCAATGGGGAATTCTTTAAACGACTTCTTCTCAAGAACCACTGGGCCGATTTCAATTATAATTGGGAGGAAGCATTCATAGGGCATAGAGATCTAAGTTTGTTCAAATGAACCCGATCGGCCAATTTGTCCGGCGGCCATCTTGTATTCAGGCCGATTTTAGGAAACGTCTTTAAAAATCTTCTCCGAAACGGCTTGGGGATTGATGCAAACCTCATGAAATATGATTTATGGCAAGGGAACTTGATTTGTCAAATGGTTCGGCGGCCATCTTGTTTGACCTAGTTGTAGTGAAAATGACTTATTCTCCAGAAGTGCTGAAGGGATCGGGCCGAAATTTGGCAGATATGATTAGGGCCATTACGGTTTGTTTGTTCAAGAGGAGTTGATCCGTCAAAAAACATGGCCGCCGTGGGCCAAGCAAAATATAGCATGTTTGGTGGCCATATTGGATTTTTTTATTTGATGGGTTTTGAGGCCAAAATTGTTTTTATGTGTTTTTGGGTATTCTGATCTCAAATTTGCCGCCATCTTGTTGATAAAGAGCATTCTAGTTGAAAAGCCTATTGTCCAGGTGAGCGATACAGGCCCCCTTGGGCCTCTTGTGTTCAAAATATTGAACAGTATGTACACTTCTTAAACCGTTAAGCCTTGAATCTGTTGAAGAAAATTTCAATTTTTAGCTCGCCTGGCCTGAAAGGCCAAGTGAGCTTACATGTTTGTCGTGCCGGTCGTCTGTCATGTGTCCGTCGTCCGTCCGTCCATCCATCAACCTTTCTTTTAAACGACTTATCAAGAACCACTGGGCTTATTTCAATTATATTTTGCAGGAAGCATCCTTAGGGCATAGGGATTCAAGTTTGTTCAAATGAAGCCGATCGACCAATTTGGCCGGTGGCCATCTTGGATTTTGGCCGATTTTAGGAAACATCTTTAAAAATCTTCTCCAAAACCGTTATGGGGATTGATGCAAAACTCATGAAATATGATCTAGGGCAAGCGCTGAACCAAGTTTGTTCAAGGGAACTTGATTGGTCAAATGGTTCGGTGGCTATCTTGGTTGACCTAGTTTTAGCGAAAACGACTTCTCCAGAACCGCTGAATGAATCGGGTTGAAATTTGGCAGATATGATTGGGATTACGGGTAAATAAATTTTGTTCAAGGGATATTGAACCGTCAAAAAACATGGCCACCGTGGGCGTGTTTGGCGGCCATATTGAATTTTTTTATTTGATGGATTTTGAGGCCGAAATTGGTGTTATATGTGTTTTTTGGTATTCTGATCTCAAATTTGCCATTTTCGAAACTGTCGGATAAATGGTTTGGCGACCATCTTGGATTATTTTCCCGGCAAACGTGCCCATACTAAAGCAATGTGAAATTTAAAGTGTCTTCTTCGGGAGAACTAATAGGCCGATTTCAATTATATTTGGCAGGAAGCATCCTTAGGGTTTAAGGATCCAAATTTGTTCAAATGAAGTTGATCGGCTAATTTGACCGGTGGCCATCTTGGATTTTGGCCAATTTTAAGAAATGTCCTTAAAAATCTCATTCTCCGAAGCGGCTTAGGGAATCGATTAAAAACTTATGAAGCCTCATCTAGGCAAAGACGTAAGCCAAGTTTGATCAAGACGACTTGATTGACCAAATGGAGATATGATTAGGGACTATGGGCCATTAAAGTTTGTTCACGGGAAGTTGCTCCGTCAAAAAACATGGCCACTGGGGGCCAATCAAAATGTAGCATGTTTGGCGGACATATTGGATTTTGATGGGCAAAATTGGTTCTATATATGTTTTTGCGTATTCTGAGCTCAAATTTGCAATTTTCGAAACTGTCGGATAAACAGTTTGGCGGCCATCTTGGATAATTTTCTCGTCAAAAGCTCCCATCCTAAAGCAATGGGAAATTTAAAATATCTTCTCAAGAACTACCAGGCCGATTTCAATTATTAGCTCACCTGGCCTAAAAGGCCAAGTGAGCTTATGTCGTGCCGACCGTCCATCGTGTGTCCGTCCGTCCATCCATCAACTTTTCCTTTAAATGACTTCTCAAGAACCACTGGGCCGATTTCAATTATATTTGGCAGGAAGCATCCTTAGGGCATAGAGATTCCATGTTGTTCAAACAAAGCAGATCGATCAATTTGGCCGGCGGCCGGCTTGGATTTCATCCGATTTTTAGAAATGTCTAAAAATTTCCGAAACTGTTTGAAGGATCAATTCAGACCTCAGGAAATATGATCTAGGGCAAGAGCTGACCCAAGTTTGTTCAAGCGAACTTGATTGACCAAATGGTTCAGCGTCCATCTTGGATGACCTCGTTTTCGTAAAAACGACTTCTTCCCCAGAACCGCTGAAGCGATCAGGCCGAAATTTCTGATATATGATTGGGGACTAAGTGCCATTAAGGTTTGTTCAAGAGAAGTTGATCCATCAAAAAACCTAGGCGCCGTGGGCCAATCAATATATAGCATGTTTGCCAGCCATATTGGATTTTTTATTTGATGGATTTTGAGGGCAAAATTGAGCAAAATTGGTTTTATATATGTTTTTGTCCATTGTGATTTCAAATTTGCCATCTTCGAGACTGTGGGATGAAGGTTTTAGCGGCCATCTTGGATCATTTACTTGCCAAAATCTCCCATACTAAAGCAATGGGAAATTTAAAATGTATTCTCACGCTATCTTGGATTTTGGTCGATTTTTTGAAATTTCTCCAAAACCGCATGGGGGATCAATTCAAAACGCATGAAATATCATCTAGGGCAAGAGCTGTACCAAGTTTATTCAAGGGAACTTGATTGGCCAAATAGTTTGGCGGCCATCTTCGATAACCTATTTATGGCCAACACAACTGATATGATTAGGCAGTAAAGTTTTTTCAAGGGAAAGATCTATGTCAGAAACATGGCCGCAGTGGACCAATCAAAATGTAGCGTGTTTGGCGGCCATAGTGGACTTGCAAATAATGTCCATAAACTCATTTAAAAGACTACTCCTAAACCACCCACCAACAATTTTGACAAAAATGCATAGTGCTCCAGGTGAACTACACAGACCCCTTGGGCCTCTTGTATTTGACAGGAAGCATCCTTAGGGCATAAGAATCCAAGTTTGTACAAATGAACCCGATCGACCAATTTGCCCAGCGGCCATTTTGGATTTTGGCCAATTTCAGGAAATGTCTTTAAAAATTTCTGAAACTACTTGGGGAATCTTCATCTAGGCCAAGAGGTAAGCCAAGTTTGTTCAAGAGGACTTGATTGACCAAATGGTTCGGCGACCATCTTGGATGACCTAGTTTTCACGAAAATTACTCCTCCAGAACCGCTGAAGGGATCAGGCCGAAATTTGGGCCATTAAAATTTGTTCACAGGAAGTTGATCCATCAAAAAAACATGGGTGCCGTGAGCCAATCAAAGTGTAGTGTGTTTGGTGGCCATATTGCACTTGCAAAAATGTCCACAAACTCATTTAAAAGACTGCTAAAGCACCCGCTCCAGGTGAGCGACACAGGCCCCTTGGGCCTCTTGTTTCAAAGAAAATGTTGATTTGCAGACGAAGAGAAAACTATTTTTGAAATTTTATCACGAGCCAGTCATTCTAGTGGTAAATTTTCAAAAATAGTCTTTTGGTCTGCAAATGGCCATTTCTCAAGACCACTGCAGAAGCCATTTTTGGCTGATATGAGTGTCAAAGGGTTATGCCTATAAGTATCATGTTTTTGTTTTGCCAACGCGTTAACTTATTATGAATATTTTGAAACTAATTTAACTGGGCATGTTAACTTAGTTATGTGCTGTACTGTATAATACACTGCCTTCAACCAGCTCTTTAACCATTTACCTTTCACAGACCAGAAATGACAAACTTTATTATGTTGTAGAGAATGTCCTGTTGAATATTTTGAAACTATTTATGTCAACAATTTCTGGTCAAATTAGTTTCAAAATATTCAACAGCTCTCCTGTATCACTCAATGCTTAAATGGTCATTCAAAATACTGTAGAGAATGTAACTTCTTTTATGTTCATGCAGTCACATATCTGTTATGTCTTTCATCAATTAAATTTTAATTATAATTTGACTCAAAAGTTGTTCATACGTTGTATATAAATAACAGAATGCTAATTAACTCTTTAATGGTCGTACCGGCCAATACCGGCCTCTGCTATGGTCTTGTGGAATGTCAGTTTACAGGCCGAGAGAACACAATTTTTGAAAATTTACCACTGGAATGACTGGCTCGATAACAGAGCCAGTCATTCCAGTGAGAAATTTTCAAACATTGTATTCTCTCGGCCTGTAAATGGACATTTAAAAAGAAAATATTAAAAAATTTTGGACCAAATTTGACCACTAAAGGGCTAATAGCTTAAATAAATTATTTTCAACAAAACAGATACTATATGGATTTATCTGCATATCATCTGTCAAAAATATAGCGTGAAAATATAGCGTGAAATGTGTGATCTGAATAAGTTACAATGAACAGGACTAGTTTCCATTTCTCTTCTATCATACACCTCCTATTGTATGGCATTCTCCCACTGCTCAGTTATGTTACCCCTAGCAACAGTTTGATGCACTTGTATCCATGGCGACTACTCAGTTATTTAGAGATGTTTGAAGCTAGTGACTGCTGAGGTACCACCAGATGGTTTGGGTTTTGTCAATAGTCTCTGATGGTGAGCTCTGTTTAGTGGACACTGCCCCAGGGGAATATATATGATTAACAGAGCCAGTCCAACTATTGTCACTTACTCCATCACTTAGTCCAGCTGTGGACCTTTCCAGTTTTAGCTATGCCCCGCCCATCTCGATCTAAACTCCACCCACACCTCGTCCGTGTTGGGATCGATCTGAACTCCCTGACTCAATTTCCAGAAAACTACTGGTAAGGTGTTAAATATTTTGAAACTAAGGCAGCAACAGCGTCCAGTCAAATTAGTTTCAAAATATTCAACAGAATATTTGTTAAAGAGTAAAGTATTAAGACATAAAGTTCATACGTGTCGTACTATTAAGCTTTAAAGAGGAACTATATCGAGTCATTCATGATGTCTTGATTTTGACATGATTTTACACATCACGTTGTTGATTATGACGTCATATGATGGATGGATGAATTTGGAAAGATGTATGTTGATGATATTTACTTTTGTTAACCCTTTATGGCTCAAGAAAACTTACATTTCATTTTGGTTAGTGAAGATCTGTTTGCAAGTCAATGAAAGACTATTTTTGAAAATTTATCGCCAGAATGACTGTTTCTGTCACTAAGACAAGCATTCCAGTAATATATTTTCTCAAATGTTCTTCATGGTTTGCAATATACATTTCTCAAGATGGCTGTAGAAGCCGGTTCTGGTTATCGTAACATTTTAAAAAGAGCTAAAATCACGATGAATATTTTGAAACCATTTTGACTTCATTCATTCAAAGAGCTTTTTGCCCTGTAAGTGGGGCTTAGAATACACCTTCCGTATCCTCTGCGTGTCGTAAGAGGCGACTAAAGGAGGTAAGGGTGAGGTAACCCTGACAGAAACCTCGAGTGCTGAAGACGGAGGTTCCAGGCCGCACGGCACACTCTAATAAACCATGGATCCACACACTTAACGCTTATGATCATGTCGATAGTCACTTACAGGACTGGCGGTATGATCAGTGAACAAAAAGAAAGAAGAAAGAATTCAAAGAGTATGGTTTCAATTAACCTTTACCACACTGATGTCAGTGTTCTGTCTTTTACTGTGTCAATAGCAAAGAAACTGTTGCTGACAAGTGTACATTTTTCAACAATTTTGCTGTGACGATGTTGATAGACAGCAACATCTTCCACAAAATTTGTTGAAAAATGAACACCAGTTCATCTCTTAATTGCATTTGAAATTTAAAAATTTTGACATCAGATTGCTAAGGGTTAAGAAATTCAAAGGATTTGATCCATTTTGCTTGCAACAAGATCTATCCTTTAGTATTCATGCCGCCTCAACCCGACTTCTGCTGTAGACTTGAGAAATGTCCATTAGCAGGCCAAGAGAAGACGACCTTTGTCGAGCCCAAGGTGTCCAATGACTATCTTAATAAAACTTTAAGGATTTGATCTATACCATAATTGCATATAATTGAAATTATTTTTACATTTTCCCGTGTTTTTGTGGTGTTTGGATGTCACTTGTATTTTTGCACCATGAATTAAGCAAATGTTAATGTGTTTCAATGGCCCTTTAATTCATCAAGGCCTTATTCTGATGTCGAAATGCACATTTGCCCTGTTGCCCGGGGCAACCTGATTTTCAAAAGTGCAACTAAACATTGGGTGTTAATGGTACACAGGGCAATTCCATGATAAATACTCCTACTAATAGTATTATACTGTTTTTGATACCTACATGTACAGAGTAACTCTTCGTTTTAAGCCATTTATTTATTTAATTATTAGAAAGAATAACCAGTATGCTTAATGCCATTTCTCAATAATTGTGGCCATTTTTCAGAATTTACTTGACAAAGCAATAGTGATTCTAATTTTCTTTGTCATTTAGAGTAACATATACGGGCAACCTTAATCGGCGGCGGGCAATCTGAAAATGCATGAAATGGCATCATATGTAGCCTTGCGGGCAGCTACATCTTTTCATTTATTTCTAACCCTGATTATGAGTTATGGTTTTCAAAATTTTTCCATATTTTTCCAGGGTTTGGACGTAGAATATTTGTGTGTGATATTTATTTCCTGCTTTGTCCAAATTGGCGTAACCCATTTTTCGTTCGCGCAAAGGTTATGCAAATATTTCCGGCACAACCTATTTTCCGTTCCCGCAATTCCTTTCATATTGTACATAAATACATGAAAAATGGTTTCGCGAAACAGAATGGGTTACCTAAAACAAATTTGCGTGACCTAAAAATGGGTTATGCACATTTAGAATTTGCATCTAGGCCTGGAATATTGAAGCTTTTCAGTTAACATTTACTCAATCATGACCTTATCCAGTCCCATTAAAAATTTGCAGTGTTGCTTTATAACATCAGTGCTTTACCGGCTTTGGACTTAGTTTATTTGTGTGTGATTTAGCTCATGCTTAAACCTTACCAGTCTGATGTTGAAAAAATGTACACCAGTTTCTTTCCTATTGATGCCGTAAGAGATAGAATATTGACATCAGTGTGCTACGGGTTAAGCCCAGAATTAGAAATATGTTAATGTTTTTCAATGGTCTTACTCTTTTAATTTATCATGGGCTTATCCAATACCTATAAAGCTTTACAGATTTGTTATACTGAAAGTCCAAGTGAGCTTATGCCATGTTGACCGTCCGTCCGTCATCCGTCTGTCCATCAACTTTTCCTTTAAGCGACTTCTCAAGAACCTCTTGGCAGATTTCAATTATATTTGGCAGGAAGTATCCTTAGGGTATAGGGATACAAGTTTGTCTAAACAGAGCCGATCGGCCAATTTGGCTGGTGGCCATCTTGGATTTTGGCAAATTTTTAGAAGTAAAAATCTTCTCCAAAACTGTTTTGGGGATCGATGCAAACCTCAATCCCTCATGAAATATGATCTAGGGCAAGACCTGAACCAAGTTTCTTCAAGGGAGCTTAATTGGCCAAAAGGTTCAGTGGCCATCTTGGATGACCTAGTTTTTGCGAAAACAACTCCAGTCCAGAACCGCTGGACAGATCAGGCTGAAATTTGGCAGATATGAGAGTGACTAAGGGTCGTTAAAGTTTGTTCAAGGGAAGGTGATCCGTAAAAAAAAGATGGCCGTCGTGGACCAATCAAAATGTAGCATGTTTGGTAGTCATATTGGATATTTTTATTGTGATGGATTTTGGAGCTGAAATTGGTTTTATATAGGTTTTTGAGTATTCCGATTTCAACTTTTTCATGTTTGAAACTGTAGGATAAACGGTTTAGTGGCCATCTTGGATCCTTTTCCTGAAAAACCTCCCATACTAAAGCAATGGGAAATGTCTTCTCGAGAACTACTGGGCCGATTTGAAGTATATTTGGCAGGAAGCATCCTTAGGCCATAGGGATCCACGTTTGTTCAAAGGGAGCCGATTGGCCAGTGGCCATCTTGGATTTTGTCCGTGTTTTTTTTTTAACGTTAAAAATCTCTGAAACCGCTTGGGGGATCAATTAAAAACTCATGAAATATGATCTAGGGCAAGAGCTGAGCCAAGTTTTTCAAGGACGGCCAAATGCTTTGGTGGCCATCTTGAATGCCCTAGTTTTCGCAAAAATTAAATTTGGGAGATAAGATTATGGCCTAAATGCAATTAAGATTTGTCCATGGAAAGCTGTTATGTCAAAAAACATGTCTGCCATGAATCAATCAAAATTTAGCATTTTTGGCAGGCATCTTGTATTTTCTGCAAATTTCTGAGAAAATCATAAAAAGACTACTTATTAACCACTGCGCCAGTTTTAATAAAACCTGGCTAACCCTTTTTCACAGAAATTAGTTTGGTAAATTTTACCAGTGGTCATCTCGTTTTGTTCAGTTGTGCCAGTGGTCAATAATTCCATGTGAGCGATACAGGCCCAAGGGTCCCCTTGTGATTGCATTCAGTTTTCAGCAAAATTTAAAAGAATTTAGCATTTTTTCCAAACACTTACATGGCTTGGACTTAGTTTATTTCTGTGTGATTTGTCTCCTTTTCAAGAATTAGAATAATAGAGTTTTCAGTAAACATTTGATTTATCAAGGGGTATACTATTTTAACCCTTTAATGGTCAAGCCGGCCAAAACCGGCCTCTGCCGTGGTCTTGAGGAATGCCCATTTGTAGGTAAAGAGAGGAGTATTTTTTTTAATTTACCACTGGAATGACTGGCTCGATAATCGAGCCAGTCATTCCAGTGGTAAATTTTCAAAACTTGTCTTATCTTCATCTGTATTTGGACATTTACTGAGGAAGATTTAAGAATTTAATGAAAAATCTTGACCATTAAAGGGGTAAAAAATCCAAATTTTTGTGATACTGCTACTCATGCTGTGTGGAAAACTAACGGCCTCGACATACATTTCTCACTACCACTGCTTCAAAGTCTCAAACATTTCAACCCATGTTCATGGTCTAGTGACCTGATCATTTTAATGTGCTATTATCTTGATATCATCTCTCAAGAATAAAATGCTCAGGAGATGGGAATGAATCATGGCTTTCCACGTACGTACATGTATCCGCCACTCTATTCTTTAATTCATGTAGCCATGTAGATATAAATGCAATACATTTCATGACAGCGATTGCATGTATATATACATTATGCCTAACAGTTACATGCTAAGACGCCTGAGAGATGTTCTAACATAACCAACCTCCAGTCAAATTATTTCCAAAATATTCAACAGAAGATTATTGTCTCTCTAATTCACTTGGTGGAATTAGTCGTACATGTACTATCTTGTTTTGTGGTGTGGACAATAATACATGTACATGTCCTGGTCTTGGCTGCTGCTTATCTGGGTGGATGGGAAAGGCTGCACATGGTAGCCCTCAACATCTAGTGCATTGTCCTGTGAGTGGCCTTATCAAAAGCAAACTCATTATTATCAAGATTAGAGTGTTTGACTTTGACTCCTGTTATCATGCAGAGAGCTGTTATAGAGGATTAGCTGTAATTGAAAGAACAAACACAGCCAGGTAGTTACAGGTATTCAAGGGCTAGTGGACAAGTGAAACACTTAATCTTGCTACTATGGGTAGCAAGATTGATCACACATGCTTTTGCTAGATTGAAAGTATAATTCTGTCTTCAGGCTGACACTTTTCGTGTTGGCTAAAATGTTTAAACCAATTGAAAATGACTTCTGCTGTAGTCTTGGAGACTGTCCATTTGGTGGTATTTGGAAGAATGTAGGGCTTTAGAACATCGGAAACAAAATGATTCCATCCAAATTTTGCCAGCTAAGAAAGTGAGATGCACAGTGATTATGGACAACAATGACTACCAAAATAAAATCAGCGCGCTTGTCTCAGGCCTCCAAATATTCCTACTTATCTTCTGAGCCAACCAGTACAAAAACTGCCTACTGAAACTGCTCAAAGACTGGAAAAGCCAGAATATCATTGAGCATTCGCTGTGTTTCAAACTCTACCCAGGAACTGCCACTGTTCCAAGATTCTATGGAGTTCCTAAAATTCACATTAGTAACATTCCTCTTAGATCATTTTTGCCTGTATTGGATGCCTCACCTATCAAGCCTCCAAATACCGCTCACAGATCCTAAAATCACTTCAACTTCGCCAGAAAAATCCAATCACTTGAAGTTCCACCCATGCACAAATTGGTAATTTTGACGTACCTTAACGCTTTACAGAGCAAGTTCGAGTTTCAGACATTTTCATCAGTTTTTCATGGAGTTATGCCCCCTTTCGACTTATGCGATATGAAAAATATTAGTTTTCCGCACTTTTTTCGCAGTCTTTCAAGATATTATATTGAGAATTGCTACTCCTTCAAGATATTTAAGCGAAAATCGGTGCATCGCTTTAGTGTAAGGAGTTACAGAGCATGTTCGAGTTTCAGACCAAGTTCGAGTTTCAGACATTTTCGTCAATCTTTCATGGAGTTATGCCCCCTTTCGACCTATGAAATACGAAAAATATTAGTTTTCCGCCCTTTTTCTCGCAGTCTTTCAAGATATTCAACTGAGAATTGGTACATTACTTTATTATGAGAAACTACAGACCAAGATCGGGTTTCAGGCGTTTGCGTCATTTTTTGATGGAGTTATGTCCCCTTTCGCTTATGAAATACAAACATATCAGCTTTCAAGACCTTTTCCTCCTCCTTCACCATATATAACTGAGACTTGCTTTATTGCCATGTTATGATCAAGTTCGAGCTTCAGCTGCTTTTGACAATTTTTATGAAATTTTTGACTGTCAATCTCTAAAGATTTATATCACCAGGTAGGGACATGTATCGCAAAACAATACTTACAGAATGCTTGTTAGCTATAAATTTCATCCGTTCTGTATTCATACATTTCTGAGGATGATAATCTGATAATATTACGTTATTAATTGGCCTTGGTTGCAATTCATCATTGAATATAGCTATCTCAATCGAGATGTACCTAATTAATTCTCATTATATTTTTCAATCTGTTATAATTTAGTTCTTGATAAATTCATTAAATTGGATATTTCATTTTCTCGTTCAAAGTAAATGTTGTACCTTTATTTTTGTAACTAATACCAATACACAATACTACCTAGTTCTAAATACGCAGAACACTGGCATCATAGAATAAAATAAATTCTACTATACATCCATAGTGCAATTTGATTAAGAGTTATTGCTACCATGTTTTTTCAAAATTTATCAACAGGTTTTTTTACCGTTAATCCTTTAATGGTCAAGCTGACCAAAACCTGCTTCTGCAAAGGTCTTGAAGATTGAGGAATGTTCATTTGCATGCTGAGAGAGAAGACTATTTTCTAAAACTTAGCATTAGAATGCCTGGTTTGATAGCAAACAGACATTTAATAAGCAAATATTTTGAGTTTCTTAAGCAATTTTCACCATTAACCCGTTAACACTTGAGTTGAGCCAAAACAGCTTTTGCAATGACTGATAAATTTCCATTTGCAGACCAGAAGACTATTTTTGAAAATTTATCACTGAAATGACTCCAAGCCAGTAATTTCAATGATAAATTTTCAAAAATGATCTATTGCTCTTCAAAAAGACATTTTCTAAGAGAGAATTGAAATTTTCGTGAGCAAATTTGAGTGTTATGGTTAATGAATGCTAAGCATCAGCAACAAGTACATATCTACAATTGTGTTTTAGCGGGTCAATAGTAGTCATGGATATGGTACGCCGGGCTATCCAAGATCTCATATGCATAGGCCTACAAAGGAACAAAGATCTTATGTATATTTATAGCACCATATCTCGCATATCCTTATCCTAGTCTCAAATGTCACTCAAACTTTGTTGTCTCGCAGTCAAAAGACGGAAATTGTAACTTGCTTCCCGGGTTTCATACATGCAAGTTCTTTGGTATTAACGGAGCGAGTGGTCGATTTTCCAATAATTTTGTGCCTGGTATATACAAGAGCACTTACAGGTCTAGCCCAGTACTTGGTTATCTGTTTTCACTAGATCAGGAGAATTATTGCATTGTTACCATGGTAACATGAAGCTTTCTTGTTTGGCACACATAGAATGTTGTTCACTCTGGGTTGATGATCAGGATGAGAGGAAGACTGTTGTTTGTTATTTGGTCAGTATCTTGTACCTGGAATATGTCAGTGTAACAGATTACAGTAGTTTGCTTGTGAGGATATTATATTACTACAAACTAGATACATATGTCCAGTACGTATATGCCACAGGTGTCATTAACATGCAAATGAGGTGAGTACAATATATTCCTTAGGATGGCAGATTGTTAACCATTATGCAGCTGTGCCTGAATGGTAACTGTTTCAATTCAACAATTAAACTGGATAAAACATTTTTCGCATTCTCAAATACCGGTAATTAAAAAAGTAGTCTGTTGAATATTTTGAAAATATGTTTACTTAGAGCTACAACTCTAATGTTTCCCTGTTAATGATCTTGTAACCTAGATATTTGGCCTTTTTACCGGAAACTTCAACTGTTTCTATCCAACCATAATATGATTGTACATGTTTGTGCCAGATTTAGTGATTCTACTGTCTTACGTTCCAGGATTATGAGCCAAAATGTGCATTCCTCTATGCGCTTAGTGACCACATGACCTAGATTAATTTGACCTTTTAGCTTGAAACTTGAATTCTCTAGCCAGCCACAATATGTTTTTGTGTGCCAAATTATTTGGTTCTACTGTACGAGTTACGGCGAAAAGTGTATTCAGGTATGCATTTGATGACCAGTGACATAGATATTTGACCTTTGTCCCTGACACTTCAAATCTCTAGCCAGTTACAATAAGATGCATGTGCCAATTGGCAAATTTTAAGAATTTGCCTTCTCGCATTCCGGAGGTATCCTGCAGGTAAGCAGACAAACAGACAGATGGCACCAACTGCAAAACCCAGACAGGCCTTCGTCTGTGTGAGTAATTAACCCCTGGCTCATCTGATTTGTTTCTGAAGCATATATAGGTTGAAATGTTCTCTTGGAGTCCCACCAAATTTAGCGTATCTTTGCCTTGTAATGGGCCTCATCTACATATAGCAGTAACATGATCATTATAGTGAAAGAAATAATGGATGAATCATAAGTTCATAACCACAGAAAGCTTGGGTAGGTTTCTATGAAAAGCTTGGAATTGTATTTAGGAGAAATCTGCTTATATTTCATGATTGTCCAAGTTATCTCTCCTAAAATAATTTATCAATGATTTGGTTTCATTACATTACATTACAATGGTGCATCGATTCACTTCAAATTATGTACATAAATACCACCTGAATTGACCTATTGTGTTTGTGTGTTAATCTTTGCACACATCTATTTACAGTTGATCTAATCATTCAGTGCCAAACAGTGTAACATGCCAGTCTGCTTATTGATATTTTGTCGATTTTATACCTAGTAATAATTTTCAAATATAAATATTGCCATCCATGTTCTATGGAAGCAATATTTTGACATAATACTGTGAAAGGCAATCCGCGAATGACTAACCCCAATATATCCAAATGTACACACTACACACACAAACAATCACGCACGCACATACACACGCATACACACTAGTCAAAAAGAAAATCTCTACAACTATTTGATTGGATGAGATCCAAGGATGTGTATATTGCCATGGTTACGATGAAGATTACATCCCTGTTCTGGCTAGCCAGAGTTGTAGTCTGGCAGTGTGTGTGTTTTCCACTGCTGCTTGAATGTAATATTTATAAATGAGTTACACATGGGTCACATGTTATGGTTACATCTTATAATCACAATCACACAGTGGATGTACTGTATGTAATCTTAGGCCTTTAACCATCACATTTTTTCAGGAAAGTTTCAATTTTCTCATAGAAAATGTCCATTTGCGGACCAAGAGAAGACTATTTTTTGAAAATTTATCACTGGAATGACTGGCTCAGTTATCGAGCCAGTCATTCCAGTGGTAAATTTTCAAAAATAGTCTTCTCTTGGTCTGTAAATGGACATTTCTCATGACCACTGCAGAAGCCATTTTTTGGCTGATATGAGTGTTAAAAGGTTAATTAGAAAATTGCCTTTTCAATATATGGCATTGTATGGGAATAATATCAGTCAAGTTAGAACTTCTTTGCAACAAAGGAGACAATTGCCCTTTGAATATATGGCTAGAGATATCAGGAAAACTATGTTTTAGCACAAAATGCAGATATGTTTTATTTGACATATATTTAGTAAGTTTGATACTTTTTATTCTGATTTCAAGAAAATGTATGCAGCTAGATTTAAATCGTCCTTCTTGAAAATTATTATCCCACACATTTTGAAAAATTGAGGGGATATTGTAATTGTCAAATTTGTTATGTGTGTGGGTATGCGTGTTAGCAACATGATTGACAGTAGACTACATTTACATTGGGCTCTGCCCCAGGGTGGAGGCGGTGTGTGTTTGGGACGGGGAGCAAAGAGTCAAAGTTGGCAGAATTCAACCATATTTTAAATGTGAGTTGCACATATGATTGTGAATTGTGATGCGATATTTACATCAGGCTCCGCCCCCCGTAGTTGGATATGGGTGGGTGAATGGAGGTTTGGGGTGTGGAGCATTGGGTGGGTGGTTGGTGGAGAAGGTCATTTGGCAGTAGTCAACCAAATTGGTTATGTGAGATACCTATATGATTGCGTATAGTGAGATGACATTTGCATTAGGCTAAGGGCTGTGCAGAATGTCATAGTAGAAAGTATCAGTCTCGATGACATAGTTTAAATGGGAAATTACTATTTCTGATAGTGATGTTATCTAGCATTTACCCTCTTGCCAATTGATTGATAATGTGCTATTTTGAAATCAGTTGTTTGCACATGGTGCTAGGTCGTGACTGTACCTTAGTGGGAGATAAGATGCCCTAATGGTTCAATGAATGTTATGCAATGAAATATAAGTTTACTTATGTGATGAAGACTTAATGGATCTTTCCAGTTTTAGCTATGCCCCGCCCATCTTTAGCTAAGCTCCGCCCACACTTCGCCCGTTTGGGGTCGATCATTCCCTGAATGCCCTGACTATCACCTTACAGAAAACTATACAGGTAAGCTGTTGAATATTTTGAAACTAATTTGATTGGGTGCGCCCAGTCAAATTTGTTTCAAAATATTTAACAGAATTTTTATTAAATAGTAAAGACATACAATTCGTACAACGTGCCGGACTATTAAGCATTTAAGATGGACTAAATTGAGTCATTCATGCTGTAATTGATTATGATGTCATCCTACGCTACACGTCATATAGTTGATTATGACGCCATATGATGGATGGATAAACTGGAAAGGTCCATTACATAATCATGGGTTGATGTAGGTACTCTTCACCTAGCAAACAGGGTGGAAAATGAATAGATCTGCCGAGTTTCTCCAGGCTCACAGTTCTAAGCTCTATCATACCTGATAATTTAAGAGGCAATCTGTGTCATTTTAAGATTTCGTAAGTCCTTCAGGCAAATTTTGTTGTATGCCATGCATGTTTAACAGAATGCACATCATTATTATGTTCTATTTAACACATGTACATATATAATAATATTGCAACACATTCATTTGGGTTCCCAAAACCTGTGTCCACAAACTGTTTTGATGGGAGCTGAATCAAGCCCTGGTAATAAACAAATTAAATTGATTCAACCCTTACACTCAAGCCGGCCAAAAACGGTTTCTACATTGCTCTCGGAAAATGTCTTGAAGCCCAAGAGATAATCGAGCTAGTCAGTCCAGTGATAAACCTTCAAATATAATTTCTTGGTCTGTAAATGGACATTTTCAATTAGAAAATAGAAACTTTAAGCAAATTTGAGGGTTAACAAGTTATTGATAAAGCTATTGATTTCTGTAATTAACCCTTTAATGGTCAAGCCGGCCAAATCTGGAATCTATAATGGTCTTGAGGAAAGTCTATTTGCAGACCAACAGAACATTTTTTTTGAAAGAGCCAGTCATTCCAGTAATAACTTTTCAAAAATAGTCTGGGTTGTAAATGGACATTCAATGAGCAAAAAAGTCTGATTTTTGTGTCACTTTTCCGACGATGACGTCATCAACAATGTTAAGTTTTTGCGTTTAGCAAAATTTCTCAGCTTATGTTTCATGATCAGTTAATCCTATTGCAACAAAACTTGACTATGTGGTTGCCTATACTGTTAGGAAGCAGCATGATGATACTGAGATCACAAGATCAAAGGTATGTGTCACTTTTCCAATGACTGCGTCAACCATGTTAAGTTTTTGCATTTAGCAAAACTCAGCTTATGTTTCAAGATCAGTTAATCCTATTGCAAACCTGGCTATGTGGTTGCCTATACTGTTAGGAAGCAGCATGATTATACTGAGGTCAAGGGTCAAGGTCACTGACCTTGATATAAAACTTTTTTCAATGTTAAGTTTTTGCGTTTAACAAAACTTCTCGGCTTATCTTTCAGGATTGGTTAATTCTATTGGAACTAAACATGGATACATTGTTACCTATAATGTTAGCAAGCAGCACGCTGACACTGAAGTCACAACGTTGAAAGTCAAGGTCATTCTGACCTCAACAAAACTTTGTTATTTTTCAATGTTAAGTTTTATGGCTTAGCAAATCTTATCATGTTATATTTCGTGATTGCTTAACCCTAATGGAACACAACTCGGGTACATGGTTGCTTATACCAAGAGGATACAAGATAGTGACGTGAAAGTCCATTCAGCAAATCATTTATATTTTAGGTTTGGTTAATCCTATTGGAACTAAACTTGAATACATGGTTACCTACCGGGGTATAATGTCAGAACGTAGCATGATAACACGGATGTCACATGGTCAAAGGTCAATGCCACGGTGAAAAACAGGAGTCAGGTGAGACATTTAATTCAGCGGAATTCTCTTCTTGACTAATCGTGACAATAAACTGTACTGTTGTGAAAATTACTGGCTATAAGATATGAGTTCATAAAAGAAACGTAAGAAAAACTTGTCTTCATAGTTTTAACCCTTTAACCCTCATATCAGCCAAAAATGGCATCTGCAGTGGTCTTGAGAAATATCCATTTGCAGACCAAGAGAAGACTTTGAAAATTTACCACTGGAATGACTAGCTCGATAACCGAGCCCCACCCATCTATCTAAGCTCCACCCACATCTCGTCCATGTGGGGATCAATCGATCTCCGAACTCCCTGACAATCAATTTCCAGAAAACTATACAGGTAAGCTGTTAAATATTTTGAAACTAATTTTACGGGGTGCTCTTGTCCAGTCAAATTAGGTTCAAGATATTCAACAGAATGTTTATTAAAGGGTAAAGACAGACCTCTCCATGAGGATTTTGAAGGGGAGCAATTAAACTTGCTCTGCTGAATTTAAATATAACCCAATGATGCGATCTGTGTCAGTGCTCACCTATATACTGCCATTTTTACTAAACAATGGAGGCGAGCAATGAGATACTCGCCTAAATTTAGTTTTATGGGAGTGGAGGCTAGAGTAGAGCAATCGCCCTGGCCCTAAACCAGATGTGTGACAGTCCTTTATAGAATAAAGCTTTGTACCACTGAGCAGTTGACTGTTTGTACAGTACTTAGACTCTGTAATTTTTCTGTCAGTTTCAAAACTACATATGTGCTTGACAGCAACAACTTTTAGCAACAGCATTTTCACGATGAGCTGATTGAGCTCTACTTGGCCTAAGTACAGCTCAGAAATAACTTAACATGTTTCCAAAACAAAATAAAACACTGTTGAATATTTTTTACTTCATTTGATTGGACGTCATTACAGGATTGGCATCCAATCAATTAGTATCCAAAATATTCAACAGAACATTTGCATCGTGTTAAAAATTGTACAAACATGTCTCTGTTTAGTTTCCGGAAACATGTTATTTCATAGTATTAATGTATAATCTAACTACAAATTGTAAGTGTTCTTGATAATGAGTGGTATAAGGGTGTCACACTGGCTGTGTATATCTGCAGAAATTATCAGTCTCCTCTTTCTAGCTTCATTCCTTTAGCCAGATTAGCTCTCTGAATTTAGGGCCAAAGGGGCTCATTACATTATGTATGGGTGCCTGGCTGGTGCACAGCTGATTTAAGCACACACTCTGAATTGTGAGTTGCCATGGCGCCATAGCTGGCTGTCATGGCAACGTGAAGCTTGGGCAGGATGAAATGAGCTTTATGAGCTGGGGGAAAATTTAGTGTACATGTGATGTGTGCATGTTTTGTGTGACTGCTGGATAACATGTGGCTAGTTGTGATTAAATAGAACATCTCTGTTCAACTATGTGAAAAGCTTATGGCTTTCTCTTCATGAGTTCATGGAGATTATGGTTTCAGATGTAAAAATCAACTTAAATACGTGAACAATTTGTTCTAATTGCTAAGTATATGACATTAAAGCAGGGAATCAGAAAATCAGTTAAATTCAGAGAATAAGGTAAAGTGTACCATTGTATTGTAATGCGTGTTTATGTTGTCATGGTGTATGTTTTGTGCATGTTACTGTTGTTTCTATCCCTTAGCTAAAAGAAAATTCCATTTTTCTCATACAAAATGTCCATTTGCTGACCAAGAGAAGACTATTTTTGTCTCATAGAAAATGTCCATTTGCAGACCAAGAGAAGACTATTTTTGTCTCATAGAAAATGTTCATTTGCAGATCAAGAGAAGACTAATTTTTAAAATTTACCACTTGAATGACTGGCTCGGTTATCGAGCCAGTCATTCTAGTGGTAAATTTTCAAAAATAGTCTTCTCTTGGTCTGCAAATGGGCATTTCTCAAGACCACTGCAGAAGCTGTTTTTGGCTGATATGAGTGTTAAATGGTTAAATTTACGTTTCATTGAGACTACATTAGCCATCACACTGATGTTAAAAGATACAGTACGGCGCAGAAATAACTTATATTTCCAATACAAAATAAAATGTACTGTTGAATATTGTGGACTTATTTTGATTGGAAGCCATTGCTTCCCGTTGCTACCTAAGGCAGCAATGGCTTCCAGTCAAATAAAATATCCAACGGACCATTTCTTATATCTGGTTTAAAATTGCACAACCTAACATGTTTATGTTTTGAAACATTCTATGTTATTTCTGAGCTGTACTTTAACTGTCTGACTGCTACAAGCCATCAGTCAATACTTTCAATGGGCAATAACTCTGAATCTACTGAATATTTTGAAAACAATTTGAAAAATAACTCAGTCAAATTGTTTTCAAATTATTCAGCATATCTGATGGAAAATGTAGTCTGCAGAAATTCAGCAGACAGACAGTTAAATTGTTGCAGAAAAATGACTCGGTGTACCGCTTGTAACACTGCTTCCAAAAGCTATACTAGAATAAGCACTGGTCAGCTATAATATAGATGGGGATGCAATTTAAAGTCTGTAGTCTAGATGTTAAATTGAAGCTATATTCATTTCCCTCTGCATGATAAGTACAGTTCTCGCAAAGGGATTTTGGTCCAATTTAATATTGGTCCTCATTTGCTAGATTTGGTGTTTGTGCGCGCAAACATGTATGCCTGTACGAATGTGTGTGGGTGCGTCCGTGTGGGTGTGTGTGGTGTCCGACATCCAAGAATTAGTAAGAATGTTAAAATTGTTCAAAATGGCCCAATAGATAGACAGGTGCAGGCCAAGGCCTATAGTTCTGTAACCCTCAAATTTTGTTCAAGAAAATTTAAATTTTCACCTAGAAAATAAATGTCTGCAACTGGACATTTTCCAAGACCACTGCAGAAGCCATTTTTGTCGACCATTTACCATGCTAAAGAGATGCGCTCACACAAGTCAGGTGGTCACAAGCGCAGGTTGTGGTATATTCTGATAGGCTACATGTCAACATTTATCTATGTATATAATAATATGTCATTTAATACATTACAAAGTGAACATGAACTCTAATCAAGTATCTTCATTCATGCTTTGAAGTCTAGTCAGTCAGTCACTCACTCACTCGGCTAAACATACAGGTTACTGAAGTAGTCGCACCTATTTAGGTATGAATGAACCCTGAACATGACTGTACATATGACCTCAGATTTTTGTTCAAATAAAGGTTTTCACAAATTTTCTATGTACATGTAGGTTTTCTCTTATTTTATAGGCACAATTGTGTGTTGGCAATATGTACATATAACTTCCTTGTTTAACCATCGCAGAGCAGCAATGACAAATTCTCGAATAATTTTGAAACAAATTTAACTGGGAGCTAGCTGTTGCTGTTATAGGCAACAACGGCTCCCAGTCAAATTGGTTTCAAAATATTAAACCGCTTTCCCTGTATTCAGTCTTCAACCAACATCTCGCAATTCATTGCGCTTACTACAGTTTAACGTTAACCGGAACACTGTTCCTTGTACAGGTTCCAGTTAGCGTTAAACAGTAGTAAGCGCAATGCATTGTGGGAAGTTGGCTGGAGACCTAATAGTTGTCTTGAAATTGAGAGAGTCATATTTGACAGATTAAATTGTTAACCCTTGCTGCACAAAGATGCCACACTCTAACATGTAACAGGAAGATGTATGGATATTTTAACCCGTTAGCACTCAAATTTATTAAAAAAGTTGAAACTTTCTTATAGAAAATGTCTGTTTGCAGAGCAAGAGATTTTAATTTTAATTTATCACTGGAATGACTGGCTCGGTTATCGAGCCAGTCATTACTGTGGGAAATTGTCAAAAATAGTCTTCTCGTGGTCTGCAAATAGACATTTTCTATAAGAAAATTTCAACTATTTGAATAAATTTAAGTGTTAAAGGGTTAAAATATTCACACATCTTCCTACTGTCTGCAAATGAACATTTCTCAAGACCACTGCAGAAGCTGTTTTTGGCCGTCTTGAGTATTAAAGGGTTAAGATTACTGTTGCAGAAAGATTGCTGTCATAGACGACTGATTTGCCGTCATAGACGACTGATTTGCCGTCATAGACGACTGATTTGCCGTCATAGACGACTGATTTGCCGTCATAGACGACTGATTTGCCGTCATAGATGACTGATTTGCCGTCATAGATGACTGATTTGCCGTCATAGATGACTGATTTGCCGTCATAGACGACTGATTTGCCGTCATAGACGACTGATTTGCCGTCATAGATGACTGATTTGCCGTCATAGACGACTGATTTGCCGTCATAGATGACTGATTTGCCGTCATAGACGACTCATTTGCCGTCATAGACGACTGATTTGCCGTCATAGACGACTGATTTGCCGTCATAGACGACTGATTTGCCGTCATAGACGACTGATTTGCCGTCATAGACGACTGATTTGCCGTCATAGGGCGACTGATTTGCCGTCATAGACGACTGATTTGCCGTCACAGGGCGACTGATTTGCCGTCATAGACGACTGATTTGCCGTCACAGACGACTGATTTGCCGTCACAGACGACTGATTTGCCGTCACAGACGACTGATTTGCCGTCACAGACGACTGATTTGCCGTCATAGACGACTGATTTGCCGTCATAGACGACTGATTTGCCGTCACAGACGACTGATTCGCCGTCACAGACGACTGATTCGCCGTCACAGACGACTGATTCGCCGTCACAGACGACTGATTCGCCGTCATAGACGACTGATTCGCCGTCATGGAAGACTGATTCGCCGTCATAGACGACTGATTCGCCGTCATAGACGACTGATTCGCCGTCATAGACGACTGATTCGCCGTCATAGACGACTGATTCGCCGTCATAGGCGACTGATTCGCCGTCATAGGCGACTGATTCGCCGTCATAGGCGACTGATTCGCCGTCATAGGCGACTGATTCGCCGTCACGGGCGACTGATTCGCCGTCACGGGCGACTGATTCGCCGTCACGGGCGACTGATTCGCCGTCACGGGCGACTGATTCGCCGTCACGGGCGACTGGTTCGCCGTCACGGACGACTGGTTCGCCGTCACGGACGACTGGTTCGCCGTCACGGACGACTGATTCGCCGTCACGGACGACTGATTCGCCGTCACGGACGACTGATTCGCCGTCACGGACGACTGATTCGCCGTCACGGACGACTGATTCGCCGTCACGGACGACTGATTCGCCGTCACGGACGACTGATTCGCCGTCATTGGCGACTGATTCGCCGCCACGGGCGACTGATTCGCCGCCACGGGCGACTGATTCGCCGCCACGGGCGACTGCTTCGCCGCCACGGGCGACTGCTTCGCCGCCACGGGCGACTGCTTCGCCGCCACGGGCGACTGCTTCGCCGCCACGGGCGACTGCTTCGCCGCCACAGGCGACTGGTTCGCCGCCACAGGCGACTGATTGGCCGCCATAGGCGACTGATTGGCCGCCATAGGCGACTGGTTTGCCGCCATAGGCGACGTGTTTGCCGTCATAGGCGACGTGTTTGCCGCCATAGGCGACTGATTTGCCGCCATAGGCGACTGGTTTGCCGCCATAGGCGACTGGTTTGCCGCCATAGGCGACTGGTTTGCCGCCATAGGCGACTGGTTTGCCGCCATAGGCGACTGGTTTGCCGCCATAGGCGACTGGTTTGCCGCCATAGGCGACTGGTTTGCCGCCATAGGCGACTGGTTTGCCGTCATAGGCGACTGGCTTGCCGTCATAGGCGACTGGTTTGCCGTCATAGGCGACTGGTTTGCCGCCATAGGCGACTGGTTTGCCGATATAGGCGACTGGTTTGCCGCCATAGGCGACTGGTTTGCCGCCATAGACGACTGGTTTGCCGCCATAGACGACTGGTTTGCCGCCATAGACGACTGGTTTGCCGTCATAGGCGACTGGCTTGCCGTCATAGGCGACTGGTTTGCCGTCATAGGCGACTGGTTTGCCGTCATAGGCGACTGATTGGCCGTCATAGGCGACTGATTGGCCGTCATAGACGACTGGTTTGCGGTCATAGACGACTGGTTTGCGGTCATAGACGACTGATTTGCCGCCATAGGCGACTGGTTTGCCGCCATAGGCGACTGGTTTGCCGCCATAGGCGACTGGTTTGCCGCCATAGGCGACTGGTTTGCCGCCATAGACGACTGGTTTGCCGCCATAGACGACTGGTTTGCCGCCATAGGCGACTGGCTTGCCGTCATAGGCGACTGGCTTGCCGTCATAGGCGACTGGTTTGCCGTCATAGACGACTGATTGGCCGTCATAGGCGACTGATTGGCCGTCATAGACAACTGGTTTGCGGTCATAGACAACTGATTTGCTGTCATAGATAACTGATTTGCAGTCATAGACAACTGATTTGCTGTCATAGGCTGTATTCGACTGGGCGAAAAGTTAGAGTATATTGGCTCCATAGAGTATGTTTTGTATTCGACTGGTATTTCTCGGAAAGATATAGAGCACGAAACAAGCCAGAGCCAAAATGTGTGGCATGTTTCGTGAAGTATGTCACGTGATGAAAAATTTGAAAATACGGGACTTAGGAGCTGCATTATACTATTATTCAGCATTCACTGTCAGAAAACAGCGCTGAAAGGTGGATTTTATTTTCAAGATAGTAAAATTTAGTCTATTTGGTCGGTTTCTGCACCTTCCATACCGCTTGGATTTTTTCATTTGACTGGTACGTTTGTGTAGAGAACATTTTGGCAACTACGCAAGTAAATTTATTATTCGGAAAAGTCCCAATCGAAGGCAACTGTTTTACTGTCGTGGACAACTGTTTTGCTGTCTCAGACAACTGATTTGGTGTCATAGACAACTGGTTTGCTCTCATAGACGACTGTTTTGGTGTCATAGACAACTGATTTGCTGTCACAGACAACTGTTTTGCTGTCATAGACAACTGTTTTGCTGTGATAGCAACAACTTTCTGCAACAGCATTCTTAAGATATACAGTATACAGGCTATGATGCTAATTCAGAGCTGTGATAATTCAGTAGGTTAAGAATATTACTACTAAATTGTTGGTACACCTTTATTCATCTGTATGGATACTTGAGTAGGACCAGTGCTGTTTTGCAATAATGGTAATGTGAAACGGAAAAAGAATATTCAAACAGAAATCAATGGAAAATGTCTTTTCTGCAAAACATTTGTAAACTGAAACAGAAACATGATATTCAAACAGAAATGAACAGATTAAGACATTTTCTTATAAGAATTGAGACATTGTCATGCAAGATTGTGCATTATTACGCACCCATGTTGAGCACATGTCTAGCTTCCTCTGGTTATAAGCACGAGGCACAACACAAATGTCTAGAATTTACTTTATTAACCCTTAAGCCTTGCATATGGTCAAGAAAATTTCTATTTTTTCAAAAAGAAATTTCAATTTGCACTTTTTCAGACCAACAGAAGACTATTTTTGAAAGTTTAACACTGGAATGATGACTGGCTTGGTTATCGAGCCAGTCATTCCAGCGATCAATTTTTTTAAATTGTAATCTTGTTCTGCAAATGGAAGTAGACCACTGTCAAAGACCTTTTTGGGTGATATAAGTGGCAAAGGATTAAGGCAATTAACTGGTATGTTTTTATTTGGTTGGCGTATGGTTCAGGTCCCTATTAAACAGGTCCCATTCACGAAACTGGTATATTGCACATGTTCTCTGGTACTTATATGAAACTCTTGTCCTATTATCACATTGATTTTGGGTGCTTATTCTCAGTGTCTGAGCACAGAAAATCAATAGGCATTATTCCCTGCAGTAAATTGTGAAAATTAGCTAAATTTATGACATAACAGTCAATTAATCCCAGACACTGACTCGCCTAATCCAGTTAGGAATCAATCAGTCATCCAGGTAGCTGAATATACAGGCATATGCAAGTGATGCTGCTAGCAATTGATTTGAGGATTAATTAAAGCACCTGACTATGTGTAATTAACACCAAAAAATAATAGTCAGGTATATAGAGAACAGTTAAAGAGACGATGAATCTAATGAAATTATTGGCTTGGTTGGCATCTATCGAGTGCCTGATTCCAGGTCCCATTCATGCCATATCCAGGCTGACTTTGTTCCAGTTGTTGGTAACTTCCCCAGCTTTTACTCTGCCACCCATTTATACTATGGGTGGAGAAGGGCAAGGAGTGAAGAAGATTGCCCATGTTTCCAAGAAGGCGAGACAGTGCACAGCAAACTGCATTCTCAGGTTACGGGGACCTGAATGCTAGTCACTACTACACTAAGGCTGTGCCTCCCAGACAATGAATCTGTTTACCCCTTTAATGGTCATGTCTGCCAAGACAGGCCTCTGTTATGGTCTTGTAGTATGTCCATAACCGAGCCAGTCATGCCAGTGAAAAATTTTCAAAAATTGTATTCTCTTGGCCTGTAAAGGGACATTCTATAGGCAGATATTACATTTTCTTGACCAAATTTGACCATTAAATAGTTATTTATTTAATTAAATAGAGACTGCTTCATATTTATGTATTATTGGACCACGATGACCGCACATGCAGACCAGCGAGTGGAAGATCTTAAATATTTTTAATACTTTGTTCATTTAGAGTTCATCAATCTACTTAGTCATTCATATACATGTATTTTCAAAATGCTATGCAGGTCCTGCTTTCAGTCTGCCAGGTGCTTTAGTGACTCACAGTACCTACAGTGACCTTGTTTAATTCTGAATAAGTGTTGCCAATTAACATATATTTCATTGTGTTTCTGTATATCTTTCAAAACAAATTCTGAAAATTAAATATTTTGAGAACAAATGGGCTAAATATTGTGACAGCAGCAACGTTTAGTCAGATATACACAAAATATTTCTCAAGGGATGAATCGATATTGTGTAGGGTTTACAGAGTAAATATCATCCACTTACAATGGAATTACCTGGCCGATTGTTGTTCCTGGTATAATTACATATCAATAGAGCTTGATCAGTTGTTAATAGCCAGGATAAATAGCAGCTTAACATTTCCTTGTTAAGTCAGTCATCTGTGGGTATCCATTCATACACCTGTAATTAGCACTAGATAATGTGGCATAACACCTTACAGAAGCATAGGAGCATGACAGCTTCCTGTGTAACTGATACCCTGGATCAGTCAAGTAGCAGCTTAGTTATTGAGAGAGGCCTTGTGCTTCAATCAGGCAGGCAGTCATGAGCAGCCAATGTAATAGTGATTAGGAAATTATCAAGTTGTTATAATGGACCTTTGCAGTTTTAGTTATGCCCCACCTATCTCTATCTAGGCTCCACCCACACCTCGCTCGTGTTGGGATCAATCGATCCCAGCCTGACAATTTCCAGAAAACTGTACAGGTAAGCTGTTGAATATTTTGAAACTAATCTGACTGGGTACTGTTGCTGCCTGGCAGCAAAAGCGTTCATTCAAATTAGTTTCAAAAAATTCAAAAGCATCTTTATTAAATAGCAGACATACAATTCATACAAGGTGTCACACTGTTAAGCGTTTAAGACTGACTAAATCAAGTCATTCATGCTGTACTTGATTACGACATCATCCTACAGGTCACATAGTTAATTATGACGTCATATGATGGATGGATAAACTTGAAAGGTTCATTAACCCTTAGCACTCCAGCAGGCCAAATCTGGAGTTCTCTTGAGAAATGCCCATTTCCTGGCCAAAAGACGTGTTTTATCTTAAAATTTTGCACTGGTCAATGCCTGGCTTAATAACTGAGCCAGTCACTCCAGTGGCGGTACATTTTAAAAAAATACTCTTCTGAGTCTTCTCTTTGCCTGCAAATGGACTAAGCATAGATTTCAGTTTGCTTGACCAACCTGAAGCATTAATGGACTACTTACGTAATCAAGATATCAATGTTGATATTTGCTGCAGTCTGCAAATGATGATGTCTCGAGCAATGGAAGGATCAATTTCTAGCTATGCCCCGCCAATTTCTAACTAAGCTAAGCCCGCTTTTCTGCGCATGATGAAATTGATTTTAAACTTTAAAATCTGAATTCCCAGAATCTCGATTTAAAGGGAACTTTATACAGGGAAGCTGGTGAGTATTTTGATACTCATTTAACTGGAGGCTGTTGGTGCCGACTTCCCAGTCAAATTAGTTTCAAAATATTCAGCAGAATGTTTATGAAATTGTAAATTCATCAACGGCATACAATTTGTACACTTTCGTGGCAGACTGTTCAGCTTTCTCGTCACGTGTCAAAGGAGAGATCAGTCTGCATGGCCACCGAAAGTACCAAGATTCTTTTTACAATTCTTCACGAATATGACTGGCTCTTTTACTGGTCCCATATTTGAGTGTTTATCGCTGATACATGTCATAAGAGTTATGTGTAAATCTTTTCTCTATAGATAATTGTTAGATAGCTGCCCAGGTTCTAAATGGATCCATTACTGATTACAGCACTGCTCATAAATAAGCTAAAATGTTTTCAAAACTAGAAATGTTTTAGTTAGTTAGTAGTTAAAGAAATGGGCTGTTGAATATTTTGAACATAATTGGATTAAAAGACATTTATCCAATCTAATTCCTTGTATGTTCAAACTCTACAAGAGAATGTTTTACTTTGTCTTGTGATCACATTAATTTTTTTCTGAACTGTACTGTACCTGGCTACTGATCATTCAGTGCTTTATCAGACATCATTGAAGAGTATAGATTCAATGGACTTTAAGCTTTAGCACTATAACTATACTCTGCTTTAATATAAATTATCTCGACATCAGAGGATTGCGCCGCTTTATACAGAGCGAATGTTGTTATAATTACCATGGAAACAACGTTTCAACGAAGATGTTAATACTGTCGGTTGTCATGTTTGCTGACGGATGATCAGGCCATGTCTTTGTCTGGTTGCTATGTCTTCTTCAGAGTCCTGTTCAATGTGAAATACTAGAAAATCATAATGCAATACACTAACATTTTACTGGTCAAGTTTGTCAAAAGCGGCTTCTGCACTGATCTTGAGGAATGGCCATTTGTATGCAACAGAAGACCTTTAAATTTCTACTGGCTGAGCCAGTCATCCTCAGTGTAAAATTTTCCAAAATGAGTCCTCTGCCTGCAAATTGACATTCACTAAGCAATGTTAAAATTGTTGTGAGTGATAGATTGTCCGAGAATGGACCTTTCCAGTTTACCCATCCATAATATGATGTCTCAATCAACTAAGTCACATGTTGTGTTAAACACTTATGCAACAGCAATTCAGCATACATGTGTTAGTTTTCTGGAAATTGAAAGTCAGGGAGTTCAGGGAATGATCGATCCCAACACGAGCGAGGTGTGGGTGGAGCTTAGCTAGAGATGGGTGGAGTATGGCTAAAACTGGAAAGGTTCATTAGGTAGAATAATATATATTATAAGCACTAGATCCCACATTCTTCACTATGGGATGAGTTGTAGTGACGGCGGGGGTCATTAGTTAAGTAAAACGCAACTAAGCATGATCGTCTATTTTGACGCATTGGACAAGTATGGCGGTATTCAGTCTACAACCGAATGTTATAGCAACAAACTGTATCGGAGAATCAGCACTGAAATGCATCACTTCAACTTTCGAAAGTAATCACTTGACTGTATTGCCATGATGAAGTATAATAGTAGGGGGTTGTGCTGATTTTACCAAAATCATTAATATTTCAATTAATGCATATGTGCAATAGAAAAAGCCATATATATTGTGATTGATGTGCTGAAAAGCATTAGCTTACCTGCTTTCATATATACACTGTACATTTATGTAATCACCTCCATTATTTATTAATGGTAGTGAAACTGGGTTGGCTATTTAATCTGATATTGTTTATTTGAATTTGACAAAGAATCGAACCCACAACCGGCGAAAGCGCAAAGGATTATAGCCCACAAACACCTCCACCACACCAACGCCGCACGACAAGCGGTCCAGAGAGATATGTGGTCATGATATATGGATGTTCTCTCCCAGGTGGTGCTTTAATTCCATTACTCCTTGGTTTTCATTATATGGTTGAAACCATGTGTGTGTGTGTGTGTGTGTGTGTGTGTGGTGTGTGTGTGTGTGTGTGTGTGTGTGTGTGTGTGTGTGTGTGTGTGTGTGTGTGTGTGTGTGTGTGTGTGTGTGTGTGTGTGACCGCACTTGTATCTAAAAAACTACTGATCCAACAAATTTTAAAACAAGGAACTTGTCGCAGAGATCCGGATAAAAGAAGCCTGATCCGGATCTGATCAAATTCTGAATCTATGAATATCTCGGAAACTACATGTACTGGTCTGATTTTGCTCAAATTTTAACACAAGAAAGTGTGTGGCAATATGCTAGGATTCCATACCATTGGGTGTGATCCAAAGAAATCTGGAAAATCTGAAAACATTTTATGATGTGACAAAAACAAGAGGGCGAGTGTCTGCAATCTCTGATTAATCTTATTGTTTTTGTAACCGAGACAGTCATTCTAGTGGTACATTAAAAAAAATTGTCTTGCCCTACAACTGAACATTCACTGAGGCAGATTTGTAAATTTCCTTTGCAAATCTTGAGCGCTGGAGGGTTAATAATATTAACCCTCTAACCCTCGAATTCGTTTTTAAAATTTTCAATTCTCTCATAGAAAATGTCTATTTGCAGACCAAGAGAAGACTATTTTTTAACATTTACCACTGCGAAACTTCCAGTGGTAAATTTTCAAAGATAGTCTTCTCATGGTCTGCTAATGGACATTTCTCAAGACCGCTGCAAAAGCTGTTTTTGGCTGATATGAGTGTTAAAAGTTAACTAATGTATTTTAGATTTTCATTATAATAAACTTCTATCCCAGCAACCCTCTCTTGCTAACCGGGTGTGTTAAAATGTGGAATATTGTCCATCTGCGACCATTTGTGTACAGAGTTACCATGGTAACAAACAGACAACAAAGCTAGTACATCACTCACTCTCTCTTAGCTTAAAAGCATGTGATGGACTATGATGGCGCAGCTGTCAGTGATATGATTGGTTCCCTCTGCTAGACTTGCATATTGATCACTTAAATACGTTGGCTTGACTCCTGTATACTGATGACTCCGGTTATAGTGTTGAATACACATGTTTGATGGCGAATAATTATCTATTTGATTGCAGTTAAAATATTAGTAATTATAGATGCGTCTACGCTTTTGGAACATAGTTTGGTATTTTATCCCCATATGTTATCATGTTAAAGTATTCTTAGTGACAAATAGAGATTTAAAGTCCTCCTGTCTTTAGAAGTCATTGTTCATCTGCTCTGTGTATATGTCATTATCCCTAAATTATATTTCATAATATATAATATACTCATCACAGTGCTTTTGTTTTATGTGAAAGCGAGGACATGGAATAAATGAATTGCCGATTGACCTGGATTATTGAAGTTCATTTTCAAATTGTTAGTTATCTAAATTATAGAAAATCTAGCTAAATAAAATTGATTCATACATTCGGATTGTAACACATGAATAAACTTGACCATTATGGATATATTTGTCTGCTATAGACAGGTAGGTATGTTAGTTACAAACATGGTTCTGGATATAATCCCCCCCTCAAATTTATTCATGAAAAATTAAATTTTTTCAGAAATGGCCATTTGCAGATCAAGAGAAGATTAATTTTGAAAGTTTATCACTTGACTGACTGGCTCAGTGATCGAGCTCTAGGCGCCAGTAAAATTTAGTTTGAAAATATTCAATAGGTTACCGCCGTTTATAGTTAGATTGAGATTGAGTTTCTGGGAATTCAGTGCTCAGTGTTAAAATCAATTGAAACCTACATACAGAGTGTGCGGGGCTTAATTATAAATGGGCGGGGTTTAGCCCCCCCCCCCCCCCCCCCCGCAATAAGCTATGCATGTCATGAAATATGTACAGTATGGTTAACCCTCTGACACTCATATCACCCAAAACTGCTTATGCAGTATTCTGAGTTTCGAGAAATCTCCATTTGCGGACCAAGAGAAGACTATTTTCGACAATTTACCACTGGAATGACTGGCTTGGGAACCAACCCAGTCACTCCAGTGTTAAATATTCAAAAATAGGCTTCTCATGGTCTGCAAATGGACATTTTCTATGAGAAAATTAAAATATTTGGAAAGAAATTGGAGGTTTGACGGGTTAAGCTAATGTTAACTGTACCTGCTCCTGCTATGGACCTGCTCCTGCCATGGACCTGTTCCTGCCATGGACCTGATCCTGCCATGGACCTGTTCATGAATAAATGAACCTGGACCATGGACCTGTTCAATTTTCCAGCCCAAATTTGAGGGTTAAAGGGTTAAGTAAATGAATAGATTTGATAAATTGACCACTCTAAGGGTTAAATCATTGGGAGATTATATGTGATAAACTAATATCTTACTGTGTACCATATGCACACGCACACACATGTTGACCTTGTGACCTCGACGCTAAATGATGTTGCATGATCAAGTCAGCTGACTAAATCACAGCTGTGATGCTGTACTATAAGCTAAACCATGAATGTCTGTAGTTCAGTATATTTAATATGATGTACCAAAGTAACAGTATTTAGACATTTAATAATGTATGAATGAACTTTAACTTTAGACCTCGGATAATGTCTGATGAACTAACCCAAGAGAAGACTATTTTGAAAATGTACCACTGCAATGACTGGCTCAATTATCGAGCCAGTCATTCCAGTGGTAAATTTTCAAAATAATCGTAATCTGCAAGTGGACCTTTTCTATGAGAAAATTAACAGCTTTTAAAACAAGTTTGAAGATTAAAGTTTACATTACCACTCGGTGGTATGGCAAGACTTGAAATTCATCTCTGGTATGTCACATGAATGAAACTTTAAATTTGAGTCATTATTCGACTGAAATAATACCATAATTTAAGTGCTATAATCAATGCATATTCTTAAAGCTATTGATGTCAGAATTTACTGTTTAAAACAGAATGGATATCATTTCTCCATCTTTATTGTTAGAGGAAATCTGACATTTGGCTGCGGCTATGAAAGTGTATGTTATCATAGAGTGCACTGGCTTATTTATCAAGCAAACCAGAAACATCCTCTGTGAGTTCCCAGTCAGTCTGGAAATCAGGGAAAAACTTGAAAATGAGCCCATTTTTTCAGTCAGGGAAACTCAGTGAATTTGGTTTTGACAGTGAGTGGCCCAGATGGGAAGGTTTTCACATTTTGCTAGTTTGTTATATGTGCGTCTTGTATCATGTGTGCAAGTGTGTCCATTCACTGAAAATGAAAATAAATTAAAATTAATGTATGCGAAGTCGTAACCACTCTGTTGTATATATTGTCTCTGATGTATATATTGTCTCTGATGTATATATTGTCTCTGTTGTATATATTGTCTCTGATGTATATATTGTCTCTGATGTAGATATTGTCTCTGTTGTATATATTGTCTCTGTTGTATATATTGTCTCTTTGTATATATTGTTTGTCTCTGATGTATATATTGTCTCTGTTGTATATATTGTCTCTGTTGTATATATTGTCTCTGTTGTATATATTGTCTCTGATGTGTATATATTGTCTCTGTTATATATATTGTCTGTTGTATATATTGTCTCTGTTGTATATATTGTCTCTGATGTATATATTGTCTTTGTTGTATATATTGTCTCTGTTGTATATATTGTCTTTGTTGTATATATTGTCTCTGTTGTATATATTGTCTCTGTTGTATATATTGTCTCTGTTGTATATATTGTCTCTGTTGTATATATTGTCTCTGTTGTATATATTGTCTCTGTTGTATATATTGTCTCTGTTGTATATATTGTCTCTGATGTATATATTGTCTCTGATAATTCTTTTTAAATTTACCACTAGAATTACTGGCTCGATAACCAAGCCAGTCATTCCAGTGGTAAATTTTCAAAAATTGTGTTGTCTTGGCCGGCAAATAAGCATTCAATAATCAAATATTTAGATTTTTCGGACCAAATTGAGCTTTATTTATAGATACTGACTGTTAATTTGTCTTTTCATAAATTACACTTACATGTATGAAAACATTCTTTAAAATGTTTGAAAAAACACAAGCCCTTGTTTATGTTATGCACAGCTGATAAATATATATAAGTATGCATATCACCGGTGGTGTGTTGTTTTAATGACATGCTTCACTGACCACCACAATATCCAGGTGTTTTTCTAATACCTGAGCCATAGTGTCTATATTTACACCGTTATACCTGTACTATTCAACAAGTGACAAGTGTACCTTTGATCCTGGATTGGAAATATCACCAGAAATAGTATTATGATTGTTGTGGCTGTTTAATTTTTTACAGGTCCTGCCATTTTAAATATTTAGAAATGTGTCCTATACCGTTGCCATGGGAACGTGGTGTGTGAGCAATGATATGCATAAGTGAATACGCTGTGCCTTTATAGAGACAAGCGTGCATGAGTGCATTCTATTACCTGTCAGAGGCCAAAGGACTTTCTCTGATTGCCAATCTATAGTTGTGCAGGAGACATTATTGTCAACACTAACTGTATCCTTATTCAAAGGAAAAGACTGTAGTACTCTGTCTGAAGATTATTCAGTATTTTGTTAGAAAAAAGGAGGAGAATGTCTGAAAGGCTTGACAATAAAACTTGAATTTTAAGATTTTTCTGAGGATTAGCCATGCAGCCTATTGTTGACCAGGCTGATTGTCACTACATAAATGCCGGTGTCTGTTGGAATGCAGGGCAGAAAACACCAGTTGCTTAGATGTACTACATGTTAGATGTTACTTTGGCACAGAATCTAGGTTTAATTTATATAAGACAGATTTTGTTTATTTACGGGATATATATATATAGTACACATAAAGTATAATGTGACTGCTTGTTTTGTTATTACTCACTGGTAATAATGCAGTGGTTAATTGTGCCAGTGTCAGGTGTTAGCTGGAATTGGAAGATCTGAAACCAGGTCTGTATAAGTTATTAACCCTTTGACCCTGGAATTTATTCAAGAAAATTTAAATTTTCTCTTAGAAAATGTCCATTTGCCGACCAAGAGAAGCCTATTTTTAAAAATTTACCACTGGAATGGCTGGCTCGGTTATCGAGCCAGTCATTCCAGTAGTAAATTTTCTAAAATAGGCTTCTCTTGGTCTGCAAATGGACATTTCTCAAGACCACTGCAGAAGCTGTGTTTGGCTGATATGAGTGTTAAAGGGTTAATGTTAATGCTGGGGCAGTGTATATGGGTTGTGGGGTGTCAAATTTATCCTTTCTGCTATATAACCACATGTAGTCATGGTTCTGTTCAGCCTTTTTACTCTTATGTGACAGGGTTGATTGTTACAGAGGCATGAGAATATGAAAAGTTTGGTGTGTACACTCACAGTGGCTTGCATGTGCATAATGAGAGTCAAGTATTGAGAATTTATATTCCTGGATGTGTGGGTGTCAATCAGTTAAACGTAAATTTTACAGATATCATATAATCTATAATTATAGTTAAATCCAAATTATTAATTAACTTAATGTTTGCCCAAAAAATTAAATTCATTTGTCCCAGCTGTCCGATATAACATGTAGCTATTTCTAAATCATGGTATGGTCACCTGTGGTCAGAGACGGGTAGACGGACAAACACTTCAACCCCTGTCTGCATATATATATACTGAACCAAAAAAGTTTAGCAACACTGAGAATTTACTGTATAAATGTTATTTAACAAAAACCATAAATTGATTCAAATATATTATTTAATTGATAGGTCATTTTCCAATTTGAACAACAGTCTCTTGCTACTGTAATGCTAGCATCGCACCTTTAACACGGCATCATTCAACGGAAGGGTCCATTTAAAATAATGACTGAGCTGTCAATACCGGTTGTGACCTCCGCGCGCATTAACCACCGCCGTACATCGCTTTCTCATGCTTCGATTTAAGCACCTGATGTCACGAAGAGGAATCGCATCCCATTCCTGGAGCCGTGCAGCTTCCAGCTCCCGCACGTTGTGAAGATGTGGATGGTTCTCACGCACCATACAGCCAAGAATGTCCCACACGTGTTCGATAGGAGACAGGTCCGGTGATCGCGCTGGCCAGTCCAACACCGGAACGTTGTTAGCCTCAAGGAAATCACTGGTGACCCTAGCTGAATGAGGACAGGCGTTGTATTGCCGGAACATAAGTCTGCATGATGCTGCATAAAAGGGATGACAACAGGGGCGACAACTTGTTCACAGTAACGTTGAGCCGTTAAATTTCCGCGAATCACAATAAGATCTGTTTTGCCATTTTCATGGATCCAGCCCACACCATGACACTGCCGCCACCGAATCTGTCGTGCTGAATGATGTTGGCTGCATCTTACCGTTCTAAAGTCGCCAAACCCGTTTCCTACCATCCGCCACATCCACACAAAACCTCGACTCATCACTGAACAAAACGTGGCTCCATTGTTGAGCACACTATCGCTGATGAGTTCTTGCCCATGCAAACCGATTCTCGATGTGACGCTCTGTAAGCGGAACAGCAACAAGTGGACGATGGGCATGCAGTCCAGCATCATGGAGTCTGTTTCGCACAGTTTGTGCATGCGCTGTAGTGCCGGTAGCGGTGTGCAAATTACGGGACAGCCGTGTCGCAGTCTCAAACCTGTGACGTCGTGATGATGTCACTAAGTAGCGGTCTTCTCGTGGTGTTGTTGCTCTTGGTCTGCCAGATCGTGGTCGGTCATTAGCATGTCCAGTTTCCTGCTCACGTTGGCGGAGATGGGAATTGGTTGAGGCATGAACATTAAAATGTCGAGCAACAGCGCGAATGCTCTGCCCAGCAGCGAGTCTTCCCATTGCTTCATGGTGCTGATTTTCTGGTAGCCCTGGGCGGTGGCCCATGTTCGGTAGGATAAACTTTTAACCGTTTTCTGTTAACGTTCATTATCTGCTTTTGCAATATGGTGAATTTTTGCCTTCGCTACCCGCCAATGTGGGCCAGTGCATGAAAAATGCATTTTCACATGCAGTAAGCGTGCGTGGGCATACAGGCGCTGTCAATCAGTCGCCTATTCATTTAGTTTTATCAATCAATCATTGGCTAGTTTGATAGTTGTTTAAGAGGCGGGCTCTTGATATGCGTTAATTTATCAAATCTGTTGACTATATTTGAGAAAAGCGTTTGCATTTTATTATTATTATTATTATTATTATTATTATTATTATTATTACTTACACGTATCACTTATAAACCTTGTAAAACAGTGGATATCATACTACTATACTTGTCTGCTGAAATATATAGCTTGAGTGTAACTTGATGTAGGCCTATCGCCAGCACACATATATTGTGGATATATAAAACCGAGATGCTACCTTAGTCCCTGTCGGGTTTACACTGCTCAGAATTATGAGAATATCGATCAACGATCGATTAACTGATCGATTGAACTGTCAATTAATCGAATACCTAGATAGTCGAAAATTAGCAGCACTAATAATATATATATATATATATATATATATATATATATATATATATATATATATATATATATATATATATAAATAATATGTATGTCATTGACTAATCAAGAGGCAAACAGACCACACCAACTTCCTAGGCAATAAGACAATTTTAGTTGTGACTAGTATAAGTATCCCCATCCGATAAAAAACGGAGATATCACAATAGTCTCTGTCTGTTCGCCAGTACATCTGGTTATCTTCACCAAAACCCTTTGATGAAATTCGGTCAAATTTGTCATGCGCTACCCATATGATTGTGGACGGCTGGACAACATTTACATTAGGCACCATCCCCAGGGGGGTGGGGGGGGGGAGGGGATGCTGGCTGGCAGGGTGGAAGTGAGAGCAGAAAGTCAAAGTTTGTGGGATTCAACGAAATTTCGTATGTTTGTTACCCGTATGATTGCGGATTGTGAGGCAATGTTTAAATTAGGCTCTGGCCCAGGGTGGTGGAGGGGTATAGTTGGGGTGGGTTGCCAGAATGTCAAAGATGATGAAAGCATGGGAATTTGCGGTGGTGCATTCTAGTTCTATTTATCTTATGTGGTGCATATAGTACATCTCAAAAATAATAATGTTCCCAAAAGAAAAGAAAATGGACTGTTGAATATTTTATATAGTGGATTTGAAGATATTGCTGCCTTAGGCATTCAACCCGGTTATGCTCAAAATATTCAATAGAACATTTCCTACGTCGTTCTCAAAATTGTACTAACTTATGTTAGTTTCTGGTTTTGTTTTGGACGCATGTTAAGTTTATTTCTGAGCTGTACTGTAGCCGCCTACAATGCAACGACAGCCTGTCAGAGTAATCAGTAACTTATCAGAGTAAAAGTTTTTTGTAACTTCAGAATGGTGGCCCTTCACAACAGTAGGAAGTATTATCCATTTTCCTCCGTGTTCTACATGTATATTGACCATAAAAATCTAAATTCTTACATAGCGCAAATATCCATTTGCAAGCCAAGAGAAGGCTATTTTTGCCAATTTACCACTGGAGTAACTGGTTTGTATATCGCACCAATCCAATTAACCCGTACCATTCTGATGGCAAAATTATTAGTTTTCAAATTAAATCAAATGATGAACTGGTGTTCATTTTTCATGTTAATTTTTGGGGGAAGATGTAGTTAACATTTTTGATGGTTAATAATCAGCTGTTGTTGGGTTTTTTCTGTTTGACAGTTTCTGATTGGTCATCTCCGTGATCACGATGCCGAGTCTTCACTTGGAGGAGAGTGACGCATCTATGCGCCAGCGTCTATTAACCAGCCTAAGTCAAAGCTTTCCTGGAAGTGCCCTATCTAAGGCACTTCATTGTTCTGCAGACTTCGACTCTGAGTGCTCTGAGTCAGATGATGACATGAAAGCAGACCAATTAAGTAGCAGTTGTTTTGCAGAATTACGATTAGATAAATATGAAATGGCGGAAGATGACGATGATGATCTTACTAGTTTAACGTGGTTACAAGACACTGATTTATTAAAAAACACATGTATAGATGCTGATGAAAATAGTGAACATGACGCACAAAAAGAAAATGGTAACTTACATAACCAGTATAGTGGTATATATACATCACAGACTCATCCGCCACACATACCGTATAACCCACAAAAACATGTGAATAGTAAGCCACCATACTCTTTCTCATGCCTCATTTTCATGGCCATCGAAGACTCGTCCGGCAAAAAGCTTCCCGTTAAAGACATCTATCATTGGATTCTTACACATTTTCCATACTATCAGAATGCACCGACTGGCTGGAAGAATTCAGTACGACACAATCTGTCACTAAACAAGTGCTTTAAGAAGGTGGATAAAGATCGTGGTCAGGTAAGAGTGTGAAATATGTGTACATGTTGTAGTTTCTAGGCTTGACATATCTAATAAGGGGAGGCATTGTTAGTGACCATGGCTGGCTGATGAGGGGAGGCATTGTTTGTGACCATGACTGGCTGGTGAGGGGAGACATTGTTTTGTGACCATGGCTGGCTGGTGAGGGGAGACATTGTTTTGTGACCATGGCTGGCTGGTGAGTGGCGGCATTGTTTTGGACCATGGCTGGTTGGTGAGGGGAGATATTGTGGCCATGGCTGGCTGGTGAGGGGACATATTGTGGCCATGGCTGGCTGGTGAGGGGAGGCATTGTTTGGGACCATGGCTGGCTGGTGAGGGGAGATATTGTGACCATGGCTGGCTGGTGAGGGAGGCGTTGTTTGGGACCATGGCTGGCTGATGAGTGGAGATGTTGTGACCATGGCTGGCTGGTGAGGGGAGACATTGTTTGGGACCATGGCTGGCTGGTGAGGTGGAGATATTGGGACCATGGCTGGCTGGTGAGGGGAGATATTGTGATCATGGCTGGCTGGTGAGGGAAGATATTGTGACAATGGCTGGCTGGTGAGGGGCGATAGTGTGATCATGGCTGGCTGGTGAGGGAAGATATTGTGACAATGGCTGGCTGGTGAGGGGCGATAGTGTGACAATGGCTGGCTGGTGAGTGGAGGCATTGCCATGGCTGTCTGTTGAAGGGAGATATTGTGACCATGGCTGGCTGGTGAGGGGAAATATTGTGACCATGGCTGGTTGGTGAGGGAAGATATTGTGACAATGGCTGGCTTGTGAGGGGAGATATTGTGACTGGCTGGCTGGTGAGGGGAGACATTTTTTGTGACCATGGCTGGCTTGTGAGGGGAGACATTGTTTGTGACCATGGCTGGCTGGCTGGTGAGGGGAGGCATTGTTTGTTACCATTGCTGGCTGGTCCTCTTCTTTTCGTTCGCTGATCATACCGCCAGTCCTGTAAGTGACTATCGACATGATCATATGAGTGAGGGTAGACATTGTTTGTGACCATGACTGGTTGGGGAGGGGAGATATTGTGACCATGGCTTGTGAGGGTAGCCATAGTTTCTGCGTGTAGGGCATTTTGGTGTTTGGTAATGCTTATGGACAGTGGCTTTCTGTTTCAACCTTTTTGGTTTCACAAAATTGCTGATTCCATTTCACTTCTGCTTCACAAATTTGCATCATCTTAGCTGCATATATGCTTAATAAAGTCAATAACACAGTCAAATTTCTGTTGTGCAATGAGCTACCAGACAGTACAAAGTTAGGATGACAATGTGCTATTAGTATGACCAGACAGTACAAAGTTAGGATGGCAATGTGCTATTAGTATGACCAGACAGTACAAAGTTAGGATGACAATGGCCTATTAGTATGACCAGACAGTACAAAGTTAGGATGACAATGTGTCATTAGTATGACCAGGCAGTACAAAGTTAGGATGGCAATGTGCTATTAGTATGACCAGACAGTACAAAGTTAGGATGGCAATGTGCTATTAGTATGACCAGACAGTACAAAGTTAGGATGACAATGTGCTATTAGTATGACCAGACAGTACACAGTTAGGATGACAATGTGTCATTAGTATGACCAGACAGTACAAAGTTAGGATGACAATGTGTCATTAGTATGACCAGGCAGTACAAAGTTAGGATGGCAATGTGCTATTAGTATGACCAGATAGTACAAAGTTAGGATGACAATGTGTTATTAGTATGACCAGACAGTACAAAGTTAGGATGACAATGGCCTATTAGTATGACCAGACAGTACAAAGTTAGGATGACAATGTGCTATTAGTATGACCAGACAGTACAAAGTTAGGATGACAATGTGCTTTTAGTATGACCAGACAGTACAAAGTTAGGGTGGCAATGTGTCATTAGTATGACCAGACAAGTTAGGATGACAATGAGCTTGGTTGGTATTAAATTAAAAGTTTTATGCGAGAATGTCTCGCGTTCTGAAGGAAAATGCTTTATTCCGTTAATGTCCGCTTGAATATCATGTTTCCTTTGCAATATAAGAATGTTTTGCAGAAAAATTTGATTTTACGTTTGAATATCACTTTCACATCTCAAATTACCAATTCCGTTCATTTTCCATTATCATGGAAAGACACTGCCCCTAGATGGTGCATTTGGAATTTGGGTGACACTGGTGATGATATTTGTGGCTAGTATTTAAGGATTGGCCACGCACCCCAGCACATGCTCACTTTCTTTATGCTCAGGCGCACACAGAGACACAAGAATGCAGTCGCTGTAAACACACACAGTTTTTTCACAAATTTGCTTTAATATTTTGTTACTGGACGTTACTATGACAACATGTCTGTTGGTTTTATAACAAGCTAGTGAACCGTAGTCTATTCAGATTTCCTGTCAAATGCATAGACATATATATGTGCGTGCGTGCATGTGTGCGTGCGTGCGTGCGTGCTTGCATGCGTGTTTACATAGTCAGTCCATGATAGAAAATACACTCAGTTATCTCTATATTAAACATGTATTCACACTGACTGCTGCATATTGACCCGTTAGCCACCTGACTGCTCAGATTTTGCGGACGACATATTCCAGTGGTTATATCCGTAGACCTTTTAAATATTTTCAAAACAATTTGACTGAAAGTTGTTGATGGCTAAGCCACCTACAAATTTGAATCAAATTGTTTTCAAAATATTCAGCAGCTAAGAGATTTTGCTCATTGAAATTATTGCCTGATGGCTTACAGCAGTGAGACGTTAACATTCAAACTGGCTGAAAATGTCTTCTGCAGTCTTCTTGAGAAATGTCCAAGAGAAGACGGAGTTATGCAAATTTACCACTGGCTTAATAACCAATAGCCAGTCATTCCTGTGATAATTCTTAAAAAATAATCTCGTTGTCTGCAAATGGACATTTTCTATCAGAAAATCTTTGTTAAACAAATTTGTTGTTTAAAGGGTTAATCATCAGTTTATGCTGATATACATATGCAGTTCCTAACACTTGCCAGCAAATGGTTTTAGAAATTATGTATGATATAAGAAATATTCTTCGATGTACATGTAAAAATATTCTGTTCAGTGTTTTGAAATTAATTTGAAAGGGATGCTGCTGCCAACTTCCAATCAAATTAGTTTCAAAAGCGTGCATGTGTGCGTGTCTGTGTGTGTGTGCGTGCGTATCTGTGTGCGTGCGTGCGTGCGTGCGTGCGTGCGTGCGTGCGTGCGTGCGTGCGCGCGCGTGCATGTCTGTGTGTGCGTGTCTGTGTGTGTGAACTGCTTAACTGTCTGATTGCTGCTATCCACCGGATAATAATTTTAACAAGCAATAACTCTGGACCTGCTGAATATTTTGGAAACAATTTGGCTGAAAGTTGTTGGTGGCTAACCAAAAAAATTATATAAAGCATGGATAGATCTAGAAATTGAATATATAGAACCATGTCCATAAAATGCATTTTGTGGGTTAATATCATTTATTTTTTAACAACAATTTTTATATATATATATATCGTATATATATATGACCTCCCAATATCCAAAGAAATGGAAATTATAAATTCCACAAATATTATAAATGCAAACACATCTGATGCTGGATTTGACTTCCATTTCGCAGATAAAGCAGAGTATTTACTATTTAGTGGTCGCTTGAGATTCATCACTAAGTTTAGATAAACAAAAAAATATTATACAAAATATTATACAAAATATTATACAAAATATTATATTGTTATCCCCACATTTGTCAAAGAAAAGTGGTGATTATGTCGTGAAACATGCGTACGTACGTGCACGCAAAATCAATTGTAACGCATCTCCTCCGAACCCGTTGGACGAAATTCAACCAAATATAATACGTTAGTTGCCCATATCATTGTGGAGTGCAAGAGGCCATTTATATTTACCTCTGCCCCTGGGGGGGGGGGGTAGGGGAGGGGTCAAAAGGTCAAATATTAACGTGTGGAAACCGTTGAACGAATTCAACCAGATCTAGTATGTGAGCTATCCATATCAATGTGGAGTGCATGAGCACATTTATATTAGCGGCCCCCCCCCCCCCCACCCACCCACCACCCTGCTGATGGGGTTGAAAGGTGAAGAAATTGATTGTACTGCAACTCCTCCAAAATTGTTGGGCGGAATTCAATCAAATTTTGTATGTTACCCATATGTGTGCTGGGTGCAAGAACACATTTACATTTGGCTCCACCCCCAGGAATTTTGGGCGAGGGGACAAAAGATTCAATTTTAATGTACGGAAATTAATTGAAACGCATCTCCGAAACCATTGGACATAATTAAACCAAATTTGGTATGTTTGTTACCTATAACAGTGTGGAGTGTAATAGCACAATAAGCCCCCATCAGGGGTGGGGTCAAAATGTCAAGAAATTGATTGTAGTGCAACTCCTGAAACCAAAATACAGAATTCAACCAAATTTGGTATGTGAGTTACCCATATGATTGCTGAGTGCAAGAGGACATTTACATTTGACTTCGCCCCCTGAGTTAGGGGCAGGGTGTGTGTAGGTGAGGGGTGGTGTTGGGGGTGAGTCAAACGGTCAAGAAATTGATTGTGGCGCAACTCCTCCAAAACCTTTGGATGGAATTCAGCTAAACATTATATATATATATATATATATATATATATATATATATATATATATATATATATATATATATATATATATATATATATATATCACCTGGCCTTAAAGGCCAAGTGAGCCCACCCATCCTCCCAACCATGTGTGTGTGTGTGCATATACATGCACTCATTCTCACATGCAGGTGCGCATACACACATGCGCATGAGCGCACACACATGTACACTGTATTTCACAATCCCATCTGTCTGCCTGGCCATCAATGACAATTTGTGTTTGTAATTTTGTCTTTTCCATAATTCGTGAACATGGCCAATCTTGGTATATATATATCACTCTATCTTAGCCTAATTGCCCATATCTTGCCTAAATCAAAAGTACCATACATTAGGTGGCGGTTACTTTCTTTTCAGAGAGCTGTGAGCACCATTGTAATCCTGTAACATACATATTTTATTTGGCCGAGTCTATTCATCTACGGGTATTCCTTTTCGACCATCTCATTTGTCTATGCATTCCTCCAGGGATATTTCTTGTAATGTTGGTGTGACAATTTCATTTAACAACAAGACTTGAGTAACAGTTTTCCTTCCAGGAACTATAGGAAAATTAAATAAAAAATCTTCTCATTGGAGTACTCCTCCACCTTTGTCTTTCTCAACAGGCTATAGGCAAAGGATCATTATGGTGTATTGATCCGGAATACCGGCCAAATCTACTGCAGGCACTCCGTAAGACACCATACCATCCATACCACCAGCTGCAGATGCTCGCGTCGCCACAAAACACTAACACAATTCTTCCACAGTAAGTAGAATCACACATACCAGTATACATATGGTTTAATGTTAATTTTCAAGATAATTTTCCTGAATGCTGCGGCTGCCTTTAAAGCAGCAGGGACTTCAGATGTGTCAGACATCACCAACTTCCAATAATTCCACGCCTTTCTTGCATGTTGTAATAAATATAGGCATTTGTTAACCCTTTATTGGTCAAAATTTGATTATGAAAATTAACATTTTTGCTTCATGACCAATGACCATGTCCATTTGTAGCCCAAAGGAAGTCAGTCGCAGCTCTAGGCTGCTTCACTATTAAAGGGTTAATTTCACTGATCGGGGGGGGGGGGGGGGGGGAATTCCAGTTTATCCATCAATCATATGATGTCATAATCGACTATGTGACGTGTGGGATAATGTCATAATCAATGACGTCATGAATGATGTAGCTATGTTTGTCACGAATGCGTAACTGATGATGGACTAGGCGTTGTTAGTACGAATTGTATGGCTTTACTATTTAATAAACATGCTAGGCAGCAACAGCGACCCGTCAAATTAGTTTAAAAATATTCAACGGCTTACCTGTATTGTTTTCTGGAAATTGAGATTCAGAAAGTGCAGGGATCGATCGATCGATCCCAACCCAGGAGCAGTGTGGGTGGAGCTTGGCTCGAGATGGGCGGGGCATAGCTAAAACTGGATTCCTCCATTCCCGAGATAAACTGGCTGAAGATAGTTAACCCTTAAACACTCGAATTTATTCAAGAAAAATTAAATTTTCTCATAGAAAATGTCCATTTGCAGACCAAGAGAAGACTATTTTTGAAAATTTACAGCTGGAATGACTGGCTCGGTTATCGAGCCAGTTATTTCAGTGGTAAATTTTCAAAAATAGTCTTTTTTTGGTCTGGAAATGGACATTTCTCAAGACCACTACAGAAGCTGTCTTACAAAAACTATGTCATCCAAGATGGGCAGCAGACAAATCGACTGATCATGTTCTCTCGAACAAACTTGGTCGAGCTCTTGCCCTGAATTTTTCACAGGCCTGGGGTCAGTTACATTTAGATGTAACTAGTTACAGTACATTGCATTATGTCAGTTACAGTTACATTTGTTGAGCAACTTTGCATAATGTAACTAAAGTTACATCTCAGTTACATTAGTTACTTTGACTGATAATTATTATGAAGGACTAATATGAACATCAATGTCATCATAAAGGGTGTAATGTAGTCAACCAAATTGAGATATATAGTAGAAACAAAATACCACTATAACCACTGATATAATATATACTGACAGAACTGAACCATTTCAGATATAAAATATAAAACTGCTGAAAATTCTTTAATAAATTTGACTGAATTTTGTTACTGCCATATGCAATAACAAATTTCAATCAACTAGTTTCCAAAATAATAAGACACTAGTTTAAAATTGCACTGCCTTCATAGGTGCACATATATATTTCTTCCCCTAACCCTTTCAACCCAGACATGCTATATAACAAGCATTAATCTTATTGTAAGAAATAATTGGTTAAATATTTTGAAACTAATTTAACTGAAAGCTTTGCTACCATAGGTATCAACATTTTTCAATGAAATTAGTTTCAGTGTTCAACAGATTTCCTTAGAGCATTGACTTTCTATGACAAGATAATCCGCCATCTACCATGTGGCAATATAACAGTTTCCAGTAAAATTACCTTCCAAATGTCCATTAGCTTTGATGTTTGCTTAATTTCAAATAGGAATTTAAATATTTTAAAATTAATTTATTACTTTCTTTGGTTGCAATGACACATTGATTCCGATCAGATAATCTGCTGAGTACTTTATACTTACTACATTTGTAATTATACTCTCAAAAGCTGTTGCTTCATATGGCAGCGACAGTTTTTCTAGGTTAGGTTACTTTCAAAATGTTCAACAGCTTTCCAGCTTGACTTTTATCAATGACATTGTCCTTTGATCTTTATCACCACACCTATGTGAATTGACTGTAGCTTGAGTATAGTTGCTGAGCAGTGATGTCTTAAGCTGGCCTAATCAATAGTATATAAAGAAAGGAACAGGCCATGCTGTTAACACATACTGTGGCAGATTTTAACTTTCTTTACAATTCAACATTTGATGGTTTAATCCTTTTAACCCTTTAACACTAAAGCTGCACAAACCAACTTTTGCAGTGGTTTTGAGAAATGTCCATTTTCAGACATATATATAAGATATTTTTATGCTCCCGGAAAAAAATTTCGCGGAAGCATATAGTCGCCGCTTTGTCCGTCCGTTCGTCCGTCCGTCCGTTCACCATATATAAGTTTGTCCAGGACATAGTTTCAAGACTTTTTCACATATGGTCACCAAACTTGGTATGTGGATACATCTTATGGAAAATGTTGCGGAGTATCAAAGGTAGGTCATGCATCATAGGTTATATCCATTCACCAATTCGTCCATGCCTCCATATGTTCATTTCTCTGTGTCGAGCCACAGTTCCAAACCTTTCCCTGAAGCATATGCCTTCGGGGTTATCCATTCAGTTTCTCTGCAGAGTATGCCTTCGAGGAGCGTGCATCAATTTATTGATTTTCTTTGTTGAAAATTTACCACTGGACTGACTGGCTCAGTAACCAAGCCAGTCATTGCAGTGGCAAATTTTCTAAAATAATCTCATGGTCTGCAAATGGACATTTTCTATGAGAAAGCTAAAGTTTTCTTCAACAATCTTTGTTTTGTTACCAAAAAGTAACAGTTAATTCTATAATGATTTAGTAAACAACCTGTTTCGAAGCTACATGTAGATTAATGTAAAAGCTGATTTTGATTAAAGGTTGTTGTTGTCTGATGTAGCAATAACATTCAAATTAACATTGCTAAAATATCACATATACAGATATAGAGTGGGTTAATCCTATAATGGCCAAGATTGGTCAAGAAACGTCTATTTTGTGGGCTACAAGATTTATATTTAAAAATTTACCACTGGAATGACTGCCCCAATCATCAAGCCAGTCATTCCAATGGCAAATTTCTAAAATAAATCTCACTGACACTTGGAAATAAAGTTGTCGCCCATGGCATCAACATCTTCTAGTAAAATTAGCATCAATATATTTAACAGCTTACCTGAATGATTACAATGAAATTAGGATATTGGAGTGTCACGTGTATAACAGTAGCTGTGTCGCAAATTAAGAAGATTGTAATAAATTTGGTAAAAAAGTTTGAAATGTAACTGAAAAGTAACTGAAATTTCAGTTACTTTTGCAATGCAACTAGTTACATTTCAGTTACTGTAACTAAAAAAATTCTTCAGTTACAAGTTACATGTACTTCAGTTACATGAAAAATATAACTAGGTTACAGTTACAAGTTACAGTTACCCCAGCCCTGCCATTTGCAGACCAAGAGAAGACTATTTTTGAAAATTTACTACTGGAATGACTGGCTCGGTTATCGAGCCAGTTATTTCAGTGGTAAATTTTCAAAAATAGTCTTCTTTTGGTCTGGAAATGGACATTTCTGAAGACCACTACAGAAGCCGGTTTTGGCTGAATTGAGGGTTAAGAGAATGTTTTCAATAGTTCATTTGGTTTAGAATTGCCAGAAACCTGTCCATCATAAGATCTTGGTAAAAACGTGCTCAGTGTTATTAGCTCATCTGGTCAGACTGGCTAAGTCAGCTAATACTAGAGTGACTGCTCACTACCCGTCCGCCATCAGTCCAAAACCCACACATCAACTTTGATCATAGGGATCCATGATTGTTCAAAATAGCGTAATTGGTTGGTGCCCATCTTGGATTTTTAGAAACAAACTTCTCCAAAGCCACTTGAATAATTGATGTGACCCTCAAGAAGCTTCATCCAGGGCAAGAGCGCGACCAAGTTTGTTCAAGAGAACATGATCAGTCGATTTGTCTGCTGGCCATCTTGGATGACATAGTTTTTGTAAAAACAACACTAGATCCGCTGAGATGAAGGCTAAAACTTGACAAATATAACTAGTATGTGTAATCGACAGCGCACCATCGCAAAACCTTATGCTTTCTCCAACTTTGATGTTTTGCTCCAGTCCCCTAATCACCCCCAGGGGTTGAAGCCTAATGTAAGTGTCTCGCTAATCGCTATCCACAATCATATGGTTAACCTACATACCAAATTCAGTTGAATTTCACCAACTTTGATGTTCTGCCCCAACTCATACCCCACCTCATCCACGTACTGGATCGTGATGTAAATGGCATCTCGCACTCCACAATCATCAGTAATTCACACAACAAATTTGGGTAAATTCTGTAAAAAAAAAGAGAAGTTTTTCAGAGGAGATAGCCAGATGGATATACAAATGGGCGGAGACGGTTGGAATATCCCGGACATTTTTTTGTGGATAATTAGGAACTTAATTTGTTCAAGCAAAGTTGATATATGAAAAAAGATGTCTGTGACCAATCAAATATGAGCATTTGTACAACCATTATGTACGTATTATTTGTGTTTTTATGGCAAAAATAGCTACACATACCCAGTGTGATTTGGTCTGCTGAACTTGAATTTGACATTTTCAAATTGGCTGACAAGTGCTTCCACCATTTTACTGGCTAGTTCTCCTGAACCATGGAGTCTAGAGCAACCAAACATAGATTTTAGGTCACGAGTGCAGATAATTGGATAAGAATGAGCAGGATCCATTGGTAACTGTCCAAGATGTTTGAATTTAAAAAATTTTCCTTTTACTTCCGAAATTACTGTTTATATGAGAGATCAGTGATCCCGGCTTTCAGATTCATTTATAATACATGGACAGTACTTTACATGGCAGGAATAACTTAGCATGTTTCCAAAACTAAATCAAAACATACTGTTAACCCGTAGCACACTGATGTCAATATTCTATCTTTTATGGTGTCAATAGCAAAGAAATTAGTGTCCATTTTTCAACAATTTTGGTGGAAGATGTTGCTGTCTATGACAGCACCATCTACCACCAAATTTGTTGAAAATTAAATAGAGAATCTGGAACGAGGCCACTTTTCATGTCACTATTGTGGACCGAGTTGATAATTTTCAACGAGGTTCATAATAGTGATATGAAGTGACCGGGTTTGAGATTTTATTTATCATATAAACTGTAATTTTGAAATATTTGCCAATAGTTGCTGATGTGACTTTTATGTGGTTTCTCATCGTTGATTTTTGTGAAATCGATACCGCCGCTGTGACGCACCACTACTTGATAACAGATACTGAATGTGCAGCAAAATATAGTGACAATCACAAAATCTGTTGATGTCAGTCATAAACTACACTTTTCTTCTAAGACTATCGCAGAGCCACGGCCATCAACTGTGACTTCGCTGCCGACTGATAAACTGTCAAACGATGACATTTTGCGATGACGTTTCATGAATGACAAATCGTAGTAAAGAAATCGTAGTAAAACAGTACCGCATTGTAATCCCTACACGTCACGCTCACATCAATCAATGTTTTAATTGGTTGATTTAAATGGGTTGCACACCCAACAGCCAATGAAAATACTCCGTTGAATATGGCACGTGTGCTCATATCGAAAATTATGGAATGGGCTAGAAGGCTTGTTTATATGATAAACACAAGTTCATCTTTTGTTGTAATTTGAAAATGTAAAATTTTGACATCAGAGTGGTAAGGGTTAAATATTTTAGTCCAGAATATTCAACAGATCATTTCTTACATCGTGTTCAAAATTCTACTAACTAATATATTTGTGTCTGTTTTGTAAACGTGTTTACTTATTGATAAATGCGCTTTACTTTATGTCATGTCATGTTTACTACAGACATACATATGTACGTAAATAAATAAATTATTGACTATGTATTGTAATTAACAGCTTATGAGTGTAGCCCATCAACGTTGTAATTCATATTGTCGTCCCCCCTCTGATGCTTAATTTAGCTATAATGATGATGAAATTCCAACCACAGCATCTCCAGTGATGAACATCATGAAGAGAGAGAGCTGCCAGTGCCCGAGCTCAAGCTCAGCGTTGAGTTGCCATGACAATACATTGTTAGAACCATTCTTTTCACTATCCAATACACCCAAATCATTTCGATGAGACTCTTCTACAGACTACACACTCACGGAATCCAACTGTAGATGCCCTATTTTGTGCATTGAAATATCACCAGCAATGATACCGACTATTGTTGGTGAATAATCAGCTTCATTCCATATAATACTCTAAAATTAGATTTTGTCAATGGCTGAAATAGCTTCCTGTCAATCGCTCATAATGTGTAATCATTTCTCTAGGGAGATCCATAAATGCATTTTATATACCCCAATGGGCATGTGCGAGTATAAGGGCACCTCTGCTTACATTTGTGTCTGTGTGCATGCGTGTGTCTGTGCATGCGTGTGTCCGTGTTGATCTGAAGCTATATTTAAAAAACAGCTGATCTGATTTTGCTCATTTGAACAGGACAAGAATTTTCAGACTTATCCAGATTAAATGATCTGGATCCGATCTATGTATATCTCGAAAGTTATGGGTCAGGATCCAGATCCGATCTATGTCTGTCTCGAAAACTATTGGTCAGATTTGGCTCAAATTTCAACACTGGTTGTGATCCAGAAATTCTGGAAAAAATTAAAAATGCAAAACCTTCTTAAAATGTCACTAATGGAAGGTTGATGGTGTACAATCTCCGATTGCTCTTGTTTTCAAATTAGTTCCCATAAGTTAACCCCTCGTGTGTCAACTGAACCACGCCTCAAAGCTCTCAAAAGGGGACTTATCAATTAAGCCTCTAATTTGTCAAGAGTTCCCAAGCAAATTTAAATTTGTGCTCAGTGAATGACCATTTGCTGGCAAAGAGAAGACTGTTTTTTGTAAGTTTATAACTGAAATTTAGAAAAATTGTTTTTAAGAGGTCTTTTTTACCGCTTTGACGATTCAGGGGTTAATGTTCATGAAAATCAAAATTTTTGTTTAGTCAGTATCCATTTGCAGGCCAAGAGAAGACTATTTTTGAAAATTTATCACTGGAATGACAGATGGCTCGGTTATGGCTCGGTAACCGAGACAGTCATTCCAGTGATAAGTTTTCAAAAATAGTCTTCTTAGCCTGCGAATAGACAGTCCTTAAGACAACTGCAGTGGAAGTATTATCCCGTGTTACCATTATAAAGCACAAGTTGACATAAGATGGGTTAAGTATGTACATGTATGTTTATCCATGTATCTGGGAACCAGGTTCATATGATATCATATTCCATCTATCTCAAGTAGTTAAATTCCCAATGTCTCAAGTTTCAAAACAACTATGCTAGAAAGCTGTTGAGTATTTTGAAACAAATTCAACTGGAATCTGCTGCTGCTGTATTCCTAACAGTAGTAAACACAGCAGCAGCAGCAGCAGCAGCAGCAGCATGGGTAATACTATAGTACAGTGCTAGAGCAGTAGCACTAGCAGCAGTGGAGAGACATTCTTGTGACAGACCATACTAATTATCCCCACGTTTTATCCGGGGATATTGTAATCGCCTCTGTCTGTCTGTCCGTCCATCCATCACGCTATCTCCTCCCAAACCATTGGGTGAAATTAAATCAAATTTGGTATGTGTGGTGTCCATATGATTCTACTTTGCACGACGATATTTAAATTTGGCTCCGCCCCCACTGGGGGCGTGGCAGGGGTCAAAAGTTCAGATCAGTTGTAACGCAACTCCTCTGAAATCGTTAGATGGAACTCAACCAAATTTGATATCTGAGTTACCCATGATTGCAGAGTGCAAGAAGCCAGTTAGATTTGGCTCCGCTCCCAGCGGGTGGGGGAGGGGTCAAAAGGTCAAATTTTAACCTGCAGAAATTGATTGTAAATCATCTCCGAAACGGTTGGACAGAATTCAAACATTTGGTCTGTGAGTTACCCATATCAATGTGGAGTACATGAGCACATTTACATTTGCCCCTGCCCCCAGTGGTGGGTGGGGTGGCGGTCAAAAGGTAAAGAAAATTGATTGTAACTCAACTCCTCTGACACTGCTGGATGGAATTCAACCAAATTTAGTATGTCAGTTACCTATATCAATGTGGAGTGGATGAGCATATTGACATTTAGCCCCGCCCGGGGGAATGGGGTCAAAAGGTCATGAAATTGATTGTAGTGAAACTCTGAAATCGTTAGATGGAACTCAACCAAATTTGATATCTGAGTTACCCATATGATTGCGGAGTGCAAGAGCCATTTAGATTTGGCTCCGCCCACGGGCGGGAGAGGGGTCAAAGGGTCAAATTTTAACCTGTGGAAATTGATTTAATACATCTGCTCCGAAACCTTTGGATAGAATTCAACCAAATTTTGTGTGTGAGTTACCCATATCAATGTGGAGTGGATGAGCACATTTACATTTGGCCCCGCCTTCATGGTGTGTGGGATGGGATCAAAAGGTCATGAAATTGATTGTAATGCAACGCCTCTGACACTATTATACAAAATTCAACCAAATTTGGTATGTAGTTACCCATATGATTGCGGAGTGCAAAAGGGCATTTACACTTGGTTCTGCCACCGGGGATGGGTTGTGGGTTGTGTCAAACGTTCAAAGCGGTGAACGTGGAGATTTGCGATGACGCATCATCAACCGGAAAATCTAGTTTGTTTTTTTGGTTTTAGGACCCCTCTTTACCTAAGTTTTCTATATCTAGAAAAAACATAACACTGGAATTTTAAGACATTATTTTCAACATTCTTTTCATCTAGCAATTTTCCGTAGGCAAAATATCAAGCCATCCTTAAAAGATTTTTTGGTTGTCCTCTTCCGACCCTGATGGTTGGAGAAGGGTAGGTCGATAGGTAGGGAAATTCTTCTTTTTTTACCGGCTGAAATATAACATTACAAAATTGAATTGAACAAAACTTTATTTGAACTTGAAACAGATGCTATAGAGCAAACAGTTTATGAAGGTTATATGAGCCCGTTTTGACGAGTGGAGTCAATTAAATCTCCCAATGAGCTTACATTAGAAAATTAAAACAATTCTTCACAGGAAGCTACAAAAAAGATTTTGAGTCAGCAGGTTTTATTTAGGGTCGGTCGGGAGAGGACAACCAAAATATTATTTATAAGGATGTCCTCTCTCAGAATTTTCTGTAACTCTTTTTGTTCTCTGTAACTTTGTTAACCCTTTAACCCTCTAAGCCTTGAATTTATTCAAGAAAATTTCAAAGAAAATGTCAATTTGCAGACCAAGAGATGACTGTTTTTGAAAGTTTAGTACTGGAATGACTGGCTCGATTATCGAGCCAGTCATTTCAGTGTTAAATTAAAAAAAATAGACTGTCTGCCAATTGGCATTTCTCAAGACCACTGTAGAAGGCATTTTTAGCTGATATATGTGTTAAATGGTTAATAAGCCGCTCAAAATGGCTTTGCAATGGACATGAGAAAAGTCCATTTGCTGACCAAGACAAGACTAATATATCTGATAATTTACCCCTGGAGTCGCTGGCTCATTAACGATGCAAATGGACACTTAATTAGAAAACTTTTTGGATTTTCTTGATAAATCTTGATAATTAACATGATGAAAGGATTACTACTGTAATAGCTTAAAACTTCTGAGCTTGAAATTGTGCATTATTCTTTTTTTTTCTCCCCCATCTCTGACCGTGTGTTTTGGGTAAGAATTTTGTAAAACATACCATTAAATTGGTCTGGCCCTAATATGCTACTCAATCAATGAGTGAATCTAACCTTTCTTCTGATCCTGAGAATGCATTTATCGCGTGCACATGCGGAGCTGTCATCTTGCACTCTGGTTTGCTGGCGCAATGCCATGTGATGAATATTTCACAGCATAACAATGTCCAGATCTTTATCATGCATTAAATATTGAACAGAAAGTTACGCTATTATGACGCTTTAACCCTGAATTCCCAGAACCGTAATTTCAAGGTAAATGTACAGGTGAGCTGGAGAATATTTTGAAAATAATTTGACTGGCTTTCAGTCTAATGAGCTTCCAAATATTCAACAGAATAGTTCTGTAATTGTAGATGATTTTTTGTATTTAGTCTTTGGGGTTCAAGGGATTAAGGGGGCTTAGATAGTTGGATGAATGACACTTGCCATGTAGTAAAAGTGACTTCACTTAGCCTTTGCTTAATACAATGAGAAGGAGAGCTATTTGTACCCACTTAAGATCTTACATCTATATGACTTTATTAGTCCCCTACCGGTAAAAAAAAGGGGGTGGGGGGGGGTAGGGGCTATAGGTTTGCACTCCGTCTGTCTGTCCGTTCGTCCATCCGTCTGTCACAGTTGGTTTTCCACACGTTTTCCGCAGTCCTTCGAGGTATTCAACTGAGAATCGGTTTATTGCTTTGTTATGAGAAGGTACAGACCAAGTTCGAGTTTCAGGCGTATGCGTCAATTTTTTATGGAGTTATGCCCCCTTTCGAGTTAAGAAATACGAAAAATATCAGTTTACCGCACTTTTTCACACTCCTTCAAGATATTTAAGCGAAAATCGGTGCATCGCTTTAGTATAAGGACTTACTGAGCAAGTTCGAGTTTCCGACATTTTCGCTAATTTTTCATGGAGTTATGTCCTCTTTCGACGTATAAAATACAAACAGCTTTCAAGACATTGTCCTTCTCCTTCAACATATATAACTGAGACTTGGTTTATTGTTATGTTATGAGAAGTTACAGATCATGTTCGAGCTTCAGTTGCTTTTGAAAATTTTTAATTGAATTTTTGACTGTCAAACTCTAAAGATTTATATCACCAGGTAGGGGACATGTATTGCAAAGCAATACTTACAGAATGCTTGTTTTATTAATAAATTCATCCATTCAGATCAAATATTTGGTTGAATATTTAAAATCAGATTTGCCTTAAGCTGTTGCTTTGTAGCCAACAACACTGATGTTGAGTAAGCACCAGCTTCCAAGCAAATTTATTTCAAAATACTCCGCAATTTCACCTGTATTCTTTCTTGATAAAGGAGAAGGAGAATTCATGGATGAAAGTAATAATTAGTGGTGTTTGTGGTAAGATGGATTATTGTGCAAAAACTAAGATATTCGGAAACAAGGACAAACTTGTCCAATATCCTCGTCGTTGATATATTCTTCAGTCGGTCCACCTTAAAGTCAAAAGTGTCTAGTTTGGACACAATGTTGCTGAAAGCTGTTGCGGTTGCGTTTTAAGTTTTTTATCATAAAATTGCCATACGTCTTCGGAAATGCCACAGACAGTCAGATACACATCAACCCAAGTTTGGAAAAGATCGCTCCATTAGAGTTATTGACAAATTCTTCAAAAATGCCTTGAAAACAATGTTGCTGAAAGCTGTTGCTGGTGCCTTTGGTCACAAAATTGGCATACTTGTTCAGGACCAAATGGACAAGCCTCCACCCAAGTTTGGAGAAGATTGCACGAGAACCAGGGTTATTGACGGATGTGTAAAAATGTATATTTTGTAAACTTTTGCTCAAAGCCATTACTGTTGCTTTTTAGACGCCAAAATTGGCATATCTGCTCAGGATCCCACGGGCATACTCCCCAGATCCCTCTAGTAGAGCCAGGTTATTAAACAATATCTTAAGAGGAAGAAGAAGCACTCCATGTTCACATATACTCTTGCATCTAGCGACACGGGTAAACATCTGAGATGTATTGTACAATATGCACATATACCTTGCATCTAGTGACACGGCTAAGCATCTGAGATGTATTGTACAATATGCACATATACCCTTGCATGTAGTGACACGGCTAAGCATCTGAGATGTATTGTACAATATGCACATACACCCTTGCATCTAGTGACACGGGTAAACATCTGAGATGTATTGTAGAATATGCACGCATCTAGTGACATGGCTAAGCATCTGAGATGTATTGTACAATATGCACATATACCCTTGCATGTAGTGACACGACTAAGCATCTGAGATGTATTGTACAATATGCACATATACCCTTGTATCTAGCGACACGGGTAAACATCTGAGATGTATTGTACAATATGCACATACCCTTGCATCTAGCGACACGGGTAAACATCTGAGATGTATTGTACAATATGCACATATACTCTTGCATCTAGCGACACGGGTAAACATCTGAGATGTATTGTACAATATGCACATATACCTTGCATCTAGTGACACGGCTAAGCATCTGAGATGTATTGTACAATATGCACATATACCCTTGCATGTAGTGACACGGCTAAGCATCTGAGATGTATTGTACAATATGCACATACACCCTTGCATCTAGTGACACGGGTAAACATCTGAGATGTATTGTAGAATATGCACGCATCTAGTGACATGGCTAAGCATCTGAGATGTATTGTACAATATGCACATATACCCTTGCATGTAGTGACACGGCTAAGCATCTGAGATGTATTGTACAATATGCACATATACCCTTGTATCTAGCGACACGGGTAAACATCTGAGATGTATTGTACAATATGCACATACCCTTGCATCTAGCGACACGGGTAAACATCTGAGATGTATTGTACAATATGCACATATACCCTTGCATCTAGTGACACGGCTAAGCATCTGAGATGTATTGTACAATATGCACATATACCCTTGTATCTAGTGACACGGGTAAACATCTGAGATGTATTGTACAATATGCACATATACCCTTGCATCTAGCGACACGGGTAAACATCTGAGATGTAGTGTACAATATGCACATATACCTTGCATCTAGCGACACGGGTAAACTTCTGAGATGTATTGTACAATATGCACATATACCCTTGCATCTAGTGACACGGGTAAACATCTGAGATGTATTGTACAATATGCACATATACCCTTGCATCTAGTGACACGGGTAAACATCTGAGATGTATTGTACAATATGCACATATACCCTTGCATCTAGTGACACGGGTACACATCTGAGATGTATTGTACAATATGCACATATACCCTTGCATCTAGTGACACGGGTAAACATCTGAGATGTATTGTACAATATGCACATACACCCTTGCATCTAGTGACACGGGTAAACATCTGAGATGTGTTGTACAATATGCACATATATCCTTGCATCTAGCGACACGGGTAAACTTCTGAGATGTATTGTACAATATGCACATATACCCTTGCATCTAGCGACACGGGTAAACATCTGAGATGTAGTGTACAATATGCACATATAGCTTGCATCTAGCGACACGGGTAAACTTCTGAGATGTATTGTACAATATGCACATATACCCTTGCATCTAGCGACACGGGTAAACATCTGAGATGTAGTGTACAATATGCACATATACCCTTGCATCTAGTGACACGGGTAAACATCTGAGATGTAGTGTACAATATGCACATATACCTTGCATCTAACGACACGGGTAAACTTCTGAGATGTATTGTACAATATGCACATATACCCTTGCATCTAGCGACACGGGTAAACATCTGAGATGTAGTGTACAATATGCACATATACCCTTGCATCTAGCGACACGGGTAAACATCTGAGATGTATTGTACAATATGCACATATACCCTTGCATCTAGCGACACGGGTAAACATCTGAGATGTAGTGTACAATATGCACATATACCTTGCATCTAGCGCCACGGGTAAACTTCTGAGATGTGTTGTACAATATGCACATATACCCTTGCATCTAGCGACACGGGTAAACTTCTGAGATGTATTGTACAATATGCACATATACCCCTGCATCTAGTGACACGGGTAAACATCTGAGATGTAGTGTACAATATGCACATATACCCCTGCATCTAGTGACATGGGTAAACATCTGAGATGTATTGTACAATATGCACGTATACCCCTGCATCTAGTGACATGGGTAAACATCTGAGATGTGGTGTACAATATGCACATATACCTTGCATCTAGCGACACGGGTAAACATCTGAGATGTAGTGTACAATATGCACATATACCCTTGCATCTAGCGACACGGGTAAACATCTGAGATGTAGTGTACAATATGCACATATACATTGCATCTAACGACACGGGTAAACTTCTGAGATGTATTGTACAATATGCACATATACCCTTGCATCTACCGACACGGGTAAACATCTGAGATGTAGTGTACAATATGCACATATACCCTTGCATCTAGCGACACGGGTAAACATCTGAGATGTATTGTACAATATGCATATATACCCTTGCATCTAGTGACACGGGTACACATCTGAGATGTAGTGTACAATATGCACATATACCTTGCATCTAGCGCCACGGGTACACTTCTGAGATGTATTGTACAATATGCACATATACCCTTGCATCTAGCGACACGGGTAAACATCTGAGATGTAGTGTACAATATGCACATATACCTTGCATCTAGCGACACAGGTAAACTTCTGAGATGTATTGTACAATATGCACATATACCCTTGCATCTAGTGACACGGGTACACATCTGAGATGTAGTGTACAATATGCACATATACCCTTGCATCTAGCGACACGGGTAAACATCTGAGATGTAGTGTACAATATGCACATATACCTTGCATCTAGCGACACGGGTAAACTTCTGAGATGTATTGTACAATATGCACATATACCCTTGCATCTAGCGACACGGGTAAACATCTGAGATGTAGTGTACAATATGCACATATACCCTTGCATCTAGTGACACGGGTAAACATCTGAGATGTATTGTACAATATGCACATATACCCTTGCATCTAGCGACACGGGTAAACATCTGAGATGTAGTGTACAATATGCACATATACCCCTGCATCTAGTGACACGGGTAAACATCTGAGATGTATTGTACAATATGCACATATACCCCTGCATCTAGTGACATGGGTAAACATCTGAGATGTATTGTACAATATGCACATATACCCCTGCATCTAGTGACACGGCTAAGCATCTGAGATGTAGTGTACAATATGCACATATACCCTTGCATCTAGTGACATGGCTAAGCATCTGAGATGTAGTGTACAATATGCACATATACCCTTGCATCTAGTGACACGGGTAAACATCTGAGATGTATTGTACAATATGCACATATACCCTTGCATCTAGTGACACGGGTAAACATCTGAGATGTAGTGTACAATATGCACATATACCCCTGCATCTAGTGACACGGGTAAACATCTGAGATGTATTGTACAATATGCACATATACCCCTGCATCTAGTGACATGGGTAAACATCTGAGATGTGGTGTACAATATGCACATATACCCCTGCATCTAGTGACACGGCTAAGCATCTGAGATGTAGTGTACAATATGCACATATACCCTTGCATCTAGTGACATGGCTAAGCATCTGAGATGTAGTGTACAATATGCACATATATACCCCTGCATCTAGTGACACGGGTAAACATCTGAGATGTATTGTACAATATGCACATATACCCCTGCATCTAGTGACACGGGTAGACATCTGAGATGTATTGTACAATATGCACATATACCTTGCATCTAGTGACACGGGTAAACATCTGAGATGTATTGTACAATATGCACATACACCCTTGCATCTAGTGACACGGGTAAACATCTGAGATGTATTGTACAATATGCACATATACCCCTGCATCTAGTGACACGGCTAAGCATCAGATGTATTGTACAATATGCATTTACAATGGAAAGGCTCATGTCCTTAACCCTTTCACCCACGAATTCAACATAACTCATTTTCAACCAGATAAGAAAATTCTGGAATATTTTGAAATTAATTTCACTTTAACCCATTGCTTGCTGCCTTAGGCATCAACAGCTTCCAGTCAAATTAATTTCAAACTATTCAACAGAATAAGTTATATCTTAAAGAATGTATTTTTTCAGGATTTGTCAGAGAAAGAGTTAAGTTGTTACTTTCTGAAACAACAATATTTAGCTCACCTGGCTTACAAGGCCAAGTGAGCTTGTGCCTTGTCACAAACTTTTGATTTAAAAGACTCCTAATTAATAATTAATCCCTGGACTGATTTCAATCAAACTTGGTCTGAATGACCCTTTCCCGGTACACTTCCATAGTTGGATACAGAAATTTGATTGGTAAATTTTTTTCCCGTGCCATCTTGGATTTCCAAAGATGTGTAAGAAATTGTTCAAGCGACTATTCAGCATTCACCCGTGTGCCAATTTCAGCCAAACTTGACTGGATCAACCCTTATGTGTGTTGGCTTCAGAAAACTTGTACAGAGATTTGAGTGGCCAATTATTCTGGCAGCATTTTCGATAATGTCCAGGAAATCAGATAAGACTGCTACTCAATCTTCAAATAACTTAAATTATACAGACATTTGTTTGGTTAGTTTTTGCACCGACCATCTTGGTTTTCCAAAGCTACCCAAGAAATCTTTTTAAAAACTACTAAGCGTCTAATTAAGTAGCCACAATGTGTTTTTTACAAGAATTGGTCCGTTTTCGTTAAATGTTGGACATGGCATTTCTACTGGACATGTCTCCTCCCGATCAACCCTTTAACCCTCCAAGTTATTCAAGAAAATTTCAATTTTCTCATAGAAAATGTCCGTTTGCTGACCAAGAGAAGACTATTTTTTTTAAATTTATTACTGGAATGACTGGCTCGATTATCGAGCCAATCATTCCAATGGTAAATTTTCAAAAATAGTCTTCTCTTGGTGTGCAAATGGAGATTTCTCAAGACCAGAAGCCGTTTTTAGCTGGTATTAAGTGTTAAAGAATTAACATTAGAGGCTCTTGTGTTTTATCTGTTTAGCAAATGAGTTATCATAGGCAATCTTGTCAGGAGAGGATAGCTAATGTCTGCCAAGTAGCACATGTAGAACTATATGACAGGCGCTGACAGCTATTCTATACTGAATGATTACACAGGCTGTTGACAAATTCTCTCACATCAGGCATAATTGATTTACTTAGCAATCTTGTTAACCGTGCCTGGCGACTGTGCACTGGTTTCCTCACGCTAAAGATGCGGAGACGAGAGAGAAATGACGTTGCTAGAGACGCGCCTACCACTTGAGTGTCATTGGACAATGCCAGAGATAGGACTCGCTGTACCCGCGGTAACCACAGACGCCATACTCGTTACCATGGGTGATAGTGATGCAAAAAAACGATCCATCTGGTGTTTTTGTCTAAAATAGATGCATGTCCTTGGTTGTAACATGGATTGGTGTCAGCAAAGAAAAAACACCACGGTTTGCAATCAACTCTGAAAGCAGGTCATCTTGCTTGCCTCGTGTGTGTATGATTGATGGAACATATACAGAGACTGCTGATTGAATACATGAAACTTGATTAACCCTTTCAACAGCAAATACCTGAAAAAGTACATTCTTTATGACGTATAGCATAGATCTGTTTAATATTTTGAAATAAATATGACTGGAAGCTGTTACTGCCTAACACAGTAACAGCTTCCAGTCATAGTAATTTCAGTATATTCAACAGGTTTTCTGTGTTTTTATGTGTGAGTAAGCTATGTGGAATGTATCAGTGAAAGGGTTAAATGCAAGTGGACTTGGTCAAAACACAGCAATTGTTATTTTGTACAGCTCAGATATTAGACATTTTACTACTGAATTGACAATCCTTTATTATACCATTCCATTCAGCATATAGAAGGTTTTATAACCTGAAACTGGTCTGCAAACTGTTGCTTTCAAACAGCAACACATTGCACCAATATGCTCTGGAAGATGAATAATAGGAAACTCCACTATTCCACCTTCTACAACTACATTCGTCTGTCTGTCTAGCCATCTGTCCGTCCACAGTATTGCGTAAACAGCATATCCGCTTGATATTTTAATGATGCTCAGCTATGATATGCAGATGTGCCTTTTGAAGGATTCACCTTTGTAGATCCAAGATTATGGGTGAAAATTGTCTTTTTAATTCAGAAACTCTTGTAAATTTTCTCGTAAGCAACACATGTCGCTTAATAGAATTTGTCAGGTGGCTTCTTTATGCTGGGTAGATCTGCCTTTTAAAGGATTCACCTTTATAGGTCCAAGATTTTGTATGTAAATTGACTTTTGAATGCAAAAAGTCAGGATTTTTGTCAATTTTCTCGTAAACACCATATCATACAAAATAGCTTAAAATAGTTTAATGAAACTTGGCAGTTTGGTTCCTTATAATGGGTACATGCACCTCTAGGCTTTTGAAGGATTCACTTTTATAGATCCAAGATTTTGGGTGAAAATTGTTTTATTAATGCAAAAACTGAAAATTTGTGTCAATGTAAACAGCATATCCTACAGAACCACTTCAGATATTTTAATGAAACTTGGTATATGCCTCGGCTATAATACGCAGATATGCCTTTTGAAGAATTCACCTTTGTAAGTTTGTAGGTGCAAGATTTTGGGTCAAAATGGTCTTTTTAATGCAGTGTTCAGTGTTCTCGTAAACGACATATCATATGGATTCGCTTAAAATAATTTATTTTGTGATGAGTAGATGTGCGTTTTGAAGGATTCTCCTATGTAGGTCCAAGATTTTGGGTAAAATGGTCTTTTTAGTCAATTTCCTTTTGTTTGTTTCTTGTTTGTTTTTTTAGTGCTTTGAATAAAATTGCTTCCTATTACATAGAGAAAGGTATTTTCTATCTGCAGGACACTGCATATTAAAAGTATTAACTGGCAGTTGGCATACAATAAGAGGTGTGCGCATGCTTGTGTACGTGCGTGCGTGCGTGCATGCATGGATACATTCCTACACCACTCAAATTATTTTCAATATATTATTCCACAGAATATTCCTAAAGAATATTAACTCTAACACTCGTATCAACCAAAAACGGCTTCTACAGTGGTCTTGAGAAATGTCAATTCTCAGACCAAGAGAAGACTATTTTTGAAAATTTACCAGTGGAATGACCGAGCCAGTCATTCCAGTGTTAGATTTTCCAAAATATCCTTCTCTTGGTCGGCAAATTGACATTTTCTTTGGGGAAAATGGACATTTTCTGGAACAACTTCAAGGTTTAAAGGGTTAAACAGCCGCCATCCATGTGGAGTGTGTTCCATTGTCTTATAGGTTCATAAGAATAATAGACCTGTTACTTTATGTACAGTACAACTCAGAAATAACTTAAGGCATTCCTAAAACAAATTAAAATGTACTGTTTAATATCTTAGACTTAATTTGATTGGAATTGATTGCTGCCTTTAACCCTTTAGCCCTCATATCAGTAAAAAAAAACCGGCTTCTTCAGTCCTCTTGAGAAATGTCCATTTGCAGACCAAGAGAAGAGTATTTTTGAAAGTTTACTAGAGGAATGACTGGCTCGATAACCGAGCCAGTCATTCCAGTGGTAAATTTTCAAAAACAGTCTTCTCTTGGTCTGCAAATGGACATTTTCTATGAGAAAATTTTAATTTTCTTGAACAAATTCAAGTGTTAAAGGGTTAAGGCAGCAATGGCTTCCAATTAAATTAAGTCCAAAATATTCAACAGAACTTTTGTTACATAGTGTTCAAAATTGTCCTAACAAACCTGTATCTGTTTTTGTTTTGGAAACATGTTAACTTAGTTATGAGCTGTGCTGTATGTCAGCGCCTACTGATGAAGAGTTTACTGAATACATGCTGGTGTCATATTGATATGATCACATGAGTGGGAGCTGAGATCAGTAGCTTTTAGAGAATTATGACTGACCATTCAACAATACCTATTATCCGTCTAATCCCTTTGCCTCAATAGGCTTCTTAAAGATTATGATGCTAGGTGAGTGAGTGGTGTTGGAAAACTCAGTACAAAGCAGCTCACACTCCTTTGTTATTGATTGCCATTGTTAGAGCTAGGTGAGACCACCAGATAGATTCAACAGGTAGGAGATATGCAATACTAGAGCCAGACATAAAGTGTCGCTTAATAGGTGTGATATTGGTTTCTAACACTGATATTGGTTTCTAATAATCGTAAAGCTTACTGCTTAAATCATTCACCGCTGTGACTGAATGGAATAATATTGATTAAGAACTGCTGGAAAAAATATTTGTGTGGAGGGTGGCAAATGCTTTTGCTGAAAGCTGTTGCAGTCTAAAGACAGTAACAAGTTTACATTCAAGCCAATGTGCAAAATGAATGCTAGATGCATTACAAGAGAGAACTTAACAACTCAAGATGGCAGATAATCATTAGTAGTACATGTTAACTTGTAGATTCCAATGATTGCTTCACTTATGTGTTCAATCGGAACATAAATTTTGATAAGGAAAGGCTCTGCTTCACACACACACACCCCACCCCCCCCACCTCCACCACCTCCACCACCTCCATGAACACATTTATGCAGGGTGCACAATTTCCACAAACACATTCATGCAGGGTGAACAAAACAAGCTGAATTTCAGTGAGGTAATGGACTTTCCATTGTTAGCTATTCCCTACCCATCTCTAGCTAAGCACCACCCATACCTCACTCATGTTGAGATCGATTGATCGATCTCTGAACTCCCTGACTATTAATTTCCAGAAAACTATACAGCTAAGCTGTTGAATATTTTGAAACTAATTTGACTGGTTGCTGTTGCTGGTAGCAATGACACCCTGTCAAATTAGTTTCAAAATATTCAACAGCATGTTTATTAAATAGTCGAGACATACAATTCTTACAACATGTCAGACTATTAAGAATTAGACTGGCCAAATAGAATCATTTATGACGTCCTACACTCTGCTTAACTGATTATGACATCATATGACATCAAATCATCAATGGATACTCTGGAAATGTGAATTGGGGCAAGTATCTCGTGTTTGCATACTGTAAGCTAACAACTAAGCTTGCATATTCTATTAAACAATGAACACTCATCACAGCGCTCCCACATGATTTTAAAAAATGCTGACAGAGGCAGAGCGATAGATGCTATTGTATTTTGTTAGATAAATTAGTCGCGACTATGGCAGCAGGTTGCTGCAGCAGTGTAAGCACTAGTCAATATTAACCAATTAACATGCCAGTCGGTAAAAAATGGCTTCTTCAGTGGCCTTGGGGAAATGTTCATTCGCACCTCAAGAGGCTATTTTTGAAAATTTACCACTGGAATGACTGGCTCGATAACCAAGGCAGTCATTCACATGAGAAAATGTTAAAAAATTGTGTTCTTGCTCCGCAAATTTAAATTAATCTAAAGGATGTCAATGCGTTAATGAACCAGCATCCTTGTAACCCGTGTTGGAGGTGATATTGTTTTGACTATTTTAGTTTAATAAGTCTACTGTATTAAATTATATGCTATTGTTCTTTCTTTCAGTATCCGACCACTTCCTTTATCGCCTCGCTTTAACACCAATTCTTCTATATCACCACGTAAGTCCTAGAATTATGCTTATTCTCTTCCATCATCTTGCACCGTACAGCTAATCAATAAGTTAGAATGTTTTCAGTACAAAAACAGAAACAGGTTACTTACAATGTGGTACAATTTTGAACACGATGTAACAAATGTACTGTTGGATATTTTTAACGTAATTGGATTGGAAGACATTTTAGGCTGGTACACTGTAGCAATGCCTTCCAGGGACAGACCTGGCTTTTACAAATTATTAACCAATAGATTAGCCAACTACCATTTTTCTTAGTCAAATCACCACCAGGTAACCATTTCAAGTGAATGCTCCATACAAGATACAAGACTGTTGAATATTTTGAAACTAATTAGCACAGAAGCTGTTTCTGCCTAGCTTTCAGTCAAATTAGTTTCAAAATATTCATCAGCTAACCTATATAGGTGCGTTTTATCCGAGATATTAGGATTTCAACGATAATTTTAATGATTCTCGGCTTAGAGATTTTGTAAAATAATATGATTTTAATAAGCCAAATATTTAGCCAGCCCAGATTTCTATTATCCAGATTTCAATTTTACTGGCATTTGGCTAATTAGCGAATGGGTAGGTCGGCCCCTGTCTTCCAATCCAATTATGGTCAAAATAGTCAACAGAACATTTTATTAGGTCACCTGGTCAGAATGGCCAAGTGAGCTTATGCCATGCCGACCGTCCGGCATCAGTCCGGCCGTCAACTTTTGCTTAAAAACACTAGTCCTCATTAACCACTTGGCGGATTTCAACCTAATTTGGCTGGAAGGACCCTATGGGGTAGGCTTCAGAACTTGTATACAGAATTTTGATTGGTCAATTGTTTCTGCGGCCGGCTTGAATTTTCTGAAAAATGGTGGAAAATCGTTTAAAACGCTACTCGTCATTAACTGCTTGGGAAATTTCAACCAGACTTAGCTTGGAGGATAGTACGCTGGTATGTTTTAGAAATTGTGTACAGAATTTTGATTGGTCAATTGTTTTGGTGGCCATCTTGGATTTTCTTAAAATTGCTGGAAATCACTTAAAAGCCTACTCGATAACCACAGGGTCGATTTCAATCAAACTTCGATGAAAGAGCCCTGCATGGTATGCTTCAGAATTTGTTTACAGAATTTTGATTGGTGCATTTTCCTGGCGGTCATCTTGAATTTGTCAAAAAATGGCAGGAAATCGTTTAAAACGCTACTCTTCATAAACTGCTTGAGCAATTTCAACCAGACTTGGCTGGAAGGATGTACTTGGCTGGTAGGTTTCAGAACTTGTATACAGAATTTTGATTGATCAATTTTTCCACCGGCCATCTTGGATTCTCTGAAAATTTCTGGAAACCACTTAAAAGCGTACTCGATACAGTTAGGTATCCCGCATTAACCTGCACCCAGATTGCATGTAGCACTGTTACCCGCACAGAGAACATATTTAAGGGGCCAGAATTGGGCCATTGGCATCCAGACTCTTTTTACATTAAGAAAGCATCAGGCATCTATCTAGTTCTTGGAGTTGTAGTCTAAAGTTTAATTCTTCAAAATATGTTGTCTCGGTCTAATTTTGATATAGAGTAAAATTATTTTCATCTATATGTTACTGTTCACTAAACTGGACCTAAGCTTTGAATAATCAGAAAATATTTGGTGATAGGTTTGGAATGAGTTGGCATAATCGAGGAATTCAAATACCTCACAGGTAGGCTGACATCGCAATTAAAATATGTCATGAATGAGGTATCTAAGTCCGTCAGGAAATTTTAGTAGTCAGTCAGCTGTACGAATTGTATGTCTTTGCTATTTAATAAACATCCGGATAAATATTTTGAGGGATAATTTGACTAGGCGTTGTTTCCGCCAGTCAAATTAGTTTGAAAATATTTAACAGCTTAATCTTTATAGTTTTCTGGAAATTGAGATTCATGGAGGTCAGGCCGTGATCGATCCCAACACGTGCAAAGCATGGGCGTCGCTTAGCTAGCGTTAGCTCAAAGTGGATTCATCAATAGACCTGTGGATTACTTGTAATGGAGTATGAGTGTGAAGAAAAAACTCTTATCCTCCACACATGTAATGTCTAGTGAATGTAATTTCAGCTTTTAACCCTTAAATTTGTTGAAGAAAATTTCAATTTTCTCGAAGAAAATGTTCATTTACAGACCTAGAGACTCCCATTTTTGAAAATTTACCACTTGAATGACTGGCTCGGTTATCGAGCCAGTCATTCCAGTGACAAATTTTTAAGAATAGGCTTCTCAGTCTGCCATTTTGGCTGATATGAGTGTTAAAGAGCTATTATCATCTTCCCTGCCCTGGACTTGTGCGGTTATTGCTTTGAGTGATCACGGGTTGATTATTTAAGAATAACGTGATTACTCGAGTAATCAGTTTGGGTACAAATTCCCCAGATATAACAACAAAGGCGTATCAATGACGAAAGTTGCAATGGTGTTTTAGAAATTTCCATTTACAAGCCAGTCATTCCACTGATATTCTTTCAAAAATATTCTTCTTGACCTACAACTGGACATACCTCCACTGAGCAAAATGTAAATTTTCGTCACGATCACGTTAAAGAGTAATTAACAGGTAGGTCTTGAAATATTTTATGCAGGAGAAATTATTCTTGGTTATTCGATTATTTAATTAATAATTATATAAAGTCACAATTTAAAAAGAATAATTGCGAGTTTTGATTAAAACACATAATCGCACAAGTTTACCCTGCCCTACCAATCTCCTACAACCCGCATTGTGGTATGTATGAAACCATGTCTTTGTGAGTACATGCACACACTACGTGTCACGCTTATAAATAAAATGTCGCTAATTGAAAACATATATTATTAAAGCGTGTAATGCCTTTATTCCTGTTTTCTTCTATAGATTTGTTCCCATTTCTGAGCAAGCGATTAGGCTTAACGCAGAGCATTGATTTGGGTAAGTTCATAAAGAATAAAGATGTGGCATAGATTTTCACCCAACACTGTATTACTATTTATGCTTACAAACCTCTCCATATCCATAGCAACAGGACGTCTACACAAGTTTCACAACAAGCTTTTAAGTTACCATGGAAACATCACAGTTGTTGTTCTGTGTTCATGGCTGGTTATAAAGCTATTTAGGACAGATTTGTTAGTGGATCTAGTGGGACGGTTTTTGTTAACCCTGTGTTGGCCTCTGCTGTAGACAGCCTTAATCTATGTCCATTGATACGCCAATAGAAAACTATGAGAAAAATGTACCACTGCGATGACTGACTCGATACCTTGAATTAAAGACATGTATGACACTAGTTCAAATTCACAAGTAAAAAAATTAATTTATACACAATGAAATCATAATCCATTAAAATTTATTTCGTTTCCTTACCTTGCCGTACACAATTTAAGCCTCTAAAAGTTTACCGTTTAACATTTTAATTTTCAAGCATTTTTGTGTGAATATGGGCTCCCTTTACATTGTAATTATTTTGGTATTGTGTCTTTCGAGTAGAAAAGGGTTACATTTTTTGATGTATGGGTTAAATAATGTTCATGAAATTAATCCTTTAGCCCTTAAATTTGTTCAAGAAAATTAAAATTTTCTCATGGAAAATGTTGATTTGAAGACCAAGAGATTATTTTTGAAAATTTACCACAGGAATGACTGGCTCGGTTATCGAGCCAGTCATTCCAGTAGTACATTTTCAAAAATAGTCTTCTTGGTCTGCAAATCGACATTTCTCAAGACCAACTATAAAGTGGAAAGCCACAATATTTTAGGTATACCTGACGCTTGTCCTCAAATTGAGGACGAAAGTCGAATGCTTAGCACTGTGTTTGCGCTCGATATTTATATGCCTATGTCAACTGTTCATGCGATTCTGCCTAAAACATGGGCACCCTGGACCTCTAACAATCAGGGGACTCCTAAGCCTCCTTAGATTGGTACTGGAAAGGAACAACTTTTCCTTCAATGGACATCACTACATACAAGTAGGGGGTACAACTATGGGCAGCAAAACTGCATGCACCTATGCCTGTGTCTTTATGTCCATCCTAGAAGAATCTCTCCTCGCAAACACCCCATCACAACCTAACCTCTACCTGAGGTATATAGATGACATTTACATGGTCTGGGACCAAGGCCGGGATAAATTACACGCCTTCCTAGAATACATGCACACAGCTCATCCCTCCATTAAATTCACTGCAGAAATCTCTGATTCCATCATCTCCTTCCTGGACACCACAGTCCACAGAAAAGATAAACGAACCCATGACTTTCAGCCTCTTCACTAAACCAACAGATACACATGGCTTCCTACACTACCAATCAGCACACCCCAGAGCCTGCAAAAATGCAAGCCCCCTGGGTCAGATGTTAAGACTACGCAGAATCTGTTCCTCAACCTTGTAGAATACTACAAAGCACATGGCTATCCAACCAACATCCTACTTCAAGCACGAAACATTGTGGCAAACAAGGATAGAAACACACTACTATCCTCTAGTAAACAATAAAATTCCTATCCCGACCAATGTGTCCTCGTCACAGACTCCAACCCGACATCCATCTGCATTAAGAAAATTATCACCCAATACTGGCCTGTCTTAACAAGCAGCACAAAAGGCAGAGACATCTTCGCCACAAACCCTCTTTGGCTACAGAAAAAATCCAACCATAGGAAACCAACTCATCAGAGCCGAACTCCCACCTGCAACATGCATCATGCGCAACTGCAGCATCTGCCGTCAAATGACCAAAACCAGGTTTTTCACTAGCTCATACACGGGATACAGATTCACAGCCAAAATCTTAGGCAACTGCAGGACACGCAACGTGATATATCTTATCACCTGCCTCCACTGTACCAAACAATATGTAGGTGAAACAAAACGAACCTTTAAAATCAGGATTCAAGAACACTACAGAGACATCTCTCACAACATTTATTTTCGAAATATTCACCATCTTTCCTGTACAGTTGTCTTGAAATTGAGACACTGGAATTGCAATGTTTAATGCAATGTTTAATCAACTTCAAACAGCTGTTATTTTTATCACTGATTATGGGTGTGTTATCAGTGAATAGGACGTTATATAAATACTGGGCTACTGATAGCTTAAGTGTTTCTGTGACGTAATGTTTGCTAATATCTAAATAAGCTCATTCAATCCTTGACCACCTTGAGCTATATATAAGCCTTGGATTTGAATATGAATGGTGAGATGCTAGCCAAGCCAGTCCTTCCAGGGGTAAATTTTCAAAGATAGTCTTCTCTTGGTCTGCAAATGGACGTTATCTGAGAAAATTTAAATTTTTTGAATAGATTTGAAGGTTAGAGAGTGAATAATCTGAACATGATATTCTAAATCTGACTCTTTCCTATTGTGCAGTCACATCAGCAGAAAACAGCCCAAAATATTCAACAAATTTTATATTGCAAACAAATTTGTGGAAGATGCATATTTCTGTCAGTTTTAGTTAGGTATTATACTTCTTACACCCTCCAGCTTCCTTCAGAATATACTTGCAAAAATAAAATCATTTTTTTAGCTCACCTGGCCTGTCGTCCGTCCGTCAAATCGCTTCTTCTCCTTAACGGTTTGACCGATTTCAACCAAATTTGGCTGGGAGGATCCCATGCTGTTACCCTCCAGGCATTTTTTTTATGAATTTTGATTTATCAATTTTTTAGGGTGAAAACCTTAGATTTTATGAAAAATTTACCGGAAATGGTCAAAATGCTACTCTTCCATAGCCGCTTGACATATTTCAACCAAATTTGACTAGATGGATTCTACGGTGAGAGGTTCTAGAACTACTATTCAGAATTTTGATTGATACGTTTTTTGCGTGAAAATCTTTATGACAAATCTACCGGAAATGGTCAAACTGCTACTCCTCCATAGCTGCTTGACATATTTCATTAAAAATTTGACTAAATGGATTCTATGATGGTAGGCTCTAGAACTTCTTTTCAGAATTTTGATTGATCAATCTTTTGGGTGAAAATCTCGGATTTTGTAAAAAATATTACCGGAAATTGTCAAAACGCTACTCATTAACCGCTTGGCAGATTTCAACGTAGTTTGGCTGGAAGGACCCTATGGGTGTAGGTTTCAGAACTTGGATACAGATTTTTGATTGGTATATTTTTGTGTAAAGATCTTGAATTTTATGAAGATTTACTGGATATCGCTTAAAACGCTACTCCTCATTAACTGCTTGGGCGATTTCACCCAGACTTGCATGGATGAACCCTCTATGGTGGCAGGCTTCAGATCTAGTATGCAGAATTCTGATTGGTCAGTTTTTGGGTGGCCATCTTGGATTTTCCAAAAATGTTGGTAAATCATTTAAAAGCCTACACCTCATTAACCACTTGGCAGATTTCAATCAATCTCGGCTGGAAGGACCCTAGGTGGCTAGGCTTCAGAACCTATATACAGAATTTTGATTGGTCAATTCTTTTGGTGGCCATCTTGGATTTTCCGAAAATTATCCATCATGTCTTTAAATGCAAATGGTTCAAATGCTAGTGGTCCAGATGAGCGTCACTGGCCCTTGGGCCTCTTGTTTATTTTTGTTCCCATCTCTGTGAGAAATTGTCAAATATATTCATCTTTTGGCCTGCAAATGGACACTGCTCAAGAGCATTGTTGAAGCAGTTTTTAGCCGACTTGAATATTAAAGTACATCTTTATTAGTGTACAGGGTTTTATCAAGGCTGTGCATGTGCAAAGGCCCCCACCCACTCCCCCACACACACCCCAACACCCCCAAATTGAGGTCGCATGCCCACCCCCCCCCATGAATTTTCGGAATTTATGCACTAATTTAACTAAAAAATCCATACACCCCGTGACCAAATTCCTGGATAAAACCCTGGGGATGCATCTATCAAGTGATACCATTAGTCACCTGGTAGGAAAACTTGTTTGTCTGTTTTTCTATAAATGTGTATGCATTTTAACCCTTACCCCTCTGATGTCAATATATTTTATATACCATGTGTCAATAGCAACGAAACTGGTGTTCATTTTTCAACAATTTTGGTGGACGATGTTGCTGTCTACGACAGCAACATCTTCCACCAAATTTGTTGATAAATGAACACCAGTTAATCCTTTTAATTTAATTTGAAAATATAAAATTTTTATATCGGCGTGGTAGGGGTTAAAGAACTCTTATTTTCTGTTTTTAATTTAATACCTTAATTTGTAACTTAATAACTTTTCATTCTTGTTCTCCACAGACAACCACGACATAGCACTCGCAAATGCTCTGGTCTCCTTAAAACAGAATGCAGGTACTGTATATGATCAGGCGTGGGACAAAACCATCTTGAAATGGCTGAACCCTTTAATCCTTGAATTTATTTTAAAAATTCAATCTCATAAAATGTCAATTTGCTGACCAAGAGAATATTTTTGAAAATTTACCACTGGAATGACTGGATCGGTTATTGAGCCAGTCATTGCAGTGCTAAATTTTCAAAAATACTCTTCTCTTGGTCTGCAAATGGACATTTCTCAAGACCACTACAGAAGCCATTTTTGGCTGATATAAGTGTTAAAGGGAAGCATAAACACAAGCCCTCCATGTTTCCAGAGGGCTTAAGCACAAGCTCTCTGTTTCCAAAGGGCTTAAGCACACACCCTCCATGTTTCCAAAGGGCTTAAGCAAGACTTGAGGAAAGTACATAGACAATTGTTAATTCTGCCGAGATTGATTCTGTTAATTAATTATTTAAGGGAGGGTCAAAACTTTATTCGTACTAAGTAGAGAATAAGCAAAATAAGTTTATTAATTTAAATTTTGGGAAAAGTTCTGTAGGGATGTGTCTTAGTCAGCAACATCTTACACTATTATTAGAATAAACTACAATTAGCAACATGTAAAATGAAAAAGGGCGAAGCTTTGTGTACATTCAGGGGTTCTAAGTCTTATCAATTTAACCCCTGAGATTTCAGTTTGCCTGAAATATGTTGCTGCCCAATGAAATTAGCTTCAGAATGCTCAACAAACTATTCCATCATAAAGCATTTCTCATATCTGTTCTGTAATGTTTAACCCTGTACTGGTCAAGCCTACCAAAATGGCTTCTGCAGTTGTCCTGAGAAATTCCCACCCATTTGTAGGCAAAGAGGGTATTTTTGAAAATTTACTACTAGAATGACTGGATCAATTCTAGGTGTAATTCTTAGTGTCTTCTCTTGGTCTGCACATCTCCATTTTCTGACAATATTTTACCAATAAAGGATTAACTATTTCATTGAAAAATATCCTATTTCAAGGCAGCCATACAGGAAGGTTGTAGAATCTTTAAAAAAATAATTTAATATAAAGCCATTGCTACCAGCAACAACATCTGTGCTAATAATTTCAAAATATTTGACAATATGCAGGGAGTTGTGAAATTTATTCTCTTGTATTGATCAGATAAGCAGAGCAGCTGGAATGGTCCGTTTACACAGCAAATCATTCAGTCTATCGTTCTGAATTTTCAGAATGTTGATTTCAATGACGCTAAATCTTGGCCCTGTTGAATATTTTGAAAGGAAATTGACTAAAACAGATGTACCTTGCTTTCAAACTATTTAAGCAAAGTGGGTATGGAGTAAAATGGGTTAATGTTTTGCAGATCTCAGGGCTTTAGATTTACCTCATTTGAGCATATTAACTATCTGGTCCAGGATCCATCAATACTCCTAGAAGCTAGAGAATTTTGAAATCTGAGAGATTGATTTTGAGCCAATTTAGTTTGAATAGCACTATAAGACCTGAATACCCATAAATGCCACAGCGTCAGTCTCTGAGTATTTAATTGAGTGCATCGTTGGAAATTATGCTCTCTGGCCATCAGTGTCCAGTGATGGTGCATAGGTGTTTGCGGTGGCAGGTGTCAAGTTTGTCTAGAGCAGCCTTTGGAGCTGCCCAGCAGTTGCAGTTATACATCATCAAGGATACGCATGTTGCATTGTATATAAACGTAGTCTTTTTACCAAGGGTATCTTTGATCTACGAATCCATAGCTTCCAGAAGGACTGGAAAGCTGTGTTCCCCATGATACAATGTGCAGCAATGTCAACAGTACTGCAAAGCAGTGAGCCCAAGATTTTACTTTTCCTCCATGGTTCACCGCCACGGAGTGGATCGTCATTTTCTTTAGTTTCATGCTTTGTAGATAGGTGTATGTGGGCGAACTCTATTTTGGATTCATTCATAAAGAGATTTTCAATTTTTAGTTTGCTTGCAGCTATTGGGAGAAGTTCGTCAAGGGGTTTCTTTTCCTCATCTATAAAGTCCACATCTTCGGCATATTCCATCTCTAGCGGCATGCCCAGTGTTGACACCGGGGGGGGGGGTTGGTCTTGTGGAGTTCCTGCACAGATTTCAATGCAGCAGCCAGGTAACAGGTGAAGAGCACATAGGATAGACCATCTCCCTGTGGGGAGCCGATTGATGTCTCAAGCTCTACAGACTTCACCGACTTGACTCATATTCTCGGCTTGGTGTCTGCAAGCAGTAGTCTCACTAGTCATAGCTCATCTTCATTACAACTGGCCTGGCGTAGGATCTTTGAGCGTTTAATTGTGTGACATATCAATGCCCATTTTGTGGAAATCCCAGTGTTTGGACATGACTACCGACACAGCCATGCGTTGAGCCCATACAATGTCTGCGCAGCTGCGTCCATGTTTGAAGCCACTGACATGATCTGGCGAAGGCGTCGATCTTGTCTTGGATGCGGCATAGAGTAACATTGGATAGGATTTTCCGTATGCTGTTAAGGAGCACAATGGGCTGCAGATTGGCTTGGTGGGGGGTGGGGTGGCAGGTGGCTTCTTGGGCTTGGGTAGCGCGATAAGGATGCCTTGGCCTACAGCGTCGATGGGAAGGTGGTGCATAAATGTTGAATTGATTATGTGCATGATCGGTTTTGAGATAATGTCATATTTGAATAGTTCATTGCTCATGCCATCAGGTCCAGATGCACGTCCATTTTTCAGGGTTTTAAGTGCCTTCTCAACCTCTGCTGTATTAATTGGTGTTAGTAATGGCCTGGGGTCTCCTGAGAATGGGTGCAAGGGCTCATCATCGTGGTCACGTGGTCAGTGAACTGTTCCTTGAACCATTCGAATTTCCTCAGCTTTGCCGAGGTCAGTCCTGATAAAGTGTCCTTCAGAGTTGTGTACAGTTAGTGGTGGTGTGTAGTCAGGGCTCGGGCTGCCCGAAACATTTTGTGACAGGCATCCATGGCAGTGATTTCATGTGCTAGGGCATCTGCTTGTTGGATAGCAAGATCTTTTAAGCATTCGCTAATGTGGCGCAGAATGTTATTACGTTCCTGGCGTAGTTTGGTGCGATCTTCACTTTGGCCACTTTGACCACTGATAGATGCACAGACGTAATGCTTTCTGCTCTGCTGACAGTTTTACTACGAGAGGGTCGTCAGTATACATAGTCCTGTTGTTTTTAAGAACACCTATGGTGCTAGTAGCTGATGATTCCATAGATTTCAGTATTTTGGTATGGGCTTCGTTTGGATCGGAGCTGACGTCAATGTTAGCTATCTGCTCCCCGAGGGCCTTTTTGTATGACATTTGAGTGTCAGTGTCACTGATGAGCTTGGGTAAGTTGTAGGTGACTCGATACCCTCTTGCCGGGTATGGCCTTTATACATTAGGTAGAGCTGGTTCATATGGAGGCGTGTAATGACTGGCTTATGGGCAAAATTGAGGTCTGTGCCTCCATAGGAACGAGCATCCCGAAGTAGGGGTTTTGCTGCTATCTTGCATACCTTTTGGGGCTTTGCGATCAGCAATGTGTCCAGTCCATGTTGTCCGGTGGCGGCATGGGTGTTTGAAAGCCGTATTTGTGGCAAATAGGTCATTGGAACTAAGGCATGCCACCAGTGCATCTCCATTGCTGTTGTGTGTGCTCTGTCCATACGATCCCATGCATGAGCCAAGTCCTGAACTTTTGTCCGCAATGCCGAGTTTATCCAGTTTGGAGTTGAAATCGCTACACACGAACAGTTGCCATCTAGCTGGGATAGTAATGGCAGAGCGCAGTTCTGCATTGAAGGAATCTAATATAGCTGGATTCTCTAGCCCTTTCGAGAGTTGGCCCATATGCATTGACTATGCGACACTTAGTGGTGGGGCACTTTCGCGTTGGTATAGCCAGGTCGGTAAATGCAACGCAATCACTGACGTATCCAAAACTAATGACATCGTTCAATACCCTTGGTCCGATTACGAATCCTAATCCACGGTAAGTGGCCTGTTTTTGTTCCATGAGTGCTAGCTTATGATCTGTCTGAAGTTGCTGCTTTGAGTGTTTAGCAACTTTAGTCTCTTGAATGCATGTAATATCAATGTTATAGGGTTCAGTCTGGACAGGTAAGGTTTGCCTCTGATGTTTCAGTCAGACCACATACATTCCACGTAGCTATGGTAAGCTCCTGGGAAGATTGTGTTGTCCGAGGATGTCAAGCACAGTTTCTTGTTAGAAGGTTAGACATAGTCAGAGTTGCCTCTGTATGCGGATGTCAGCCCGCAATCCTTGATGACTTAGTTTCCCAACAAAGTTGATACTTACGGAGGAGACCGGCATGGAGGTGTCATCTTTCTCCCCCAGGCCAGATAAAACTGATTATATATGATGTAGACGATATGCTGACCATTTTGTAACTCATTTGATTAAGACAGCAACTGCTTAATCTAGTCAAATTAGTTTTAAAATGTTTAATAGGTTTTGTCGCCTGTACTACATACTGTTTATGTGTCAGAAAATAATGAATACATGTAATTGGGCCATTTCATTCTGAATTTACAAATATGTTTACAGGTAGGCTCGTGAAAGCTATTAAGTGTTGTCTAATGATTTTTCTAAGTGATATTGTTGCCTTACTTCCAGTCAAATTATGTTCAGAATAAGCAGCTAATGTTCATCTGTAATATGTAGCAACAAGCTATGTGTAGAATGGCAAAGAACTGATTTAATAACTATGAGTATTGATTCTACGGTGTAAATTGAAAAATGGCATTGTAACACTTACATCAGCAAAAAACAGCATTCTGCAGAGGTCTTCAGAAATATTTATTTGCAGACCAAGAAAAGACAAATTTTTTTAAAATTTACCACTGGAATGACTGGCTCGATAACTGAACCAGTCATTCCAGTGGTTAATTAAAAAAAAAATAGGTTTCTTGGTCTGCAAATGGACATTTGCTATGAGAAAATCTAAATTTTCTTGAACAGATTCGCGGGTTAAAGGGTTAAGTGCTTTAAAAAGCACATGAAAGTACATGAAAGTACATGAAAGCACATGAAAGCACATGAAAGTACATGAAAGCACATGGTATTTTTAATGTGCTTAAGCAAAACTCGAAAGCTCTTTTTGAACTAAATGACTTAATCACATTTCCAAGCCGTTTGAAAAAGGGCTTAAGCGCAGTCAAGCCCTAAGCTGGAAGGGCTTTGCTCCATGCCTGTATATAATGTTTGACTTTCTCCTGACATTGTCCTTATGCTGTTGTGACTATGGAATGCCAAAGCGGCAAAAATTCAAGACGTCAAATATATATATGCAAGACTATAAATATATATCCAAGACTATAAATATATATCCAAGACTACAAATATATATGTTCAAGACTACAAATATATATTCAACACTAAAGATATATATATTCAAGATTGCAAATGTATATTCAAGACAACAATTAGTATTCAAGCCTGCAAACAGATATTCAAGATCGCAAACATATTCAAGGCAACAAATATGTCTTCAAGACAGCAAATATGTATTCAAGACGCACGTGACAATGACGTACTGATGATGTAGGCTATAATAACTGCACTGTAATAGCAGCAATGTGTTGGCAGGATTTATAGTTTACACTTACTTGCGTTCCCAGCCGCAATGATGTCTCACTGGCCAAGCGACAACGATATTAATTCGATATTAATCGTCTTAGTGATTTGTGCCATAGCACGCCCAGAGTGAGCGAGCGAGCATGCGTGCGTGCGTGCGCGTGTATGTGTGGGTGGTTGCGTGAGTGAGTGGATTGGTGGATGGGGTGTTGTCGTGCGGTTGGGCAGGTGAGTGTGTGACTGACTGGGTGAGTGAGTGACTGACTGGGTGAGTGGCTAAGTAGGTGGGTGAGTAGCTAGGTGTCTGCATAGTTGGAGTAGGTTGGGTGGGTGGGTAGCTGGGGAAGGTGGGAGGGTGGCTGGCTTTTAAAAATGTTTATCAACAGTACGTTACGCCTGTTCTCTTTACAAACTATAATTATCAATTTCTCATTTGGTACCCTTATCACACTATTACTAATAATATAAAAAATATCAACATTGCCTATATTTGCTCTCGCTACCGCCGCCCATGCTGCCGATGCCGCCGTCGGTACCGCTGATGCTAAACATGAGTCAATGGTCTATATAAGTTTTATAACTTCAGGAAGCTCACCTTGATATCAATACATGACGTCATAAATGCGCACGAATCAAGAGGCTTGTTAAGTGATGACATATTTCATGGTCCAGCTGGATTGTTACATACCCAACAAATGATGACATCATAAACACTCTTATGGTATAATGTCATCAGCGATATTGCGTAATGTCGCCGGCCATATTTTGTAATATCGATGGCGATATCGCCCAGGATGCGCGACGCTTGACGTTTACTATAATATTGCATGTTTTTTTTATCGCTAACGACGCGCAACATTTACTATAATATCGCATGTTATTTATCGTCCACGACGCACGATGGCATTTATAGAACACCATAGCAAGCACAATAAGTACGCTTATATAATCCGCAAACCTTTCTACATAGTAGTTTGCTACATTTAGGTCAAATGTATTTGTTTGTAAGCTTGCCTCCACGACTAATCTTGGTATAGTATAGAGAGCAGAAAGTCAACATCATCCGCCAACGCTTGTAATCTTGGCGGTATCTGACTGGAAATTATCGAAAAATAAACCAATTAAAAGCGCCGTCTGAAGTACGAGCTCAGTAGATATTTTAACTATTACGTCAACTAAGAGGCACGTGCGTATTGACTGGTCACGATCATGAACATATATTTTGGGTCTTGAATATATATCTGCAATCTTGAACATATATTTGGAGCCTTGAATATATATATCTGCAATCTTGAATATATATATTTGTAGTTTTGAATATATATTTGTAAGTCTTGAACATATATATCTTTGTAGTCTTGGATACATATTTGTAGTCTTGAATTTTTTCCGCTTTAGCATTCCATATGTGACCTCCAGTTACCACATCCCAGTCAAGTGAAGTAACCCTTTAACACTCTAGCCGGCCAGACCCGGCCTCTGCAGGGCTCTTGGAAAATGTTCATTTGCAGACCAAGAGAAAACTATTTTTGAAAATTTACACACGGGAATGGCTGGCTCAATAACCGAGCCAGTGATTCCAGTGGTTAATTTTTTTTAAATCGTCTTCTCTTGGTCGGCAAATTGACATTTTCTTTGAGAAATTGAACAAATTTAAGGGTTAAAGGGTTAACTACTTTAACCCTTTAAGCCTTGAATTTGTTCAAGAAAATTTCAATTTTTTCAAAGAAAATGTCAATTTGCAGACCCAGAGAAGACTATTTTTTAAAGTTTAGCACTGGAATGACTGGCTCGATAACTGAACCAGTCATTCCAGTGGTTAATTAAAAAAAAAAGAGGTTTCTTGGTCTGCAAATGGACATTTCTCAAGACCCCTGCAGAGGCCTGGTTTGGCTGATGTGTGTTAAAGGGTTAATGATTTTGTTGTTAAACAATGTGGTTGTCTTAGAGCTTTCATCCATGTTAATGGAATCTTATACTACAGCAGAACCAATGTCATTCAGAATGATGATTCTACATCTAATATCTCAAATCGGTTTCTAAATAATCGACCGAATACTCCTTACATCTTTTCTCTCTCTGGTCTGTGTGGGCTAGAGAGTTAAATGTAAAGCACTGTTTTTGCTTCCTTTAACAGATATTTTTACCCCTAAAATATGGTTGAAGAAAATTCCTATTTTCTTATAGAAAAGGTCTATTTGCAGACGAAGAGACCGTTTGTAAATTTACCATTCATTGGAATAACTGGCTGTTATCGAGCCAGTCCTTCCAGTGGTAAATTTTCAAAGATTATCTTCTTGGTCTGCAGATGGACATTTACTAAGAGAACTGTGGATCACATTTTTGGCAGCCTTGAGTTAATAGTCCACCCAATTATGTGTTTATTCTTTTTTAAATATTTTTCAAATTCAAAGTGTTTGTTTTGTTTTCAGATCTGGATGATGTAGACTTGGATACTGCCAGAATACGCTACAAGTACAGGTATGATACCTGCCTTGCGTTTAAAAAGGAAAAACATTTGAAAACATTTTACTGAATTTGCAAATTATGACAATCTGCTGTTCTTTGGATTAATTATGACATATAATGTACAAATTGAAATATGAAAGATTGTGCATGTTCAGAGAGTGCTCTGGAACATGTTGCTTTTTGAATGCAACTATCTAATGTAAACACATAGTGTTTATTCAGTACTGAACACAAAATTTTAAACTCATTTCCTATGCAATTGTTAGTTTCTTCCTTTTTCTTCAACTCATAGACAGAATTGTGTTTTCAATGGCGATAAGGTGATCGCTCATTCCGCTAACTGAAGCAGCTTTAGTTAGCGTATCATGAAAAGAATCTGCCTGATCTCAGCAAAATTATCTAAAATATAGACATTTCTAAGAGTAACGACTACCTACTTTAACACTCCAGTTTGTTCAAGAAAATTTCAATTTTATCATAGAAAAGGTCCATTTGCATCTCAAGAGAAGACTATTTTTGAAAATTTGCCACTGGATTGACTTGGCTCAGTTATCGATCCAGTCATTCCAGTGGCAAATTTTCAAAAATAGTCTTCTCTTGAGATGCAAATGGACATTTAGCACGACTACTCTAGAAGGCGTTTTTGCTGGTATGAGTGTTAAAGGGCTAAGCCAAATGTACCAAAAGTTGTATAGTATAAGAAATGCTACAGTGAATATTCTAAACGTAAAATTGTCATCTGTGTTTGATCAAATTTTACGGGCTGAGCCTTCAGAATTCAATCTTTTTTTGTGAATTGTGTCTTTTCAGAACTGAGAGTCCATTTTACCAGAAGAAACTGTCAAGCTCTGTGGTGTGTACAACAAGTCCTAGCGCCGATCACACATACAGCGTTACCATTTCATCTCCCACACATGCCCCTCCATCACCAGGTTCTTCCATCGATGACGAGTATGATTTCGGTTCTGATGACGATGTAGATGAAGATAACATTGACGATGATGTCGATGAATGTTGTGATGATAGTGATTATGATGATGAGTTTGATGAAGTAGACGGTGGAATAAGCCATCAGAAAAAACATAATCTCAGACCGAGTTCAGTAAGTAGTGTCTATAGCCGGAGAAAAAATGTTAATAACAATAACAACAGTCCGAATAGAAATTCACGTAAGCGTAAAAATCAGATCTCATCAAGACTTGAAAATAACTCTTCGCACAAAGTAAGGGTATCGTACAAAAAGCGTAGGTGCACATCGGAGGCAGGTGACGATGAAGATGACGAGGATCTGAAATTAGCTGAAGGTGCAAATGCTCTGCTTAATCTGGCTGGTTTTATGACCAGTATTCTGCCCCTGAAATCAGTTAGTCCACCAGTAGGCGTCTCTGTGGACAAGGACACTGACGATACAGATGAGGGACTAGATGAAGGTATGGCGAACAGGAGCAGATCATGACCATAAACATTAGCTGTGACTCTATGCAGCTTTGAGCCACTGTCATTAATGGCCAGCAGTGACGTAGGAAGGATTTTATACGACTTAAAGTCATGATTTATCATTTGCTCTTGTCGCAATACATACTTACGCAATAAGAGTAACACAAAAGAAATGTGTCATGACTAGTTTGCTTGATAAAACTAATCGTAGTGATAATGATAAAACTAATTGTCATTCTGGTAGGTGATTGTAGATGTATATTGTGAGTTATCTCCCTTACCTCATTAGCCCTTTTAATCCTTGCTTAATGAATCGCAAGCCAAGAGAAGACTATTTTTTTTAATGGCCCTCTTGAATGACTAGCTCGAATGAGTCATACAAGTGGTAAATTTTCAAAAAAAGCTTTCCTATGGTCTACAAATGATTGTTTCTCAAAAGCACTGCAGAATGTTTTTTTGTCCTGTTTGAGCATTAAAGGGTTAACGATTGAATACGTAACTCACTGATCATCATTGATATTAATATACATGAGAACATTGCATTGTCATGTCATCATACGTGTTATTATGAACATACAGTACAACCGTCTTTACATCGAAGCAAGTCTTTTTGTGCCATAGTGCATGTCTCCCTTTAACGTTCCTTCGCGTAAGTCTGCCAAGGGAAGTAACTCATTACAAAAAATACTGCTAATAAACAGGAAAATATGTGAAGAATGTTTGTGACAAATCACAACTGATACAGAGTATGAATTCACAGTTATGAGTTTAAAAAAATATGCTTGTTGTCCTGTTGTTTGGCCACTTTTCTGTATCATTGAGTTACCCTCCATTGTCAGTTTTCACGACCAAACGTCGTTTACCTAGCTTGTGCTACGACTTAGCGCACGGGCATAGTGCATTTTCTAAAGCGTTCTTTTTTTTTAATTTCTTGTTTCTGGGTGCTACATAAGGATACATGTATAATATGTATTCAGGATATATAATAATGGTGACAATTTAGTTTTGTTTTTAACAATGTCCTGTTGTTTATAGTGTAGTAATTATCACGCTTTTTATTTTGTCAATCCTCTTGTTTTATTTTGTTTTTAAATTCCCTTAATTGTTGTTGCTGTTGTTGTTACATTCGACAATCTTAATAGTGTAATATTGTTATAGCTGCTGTTATTTCGGCAATCTTGTTACTGTTTGTGTGCCATTGTGTCGGTGACCATCTTGGATATTATTACTTTGTAGATTTACATGCAAACCTGTCTATTAAGACCACTCTCCTGTCTAGCTCTTTAACCATGTAATGGCTAAAATTGGTCAAGAAAATAAAAATATTTGCTTATTGAATTTACAGGTCAAGAGAAGTCTGTTTCATTCCAGTCTTAAGTTTTCAAAAATAGTTTTCTCATGGCCTGTAAATTGACATTTCCTCACTACAGAGGCCATTTTGGCCGGCTTTGTCATGAAACTGTTAACCGTTTCCACCCTGAACTGTCAAAATCAAGCCATCATATAGGTACATGGTAATCAAGCCATCATATAGGTACATGGTAATCAAGCCATCATATAGGCACATGGTAATCAAGCCATCATATAGGTACATGGTAATCAAGCCATCATATAGGCACATGGTAATCAAGCCATCATATAGGTACATGGTAATCAAGCCATCATATAGGCACATGGTAATCAAGCCATCATATAGGCACATGGTAATCAAGCCATCATATAGGTACATGGTAATCAAGCCATCATATAGGTACATGGTAATCAAGCCATCATATAGGTACATGGTAATCAAGCCATCATATAGGTACATGGTAATCAAGCCATCATATAGGTACATGGTAATCAAGCCATCATATAGGTACATGGTAATCAAGCCATCATATAGGTACATGGTAATCAAGCCATCATATAGGCACATGGTAATCAAGCCATCATATAGGTACATGGTAATCAAGCCATCATATAGGCACATGGTAATCAAGCCATCATATAGGCACATGGTAATCAAGCCATCATATAGGTACATGGTAATCAAGCCATCATATAGGCACATGGTAATCAAGCCATCATATAGGTACATGGTAATCAAGCCATCATATAGGTACATGGTAATCAAGCCATCATATAGGTACATGGTAATCAAGCCATCATATAGGTACATGGTAATCAAGCCATCATATAGGTACATGGTAATCAAGCCATCATATAGGTACATGGTAATCAAGCCATCATATAGGTACATGGTAATCAAGCCATCATATAGGTACATGGTAATCAAGCCATCATATAGGTACATGGTAATCAAACCATCATATAGGTACATGGTAATCAAGCCATCATATAGGTACATGGTAATCAAGCCATCATATAGGCACATGGTAATCAAGCCATCATATAGGTACATGGTAATCAAGCCATCATATAGGTACATGGTAATCAAGCCATCATATAGGTACATGGTAATCAAGCCATCATATAGGTACATGGTAATCAAGCCATCATATAGGTACATGGTAATCAAGCCATCATATAGGTACATGGTAATCAAGCCATCATATAGGTACATGGTAATCAAGCCATCATATAGGCACATGGTAATCAAGCCATCATATAGGTACATGGTAATCAAGCCATCATATAGGTACAAGGTAATCAAGCCATCATATAGGTACAAGGTAATTTGGTCATTCCTTTAATTTAACCCACTAATGCTCATGTCGACTAAAAATGGCTTCGGCAGTTGTCTTGAAAAATGTCAATTTGCAGACCAAGAAAAGACTATATTTGAAAAGATATTACTTGAATGACTGACTCGATAACCGAGCCAGTCATTCCAGTGATAAATTAAAAAAAATAATCCTCTTGATCTGCAAATGGACATTTTCTATGAGAAAATTAAAATTTTTAAAATAAATTCTAGAATGACTGACTCGGTTATTGAGCCAGTCATTCCGGTAGTAAATTTTCAAAAATAGACTTCTCTTGATCTGCAAATGGACATTTCTCAAGACCAGTGCTGAAGACGTTTTTGGTTGTTATGAGTCTTAAAAGGGTTAAAGCACTGGGTCTGTGTATTAAGACCACCTGCCTATGGTACCATGTTCTCTAACACAGCCCTCCTTATGTACTGGTTTATATACAATATGTTTGCTCCCTTAGAAATCTAGTAAATTAATCATCTGTTGTCATGGAAACAAACAAGTTCATGGAAACAAGCAAGTTCCATAAGCGTAGATAGTATCATTGAAGTATTGTTAAATTGATTTCATTGAAGGGTTTATGCATAAACAGTCTTGAAGCACACTGAGATAATAGATTTACAAATGCAATATCAGCAGTGGTGCCACCCTTTTGAGGTTTTAATTAACGTTTTATAAATTGACCCTTTGTTCGCGGAGAAAATTAATCAGAACTTTTTCAGATTATTAAATTTATTTGGGCGCTAGTGTATTTATTTAATGAGCTTAATAATTTCGATTTTATCAAATAAATTCCTCCTAGACAGTTATAGATTTGGTTGTGTGTCTGTGCGTGCGTGTTTGTGTGCATGCGTGCATGAGACTGCATGTGTGCGCACGAGTGTGGATGTGCACGCAACCGTGTGAGTGCATGCATGCTAGGGACTTAGGAGATATAGTAGTAGGATGATTTAAAGGACAATTCCGGGATTGGTAAAAGTGTATTTTATTTGAAAGACTATTATATGACTAACATATTGGATCCTAAATAAAAACAATAGACAAATAATACAAGTAATTATACCATCGTAAATATGGGATTATTTTATCTCCCGGGCGGCGCCGCTTTCTTGCAACGAGAGCGAGATTTCACGAGATCCTGACGTCATCCCCGCACCAACGCTATCTTTGCCGAGCACGAAGCCTGTACAGTAGATATGTATATGCATGGAGGCCTAACATGTGCTAATTTGTAATCGTTAGGACATTGTCCAGTTAAGCTAGTAAGTTTTCAAGTAATTCTAGTATCCGAAGTCAGTGGGGAATCGTTAACCCCTAGACCGCTGAAGCATAGATTCCATTTTTTCTATCCTATCAGAATGTGTTCATTTTGGTAACAATGCTGCTGTAAGTTCATTTTGGTAACAATGCTGCTGTAAGTCATTGCTGTGCACAACAGCAATACAATTCAGCAACATTTTTTTTCAAAATGTACCCCGCCACTGTCTCTGTAAGTAGGCTATTACGCATTTTACACCATGCGATAAGGGTTAAATTAAGTGGCACACTTGACATGTGCGCATTGTCAAATTACTCAGCCGACTCGAGATACCGTTATAGAGTGTGTCGCAGGCAGTGTAAATATATATTCCAAGAAAACTTATCACAGAACCGATTGTAATAATTCTGACACCTACCTGTAGCTGCAAATTCGAAGATTTATCCAATGCTAGGGATGTTAGAATCGGCCTAGTGGTTCAAAAGATACACTGCGAGAAAAAACTAAGCCAGCAAAATTTCAAACAAAAGTTTCAGGATGCGCTCTATCCATCGCCCCATATCAAAATGAGTACAACGACAGAATTTGCTGTGCCGAAGCTTTGCAATGTTATCACATAACGGAAAAAATTCCATCAAAATATCCTAACTATTCAAATTACTACAGCTTGCCGGGCAATATTGATTGGTGATGAAAATTCCCAGATTTTTTAATGTCAAAATGTTAATTCATTTTGTGATATCTCTGGCAATATTCACGTGAGCAAAATTATAATTGGTCAGGCAAATAGCCATTTCTTTCAGCTTTAAGCACACTCCAATTTAATGACAATACGCAAATATAGAGTTTGCGAGACAAAAAACATCTCATGCTGAATTTTACTCAAAAAAGGATAACATATTCTCAGATCGTATCTTAGATGAATAATTTGTTTATATATTCCAGTCTTTTGAACCTCTTGTCCGATATTTACATCCATTATATAATATTAATCTCGAGGTCAGCACCTATTTAGAGATCCTAGAATCATTGGAATCGCTTCAGCGGTTCGTTTGCTATTATCATTTACGTATACTTCCTTAAAACATATACCCTCCTCTATTGGTCTCGCTCCTCCAGTCATAGCAATAGCGGTGGTGCGGGGCTGACGTAGCTAGATGCGATAAAATGGCAGCGCCCCGATGTGTGAAAAATTATCAATTTTACCGACTATCCCGCGATAGTTGGTTACGCTATTTCTATCTGGTTATTATTCTGGCGCAATTTCATTAAACATGTAATAATCTTTCAAATAAAGCACACTTTTTATCATCCCGGAATTGTCCTTTAAGTTGTATAGAAGCTGACAACCAGAAATCACTTAGAGAATGTCTCGTGTTTACGTTTATGCAATTTGGTAAATTTTTCGTGGGATTTCTTTTTTTGTTGATTATTTCTTGCGGTTAATCTTTTAAAACTTACTTCGAAAATAATTAACTTTCATTCAGCTCCCTGAACCCTTGACAGTCATATCAACCAAAAACAGCTTTTGCAGTGGTCTTGAGAAATGTCCATTAGCAGACCAAGAGAAGACTATGTTTGAAAATTTACTACTGGAATGACTGGCTCAATAACTGCGCCAGTCATTCCAGCGGTAAATTTTCAAAACTAGTTTCTTGGTCTGCAAATGACCAAATGTAAGTCTTAAAAGGTCCTAATAACTACTTTACGGAGTATTTTTAAATTGTATTTCTGGATGCTGCTACTGCTTGCTCTGAAAAGAGCGGTGTCCAGCAAAAGGGTTTTCAAAACGTATACCAGGCTTCTTACCACCAACTTGTAGATCTACTTACTGGATTGAGTTGTTTTATGGGATTCCAGCAACATGTATCGGTGTATAATTGTTTTTCCTATATCTCATTTATGCTTGCTTTGTTATGCTTAGACAAGCTTGTTGTGTATTAGATGTTTTTGTTATAACTGTGGATTTTTACAAGTTTAGTGCAATCAATTGATTAGGTGTGCTGCTTTCTCATGTACTCGTTTGTTGGTTACACGTTAACGCTTAAATTTCTTCATAGAAAATGTCAAATTTGCGGAACAAGAGAAGACTATTTTTGAAAATTTACTGCTGGAATGACTGGCTCAGTTATCGAGCCAGTCATTTCAGTTATAAATTTTCAAGAATAGTCTTCTCTTGGTCTGCAAATGGACATTTCTTAAGACCCCTGTCTGCAGAAGTAATTTTCGGGTTAATCGGGAGTATGTTTCAGATTAGAAAGACAAGATTGATAATATGTCAGTGTTTCTATCTATTTGAGCCGCGTCGGTTCCAGTGTGAATCTAGCATCAGTGTTTTAGCACCAGTATGTGGTTAACTCTTTAACCCGTTAATGCTCAAATTTGGTCAAGAAAAGTTACCTGCTTATTGAATGTCCATTTACAGGCCAAGAGAATACAATTTGTGACAATTTATCACTGGAATGACTGGTTCGGTTATGGAGCCAGTCATTCCAGTGGTACGGTTTCAAAGTGGACGTTCCACAAGACCATAACAGAGGTCTGTTTTGGCCGAATTGACCATAATGCGTGAACACTGACTCAGGCTGGACAAAAACAGCTTCTGCATCGGCCTTGAGGAATGGCCATTTGAAGCTCAAAGGATATGCCACTAAAATGACTGGCTCCATAACTGAACCTTTTATTCTAATGATAAACTTTCAAAAAAATCCTTTATTGTTCTGCAAATTGATATTTTCCATGAGAAAATTCAAATCTTTTTTTCCAAATTTTGGTCTTAATTGTTCAATACATGTAATATACTAATGGTTTGTAAGAGATGATAACAGATTTCAGTTTTATCTACTTAACTCGCTTATAGACAAATTAAAATGTCCATTTGCTGGCCTGAAGAGATTAAATTTGAAAATTTACAACTTGAATGACTGGGTTGGTACAACCAGGACAATCATTCCAGTGGTAAAATTTCCAAAAATAATCTCTTGGCCTGCAAATGGACAATTCTAAAGACACTGTTGAGGCCAGGTTTGACTGTTAAGTCCAGGTTTGGCCGACTTGCCCACTAAAAGGTTATTGCCCCAGGACATCACCAGTGACAAGAAACATAACTCCTTCAACTTCAATTTATTTGTTAGTTTCTACTGGTATAATGAGTGCTCTCCCCTGGCATTTATGAATGTTATGAAGCCACTTTATTCATCAGTAGTTTAACCACGTTTTAATGGTCAAATTTTGTCAGGAAAAGCTAAATATCTGCCTAATAAATGTTCATTTACAGGCCAGATATATTCTAATTTTTGAAAATTCACTGCTGGACTAACTGGCTTGTTATTGAGCTAATCATTCCAGTAATATATTTTTCGCTTGACCTGTTAAATGGAATTTATCAAAGCGACTGCAAGAGGCATTTTTAGCTGACATGACAATTCAATGGCTAAGCAATATAAATGTATGTTCTTATTTTATCTAGAAAAAGCAAATTAAAATCACGTTTTAAATTAACATGTTCATTCTTTGCTGCAATATTACTGTTACCTCGATTAGTTTTCTTGTTGGTGCTTTGTGTTTTGTTGTGTACATGGTTATATCATGTATAGTTTAACTCTTTAATGGTCAAATTTGGTCAAGAAAATTTAACTCTGCGTATTGAATGTCCATTTACATGCCAAGAGAATACAATTTTTGAAAATTTATCACTGGAATGCTTGGCTTGGTTATCAGGCCAGTCATTCCAGTGGTAAATTTTCAAAAATTGTATTCTCTTGACCTGTAAATGGACATTCCACAAGACCATAACAGAGGCCGGTTATGTCCGGCTTGACCATTAAATGGTTTAGATATGTATAGAGTAGATTGATGAGCAATTTATCTGGGTACTAGAATGTGATTCACTGCCAATATTTTAGATTATTAATAGTCATTATTTGATACTCACTAAGCATGACTACACTCCACCCTGCTCGACAAGCCAAATGATAGCCATGCTGCGTGGCATATGAATGAAAGACATTTAATAGTCAAACTTGGTCAAGAGAATTTAATTTTATCATAGCATGATGTCCATTTGCAGGCCAAGATAAGACTATTTTAAAAGTTTACCACTGGAATGCCTGGCTTGATAACCAGTGGTACATTTTCAAAAATATTCTCTTGGCATGCAATTGGACATTCACTATGTCATCAAGATCTTGTCTTTTGGCTCAGAAATTCATTGCCTTATTACGAGAGCTGGCTTTATTGTACCGACTCAGTGATCGTCGATGCAGAGAGGGTGGCTGATCTACCAGTCAATATTTACAGCAATATTATTTTGAAAGATATCAATTGAATTTGACGGGGGGAAAAAAAAATCAATTATATTTAGCTCACCTGGCCTGAAAGGCCAAGTGAGCTTATGCCATGTTGACCGTCCATCCGTCGTCCGTCAACTTTTCCTTTAAACTTCTCAAGAACTGCTAGGCCGATTTCAATTATATTTGGCATGAAACATCGTTAGGTCATAGGGATCAAAGTTTGTTCAAACGGAGCCGATCAGCCAATTTGGCCGGTGGCCATCTTGGATTTCGGCCAACTTTAAGAAATGTCTTTAAAAATTTTCTCCGAAGCCGCTTGTGAAATCGATTCAAAACTCATGAAACATCATCTAGGGAAAGAGGTAAGCCAAGTTTGTTCAAGAGGACTTGATTGACCAAATGGTTCAGCGGCCATCTTGGATGACATAGTTTTCCCGAAAACGACTTCTCCAGAACCGCTGAAGGGATCAGGCCGAAATTTGAGACATATGGTAAGGGACTAAGGGTCATTAAAGTTTGTTCACGGGAAGTTGATCCGTTAAAAAACATGGCCACTGTGGGCCAATCAATGTAGCGTGTTTGGTGGCCATATTGGATTTTTTAATTTGGATTTTGAGGCCAAAACTGGTTTTATATGTTTTTGGGTATTCTGAGCTCGAATTTGCCATTTTCGAAACTGTCGGATAAACGGTTTGGCGGCCATCGTAGATTATTTTCCCGCGAATGACTCCCATACTAAAGCAATGGGAAATGTTAAATGTCTTCTCGAGAACTACTAGGCCGATTTCAATTATATTTGGAAGGAAGCGTCCTTAGGGCATAGGGATCCAAGTTTGTTCAAATGAAGCCGATCGGCCAATTTGGCCTGTGGCCATCTTGAATTTCGGCCGATTTTAGTAAACGTCTTTAAAAATCTTCTCCGAAACTGCTTTGGGAATCTTCATCTAGGCCAAGAGGTAAGCCAAGTTTCTTCAAGAGGACCTGATTGACCAAATGGTTTGGCGACCATCTTGGATGACCTCGTTTTCCTGAAAACGACTCCTCCAGAACCGCTGAAGGGATCAGGCTGAAATTTGGGTTGTATGATTAAGGGCTAATGGGCATTAAAGTTTTTTCACGGGAAGTTGATCCATCAAACAAACATGGGCGCCATGGGACAATCAAAATGTAGCATGTTTGGTGGCCATATTGCACTTTCAAAAATGTATGGTGCTCCAGGTGAGCGACACAGGCCCCTTGGGCCTCTTGTTATTTATAGATTGAAATTATGTGCAATAGCCTAAAGGGAAGTAACTCTAAAATGGAGTTCATTCTCTTATACTATAAAGACAATGATTGCACCAGTGACTAAAGATACTGTTAATGAGAATTCAATATTATTCTTAAATAATAATGATAGGTATATGTATATATTGTCAATTTTAATATATATTTTACAGCAGTGTTTAGCTATGCTTTCTAGAGTATATATGACTGTATGAGTGATGTATTTGTCTATGAGAGAACTATAATGCTTTTAATTCACAGAAATTTACTTTGAATGTGTGTCGGATGTCATTCTGATGTAATGAAATTATCCCATCTGTCGCTCAAATATCTGACATCATAAGCAAAATATGTCACGTCAGTCAATGTGACAATCAGATGATGCAGGTCCGACATGAAATGGGCAGCGGTCCAGCACAACACTTGCAGGTCTGACATGAAAGGGGCAGCGGTCCAGCACAACACTAACAGTCTACATTGTATGGCTTTGATTAATTTGCAGTTTAATAAACAAATTTAACTGGAAGACATTCTGCAAATTCAGGGTTCAACATCAGATACTTGAGTGACAGATTTGATCCCATGATTAGTTAACAAAGACGCATGATTTCTTAAGATGAACTGCAAAGCTTTGAAATTGTATTGCACTCGTAGTACATCAATGCATGAAGCAATGAGTGTAACATGTCTCCATAGAAAACTCAGTATTTGACCACCTGCTTATGGGTAGGGTTAACCGGCTAAAAACAGCTTCTGCGGTGGGCTTGATAAATGTCCATTTGCAGACCAAGAGACAGATATTTTTGGCAATTTATCACTGGAATAACTGGCTCCATAAGCGAGCCAGTCATTCCAATGATAAATTGCCAAAAATAATTTTCTCTGGTCTGCAAATGGACATTTTTATGAGAATTTCAATGTTCTTGAACAAAGTTGATTTTTTTAAGAATATGCATCTTGGTTTCAATAGGAAGCTAGTCTTTAGTGCAGGTTTGGTTGTATTTCACCGCTTTTATTATTATTATCTCCCTTTAAAACAAGTTAATCAATCAATCAATCAATCGCCATATAATTAGTATGCAAAACTTTCTTCCTCGTAATTAATAATAAGAATTAAAAAACTGTTATTTTTGCAATGTAATTGTAGTGTATGTTATAGCGAGTCATGTGCATTGCTTGTTTGTTCGGTGCTCTGTGCTTTGAATTGCCATAGATTCTTATTGTTTATTATGAGATCATTGTATAAAATAGTGATGTATAATTTATAATGTGCTCAAGGTTTTACGAACTTTTATTAGAAAAGCGGATTTGTTGCTGTTATTGATGCAGACTGGTGCTCAGTTACCCATTATGGCATATAGATTTATATCTGTGATGTAACAAGGCATTGATGTAAATGACGTTACGCGAATGACATGACTATATGCTAAGTTTATCCATCGATCATATGATGTCATAATCAACTAAATTACGTGTAGGATGGCGTCATAATCATGACATCATGAACGACTTAATATAGCCCGTGTTAAACGCTTAATAGTTCCACATATTGTACGAATTGTGTTTTTGCTATTTGCCATAGGCAGCAACAGCACCTAGTCAAATTAGTTTCAAAATATTCAACAGCGTGTTTATTAAATAGTAGATATATACATTTCGTACGTGTCGTACTATTAAGAGTTAAAGACGGGCCAAATAGAATCATTTATGACGTAATGATTATGACGTCATCCTACACGCCACTTAGCTGATTGTGACAGATGATAGATGAATACTCTGGAAAGATGAATTGTCCTACAATCGACTGAAAATATTTGTCCCAATAATGTGCCGACTAAGGGCATCAGTTTCTAGCTCAGAAGTAATATATTATGAGATTCATATCTATGTAAAATTGAAATTACATTTAACTTTTTTCATAATCATTTTACTATTATTATAATCATTACTGGTCTTAAAATCGTAGCGTATATTTTAATAATACTATTGCATTAGCACCAGTTATTATTATTAATACGATTAATCCTATTATTAATATTAATGATGAGATATATATATGTATATATATATACATACTGTAATATGTAAACAGTTTTATGCACAAGTTGTGTTTATAAACCAATACTTGTGATGATAACCTTACTACAAGACCAGATAATCGAATGCTTCCAATTTTATAATATTAAATCGTTTAGACTCTTAACAATGTTTCATTCTTGTGTAAATAGTATACATATATAAGATTATGCTATTTAAAGTCATACCTAAGTCTACTATAATTATGGAAATTCTTATGTATTTATCTTGTATATTTTATCTTTCTTCTCCATATAAAAATGGTAATGGTGAAAATACTCTAATGAATGATAATAATATTGCTAACTATTAATATTGAAAATAACTGTTTTTAAAATGAGCAGGACAAATATACAGTCAAACCTGTCTAACAGGATCATCAATCGCCATTTTGGGACCACAAAATATGAGGGTAGATGCTTAGTGAAGGTCCTTTGCAGTCTAACTGGTTACTAGTTTTTGTCGACTTATTGAACAGATTGGTGTCCAGCGTCCAATCAGCGACCGAGATAGAATGTTATAAGTTTTTCCTGAATTCCCCGATGGCTCTGCACGTGCATGCTCAATCGGAGTCAATCCTCTAGTGAAAAGTTATCTAGCCACCCATACCAGTTGTGAAATTTCTAAAATTGGCCTGCCAATGGATCTATCTCAAGAACCACTAGACATCTGTTTTATACTCGACCCATGAACTCTTTCAACCACCTGGCTTAACTTAAACATTCTTAAAATTTTAATGCCTTAGTTTCAAAACAACTATCCAGGAACTCTGTTTTGAAACTAATTTGACTGGGACCCATAGGCAGCAACAGGTCCCAGTTAAATTACTTACAAAATATTCAACAGCTTCCCTGGCTATTCAACAGAATATTCTTTGCATAATAAAGAATTTGTCATCTGACTTCAGGTATTAAATCAGCACCATATTTTGGCCCCGAAAGGCGATTAGGATGACTGGCTAGCGGTCAAGATTGGTCTGCAAATTCAAAACCTTTTCTCAGTGAATGAGAAACACTAATTATAAAAGAATCACCAGTCTGGTTTTCTCAGTGAATGTCCATTTTCAGGCAAGGAGAAAACTATTTTTGAGTTGTAAATTTTCTAAACGTCTTCTTGGCCTGCAAATGGACATTCCTCAAGACCACTGCGAAGGTCAGTTTTGACCATTAACCCTTTTATGGTCAAATTTGGTCAATAAAATTAACATTTTCTCTTAGAAAATGTCCATTTGCAGGCCAAGAGAAGACTATTTTTGAAATATTATCGAGCCACTCAATCCAGTGGTAAATTTCCCAAAAATTGTCTTCTCTTGGCCTGCAACTGGACATTTCCCAGGACCACTGCAGAGGCTGGCTTTGACCGGCTTGACCATTAAAGGGTTAAAGTGTTGACTATGATACCTTTAGAGGCCACTTTATGCTCATCATTTTTTACAGGTTTGACTGCTATTGCCAGAATGCAAGCTAGGGAGTTAGTTCACTATAATTAGCATATTAATATAATTAGCATGTTAATATATTTGATAATTTCTAAACTACCAGTTTAACCCTTTAACACTCATATCAGCCAAAAACAGCTTCTGCGGTGGTCTTGCGAAATGTCCATTTGCGGACCAAGAGAACATTTTGAAATTTTACTACTGGAATGACTGGCTCGATAACCGAGCCAGTCATTCCAGTGTTAAATTTTCAAAAATGGTCTCTTGATCTGCAAATGAACATTTTCTATGAAAAAATTGAAATTTTTAAAAAGAAATTCAATGGTTAAAGAGTTAACAGGTGTGAGTGGTTGCGTTGTACTTTGGGATACAGATCAAGCTCGCAGTTTACTGCATGATTTTATGGTAAAGTGGGTCTTTCAAACATTTACAATTAGGTGATTCAGTTCTGAACAATTTAGGTGAAATAGTGTTGTTGGCTAGGTGAGTTATGCCGGGGCCGACCGTTGGCTATCTATCTGTCTGTCAACTTTTTCTTTAAACAACTTCTCAAGAACCACTGGTCCAATATTATATTTGGCAGGAAGCATCCTTAGGGCATAGAGATTCAACCTTGTTCAAACGAAGACAACCATTTTGGGGATCGATTCAAGACTCATGAAATATGATCTAGGGCAAGCGCCGAACCAATTTTGTTCAAGCGAACTTGATTGGCCAAATGGTTCAGCGGCCATCTTGGATAACCTAATTTTCACGAAAATGCCTTTTTTTTTTAATTGATGGATTATAAAGGCGAAATTGGTTTTGTTTAGGTTTTTAGGTATGTTGGTTTTAAGTTTCCACTATCGCAACTGTCTATGGCCATATTGGATCTTTTTCTTGTCAAAAACCTCCAGACTAAAGCAATAGGAAATTTAAAATGTATTCTCGAGAACCACTGGGCCGATTTCAATTATATTTGGCAGGAATCATCCTTAGGGTATAGAGATCCACGTTTGTTCAAGGGAATTTGATTGGCCAAATGTTTCGGCGGCTATCATGGATCGGGCTGAAATTTGAGAAATATTATTAGGCACTAAGGGCCATTGAGCTTTGTTCAAACGAAGTTAATACTTAAAACATGGACCAATCAAAATGTACCAATTTTGGTAGCCATATTGGATTTTTTATTTTATGGATTTTGAGGCTGAAATTGGTTTTATATATGTTTTTGGATATACTGATTTCAAATTTGCCACTTTTGAAATTGGAAAATAATTTATTAGTGTCCATCTTGGATTTTTTACAAGCAAAAACTCCCATAGTGAAGAAATATGAAATTGAAAACATGTTCCAGTTGAGCAATACAGGCCTATTGTGCTTCTTGTTATTTATACACCAAGAATTCAACAATCCCTTTAAAATACGTATAGCTCATAAACACAGTCTAATAGTTCACTGTATACATTTAACCTTTAGACGGCAAATTTGTTCAAGAAAATTTAAATTTTCTCATAGAAAATGTCCATTTCCAGACTAGGAGAAGACTATTTTTGAAAATTTATCAATTATCGAGCCTGAGGCATTCCAATGATAAATTAAAAAAAAAGTGCTCTTGGTCTACAAATGGCCATTCTCCAAGACCACTGCAGAAGCCTCTAGTCTTGGAGAATGGCCATTTGCAGACCAAGAGAAGACTATTTTTTTAAATTTATCATTGATATATATATAATTTGAATGGAACCTGTTGCTACCATGGGCAGCAACAGCTCTCAGTCAAATTAGTTTCAAAATCTTCAATAGAATATTCTTTATATCTTAACCTCATAGTGTGAATAATTCATTCATAACAATTCCTTAATATCTCAAACTTACCTACCTACATCTTACATGATTTTGTAAAGTTTGGTCTGTAAGGGTTACGGGGTTAGCCCTTTCACTGACAAATCCCTGAAAATGTAATTTCCTGCTTATTCATATCATATTTTGTTGAATATTGTGACGCTAATATGCCTTGAAGCTGTTGTTGCCTAACTGCCTTAGGCAGCAACAGCTTCCAATCATATTAATTTCAAAATATTCAACAGCTTACCTGTATTATTGTCTTGAAATGGAGATATGGGGGATTGATCGATCCAAGAGTTAAAAAACCTCGTACTCATTCATTTGAAAAAGCAGTTTGTCAGTAATGCAACACCTGATTTCAGGTGTTCACAATTTTCAGTCATTCTGCATAATTAACTGTCGCATTGCAAATAAATGGGAAAAATGTTGAATATTTTAAAATTAAGATGACTGGAATCCATTGCTACTTTAGGCAGCAATGGATTCCAGTTATCTTAATTTCAAAATATTCAACAGAATATGCTATACATAGTAATGGATTTACTTTTTCAGGGCTTTGTCATTGAAAGGGTTAAAAACAGCATCTTTGACATCAGTTTCTGAGAATTCTGAGTGACACGGGTTAACAATATAGAGCTATGATAATCATATGTTATTATCCATAATGGTATTATCTCTTCTCACATAATTCACAAAACTCATCTAAATGTAGTTTTTAAATTTGCATTTCTCACCAATTCTTGCATATGAATTTTAGAGTACCGAGAAAATTCTGTAGAATTTCACCGAGCAGCAAAAACCACAAACTGTTACATCAGTATTTTAATTCACTAGTTGTTAAAAGTAATAATAATAATAATAATAATAATAATAATAATAATAATAACACAGTCACGAGGGTAACTTATATATAAAATTATAAACATATACAAAATAGCACTGCCTTGGATAACCAGTTGACAGTAACTTGACGATATTGACAATTAGCTTGGCCTTTCTGTAAGGATTTTATTTGCATCACTACTACTCAGATATAACTATATGTGCAATATGTGCTTTGCTGTCATAACCAATTGTAATGGTGAACTTGACATCACCATTCATTTTAGCATCGCAACAACTCATCTTTCCAGTTCTAGCTATGCCCCGCCCATGTCCTAACTATCAATTTCATGAAAACTATACAGGTAAGCTGTTGAATATTTTGTAACTACTTTGACTGGGCGCTGTTGCTACCTAGGGCAGCAACAGCGCCCAGTCAAATTAGTTTCAAAATATTCAACAGAATATTTATTAAATAGTAAAGCCATCCAGTTCGTACAACAGCGCATAGTCCGTCTTCAAATATGCGTTTGTGACGTACTTATCTACATCATTCAGTATGTCATAATGATGTTATGATGTCATTCTACACGTCGCGTAGTTTATTATGATGTCATATGATGGATGGATAAAGTGGAAAGGTCCACTCTCATACTTTTTGAGAGATAACTGTATGTTTCTCTATATATTCATAGCAGTCTGGTTGCAGGCCAGCTCTATTCGAAAACCAGCAACTTTGTTGAATGGTCACGATTGTTCAAAGAAATCAAAATTAGCCCTTAGTAAATGTCCATTTGCAGTCAAACAAGGGAAGATTGTATTTAAAATTGTGTCTGGAACGACTGGCATGTTTGCGAGCCAGTCTTTCCATTGTTAAATTTCCAAAATGAGTCCTGCATAATACAGCTACAGGGGCCATTTTTTTATTATCCTCCCTTTAAATAGTTACCATAGATATTGTATATAGTAAAAGTCATCTGTCCGATTTAGAGGGAAATGGATTAATCTACACATTTATTACTTGGACTCGCAATCGAGTAAGATGTAAAGTTACAAGTTTTCATAAATAATAAATAAAATATTAAAACATTAAAAATTTTAAATAAAAAAGCTTGTTTTACAAATAGAGCATGAAATAATAGATTAGCACCTTTTGTTGATGAACTCAGTTCAAGGCATCCTAGCCATGCAGCAAACATAATAACCTTTATAACCATTGAGATACCACCGTCTCAATCTCAAGACAAATAGGCAGGAACACGTTTGAATATTTTAAAACTATTTTACTATTTTTACTGAAACCTGTTGCTGCCATAAAAATTCAACAGAATATTTCTGATGTTTTAAGAGTTTAACATTTCCGACCTGTGAGTGTTGATTAATATGATCTATTAGCATACCTCATAGGCAGACCACCTCATTTTGGGGACGCAAGTTTGTGATGTTTTAATGCACTGACCTTTATGACACTAGATGCATTTCTTATAACCTGAGATAACCTGTATTAACAAACCACATATCATTAGGGGTGGGTGGGGGGCACCTTATGGCACTGTCTAATGCGGGTGTTTAAGACCAGGCTTATTGTACATTAATGCACTGTATTCATGACAGAATATTTTAAACCATGGTTTCATTTGCTTATTTAGAGTTTTATTTGGTGCAGAAACTGTGAAACCTCTTATCACAATTTTAGATTATTCTTAAAAGTGTACGTTTTTTGTTTATATTTTATATCTGTATTATATCAGAGCTTTGTGCAATACGTGATGTCACAGTGAATCACATGTTAAGCGATCATCTTACAGAATAAAAGGTAGTCTCTTCATCATAACACTAGTTAAGAAATGCCTTTCGGTGAGGTAAGGGTGAATAATCACAATCACAATCTGGTGATCCATTAGACTGCCAGGCTGATTTCGCCCAAATTTGGTAATAAGTATTGTTTCTTCATAGATATCCAAGTTTATTCAAATTATGTCCATTTAACCAGTAGTCACTTTGAACCCTTTAATGACGAAAGTTGGCCTCTGCAGTGACTGAGGAATGTCTTGGTGCAGGCTAAAATAAGACTATTTTTGAAAATTTACCATTGGAATGACTGGCTCGATAATCGAGCCAGTCATTCCAGGGGTAAATTTTCAAAAATAGTCTTCTCTTAGCCCTGCAAATGGACATTCAATAAGAAAATATTTTAATTTTTTTGTTCAAATTTAGTCATTAAAGTATTGATACATTTTTCTTTTAAACATCTAAAAACTGATCTTAAACTTTGTGCTTTGTCAATCGGACATGTAGATTTAAATTTGTTTCAGAAGAAACGGACTGGTGGATTGGTTCAGCGGCTATGTTGATAACATCACTTTTCATGAAAGCTACTCTGGAACTGCTAAACAGATTGAGCTGAAAATATAATTCATCCACCCTTATGGCCTTATGTGATGGCGAATAGTTCCAACTTAACTCGCATAGTGCAAACATAGAGCAAGCTTGCTCATGATACCTTTATGGCTAGAGTGGAAGTCAGTTTTGTATAGGATGGCTTGGCTAGTTATGTCTGTGCAAATTCTGTATTTTAAGGTGAGCAACAGGCTGTTGGGGCCTCTTGTTTTATTTCACGGATAAACGAGGTTTAATTGAGTAATTTAATGAAAATACTATAGCTTCACATTAATTACAATGTGTATGAATTTTAAGAAAAGTAACTGAGAAGCACAAATAATATAAATGCGGAAACAATTACTATATCATTTGTCAAATGAGATTTTCACTATATATGATATTGGTGCAATGTGCAAATATACCACACACCTGTTTGTGCTGCACCAACTCTCAGAACGTATAAATCCACGGTTATTTGATATGCACGTTATTAACCATAGTTACTCAGTGATATACACACAACAAGGATGCCACTGTATAAAGAACAGTTTTACATAGTCCCCGAGGTGTCCTTTATAGGCTACATGCTCACTGATTATTTTGACAATAATGTGACTGAAAATTATTGGTGTCATAGGGAGAAAACAAATTTCAGTCAAATTGTAACCAAAATATCTAGCTTGTTTGATATGTTGAAGTCGGGATATCTTGCAATTTGAAAGCAATGGACCTTTCCAGTTTATCTATACATCATATGATGTAATAATCAACTATGTGACGTGTAGGATGACATAGATAACTGTGTCACGAATGCATAATTGCTGACGGATTAAGTGTTGTTGTACAAATTGTATGTGTACTATATAATAAAAATGCTGTTGAAAATTTTGATACTAATTTGACTGGGCGCTGATGATGCCATAGGCAGCAACTGCACCCAGTCAAATTAGTCTTAGAATATTCAACAGCTTACCTGTATAGTTTTCCTGGAAATTAATAGTCAGGGAGTTCAGGGATCGATCGATCTCAACACGAGCGAGGTGTGGGTGGAGCTGAGCTAGAGATTGGCGGGCATAGCTAAAACTGGAAAGGTCGATTGGGATCTAGTCCCATCCTGTTTTACTTTGAAGAGCAATGTTGTCACATGATCTTGTGAGTAATGTCATTAAAGATGATTTGTCATGTTGGTGCAATAATAGGATATTATGACAGTTAACTCTCTGACTGCTGCAAGCCACGAGACAATACTTTCAAATGGCAATCACTCGGAACCTGCTAAATATTTTGAAAACAATTTGACTGAAAGTTGTTGGTGGCTTAGCGACCAACAATTTTCAGTCAAATTGTTTGCAAAATATTCAGAGGTAAAACCCATGGAAAATATAGTCTTGAAAATTCAGCAGGCAGACAGTTAAATATCCTGAGCTGATAATTGTTTTTCCAGTTTAAGATGGAAAATTGTGTCAAGTACATACATGCATTGTACAAAGTATAAATAAACATTTTATACAGAAACAACTTCGTATTTTGTTTCGTCTGATCTACAGGTGCACCGGAATGTGTATGGAAGATACGTGGTGTGTTTGGTGGAGGTGTTAGTATCAAGCGCTCTATGTTTATGTATGATAGCTACAGTCCGAGAAATCTTTATACACAACTGTAGCGATATCTTCGGTGAATACGCTCACCAAACAACTGAGTGACAAATGTGATAAAGACGTATCAGAGAATACGCTCACCAAACAGCTGAAATACTATCAGCCCAGAATATGCTCAGCAAGCATGCTATTGTAATACAATTGACCTTTCCAGTTTATCCATCCATAATATGACGTAATATTCAACTATGCGATGTGCAGGATGACGTCATAATCTATGGCATTATGAATGATGTAGATATGTTCGTCACAAATGCTTAATTGAAGACGGACTAAGCGCTGTACAAATTGTATGGCTTTACTATTTAATAAACATTCTGTTGAATATTTTGAAACCAATTTGACTGGGCGTGGCAGCAACAGCAGCCAGTCAAATTAGTTTCAAAATATTGAATGGCGTGTATAGTTTTTGTCTCGCCTGCGAAGCAGGATATAGACATAGGTATCAGTTTTCCGGCGGCGACGGCGGCGGCATAAACTTTTAAGTTAAGTTTATATCTCAGCAATGCCTGATCCAATTGGAACCAAACTTGGGTGCATGGTAATATACATCGAAAGGAAGCAGCCCGCCGATAAAACGGCCATGAGGTCAAGGTTACAGGGGTTAAAGGTTACAGTATAATCTTTGTTAATATTTTACGTTTTTGCGTTAAAAAAAAGTGATTGCCTTATATCTCGGCAATGCCTGATCCAATTGGAACCAAACTTGGGTACATGGTGATATACATCAAAAGGAAGCAGCATGCTGATGCAGACATCATGCGGTCAAGGTTATGGGGGTCAAAGGTCATGGTATAATCTTTGTTAATATTTTACGTTATGTTTTTAGCTCACCTGGCCAGAATGGCCAAGTGAGCTTATGCCATGACGACCGTCCGTCGTCTGTCCGTCCGTCTGTCTGTCTGTCCATCCATCAACTTTTTCCTCTAAGCGACTTCTCAATAACCACTGGGCCGATTTCAATTATATTTGGCAGGAAGTATCCTTAAGGCATAGGGATCCAAGTTTGGTCAAACAAAGCCGATTTGGCCGGTGGACATCTTGGATTTTGGCTGATTTTAGGAAATGGCTTTAAAAATCTCCGAAACCGCTTGGTGGATTGATTCAAAACTCACGAAATATCATATAGGGCAAGAGCTGAACCAAGTTTGTTCGAAGGAACTTGATTAGCCAAATGGTTCGGCAGCCATCTTGGATGACGTAGTTTTCGTGAAAACGACTTATTCTGCAGAACCGCTGAACGGATCAGGCTGAAATCTTGGGGATATGATTATGGACTAAGGGCCATTAAAGTTTGTTCATGGGAAGTAGATAGGTAAAATACATGGCCGCCGTGGACCAATCAAATTTTAGCGTGTTTGGCTGCCATATTCTATTTTTTTATTTAATGGATTTTGAAGCCGAAATTGGTTTTCTTAACTCCGCTTACTTGTCAGTCAGCTGTCGTATAGCGATGACCCCATCCGTCTTCTGTATGTCCGTCCATCCATCTGTCTGTCCGTCACCAACAATGGCGGCTCATTTTGTTATTTCTTGACGGATTGACACCAAACTTGGTCACAATGTTAATGACGGCATCTAATATCTGTGTTGTGAAAATGAAACTGATAGAATGCCAAATGCCAGAGTTATCACACCTTAAATATTTGCAGTCTCACTTTCACAGGGCAAATAATGGTTTGTTCCCACCGTCCATTGATTTATCACCATGTCAGATTTTATTGCCAAACTAGATATTAAATTCCAATTAACAGATTAACCTTTCCAATACTGGCGAAATATTTAAGATATGCATTATGTGCTCTGACATCTATGCTCTTAAAAATATTTGAAATGTATTTGATTGAAAGTTGTTGCTGCCTTAGGCAGCAATGAAAGTTGTTGCTGCCTAAGGCAGCAATGACTCAGTCAAATTATTTTCTAAATCAACTCCAGCCCACCCTACCCCTGCTGCTAACTCGGGGATTCAGCCAGATGTGCATGTGTTAAATGGAGTGTATGGTGGTGGGGAATAACCTGCTATAAAGACCACCTACCTGCCTTTAGAGACCATTTTCTTCAAATTGTATTTAAACCTCTAGTAACCGTCTAACTGAGTTTTTGCAGACGACATATTCCAACGGTTATATCTCTGAACCTGATAAATATTTTGAAAACAATTGGACTGAAAGTTGTTGGTGGCTAAGCCGCCAACAACTTTCAGTCGAATTGTTTTCAAAATATTCAACAAGTCAAGAGATTTTGAAAATTTAAATTATTGGCTGCACTGGCTTGCAGCAGTGAGACAGTTAAGAAACCAGCTCTGGCTAGCACTGATATCATCTATTTTCACGTAAACATTGTTCAAAATCACTAATGCAAAAAAAACCAGTCCAGAGATTGTTGTCAATATCTCGAAAACTAAATCATTTGACTGAAAGTCATTGGAAGTGACACCGATGGATGCAAAACTTAAGTAAGATTAGTTGAAATGCCAATGTTCCAGGTGAGCGATACAGGCCCATTGGGCCTCTTGTTGCACAAAAGTTATTGCCTTATATCAGCAATGCCTGATCCAATTGGAACCAAACTTGGGTACATGGTGATATACATTGAATGGAAGCCGCCCACCGATAAAGTGGTCATGGCGTCAATGAAATGAAAAACATGACGTCAAGGTTATGGGGTCAAAGGCCACAGTATAATCTTTGTTAATATTTTACGTTAAGTTTCTGCGTTAAACAAAAATTATTGTCTTATATCTTAGCAAACTTGAGTACATGGTGATATACATCAAAAGGAAGCAGCGTGTTGATGCCGACATCGTGCGGTCATGGTTATGGGGTCAAAGGTCACGGTATAATCTTTGTTAATATTTTACGTTAAGTTTTTGCATTAAACAAAAGTTATTGCCTTATATCTCAGCAATGCCTGATCCAATTGGAACCAAACTTGGATACATGGTTACCTATAATGATAGGAACCAGCATGGTGATGTTGGGGTCACAAGGTTAAAGGTCACTGTGACCTTGATACAGAACTCTGTTATTTCAACATTATGTTTTTGCGTTTAACAAAACTTCAGTTTATATTTCAGGATTGGTTACGCCTATTGCAACTAAACTTGGATACATGGTTACCTATAATGTTAGGAAGCAGCATGATAACATTGAGGGCAGAAGGTTAAAGATAAAGGTAACTGTGACAAACAGGAGACAGGTGAGACATTTAATTCCGCGGAATTCTTGTCTGGAAATTGAGATTAAAGGTGTGTCGGGATCGATTGATTCCACCATGGGCAAAGAGTGGGTGGAGCTTAACTAGAGATGGGTGGAGCTTAACTAGAGATGGGTGGAGCTTAACTAGAGATGGATGGAGCTTAACTAGAGATGGGTGGAGCTTAACTAGAGATGGGTGGGGCAAAGCTCAAACTGGCCAGGTCCGTTGATCATGATGATCAAGCGTGTAGGTCAGTCCCACAATTATGTAGGCATGAGGTTAACGTTTACAAGTCCCTATTTACCACTTGCTAATCTGTTATTAGATTATCTAAAGCCCAGTCAATGTTATTGGGAATGGATATCCATATCTCATAAACTACTGGTCTGATTTGTCTCAAATGGTATGGGATGCTACTTTGCTCCTGATCTCGACAATCAAATAAGGAATTTACAATGTGACAAAAAATAGATGGCAACAGTTTGCCATCGCTGATTGCTATTGTTGTAGTTAGTAATCGAACATGTTTATTATTATAAACAAAGTAGATCGAAAGCTATAACGATGACCCCTGATCCGTTGATGGCCCCTGGTCCGTCGGCTGGTTATATATTTGTCTTGTAAACAATGATCATCCATGTTTGATCTACATCCATTCAGAAATAACGATGATGGCACATTTCATTTTTTCTGAATGGATTTATGTAAAACCGGGTCAAAAGGATCATGTTGACGTCTACCTTATGGGACGTAATGGGGAAAGATGTTTCTTTGGTGGCAGATTCTGTCATATGGATATAAACCACCACCCATATAAGAGTTATGTCCGTCTGACCTAGTTTCAGAACATAATAGGGTCAATGATCAATTTTGCCATTTGGACCAATAGTTAATTATTCAGACAGCCCGTTTCCTACTCTTTTGAGCGATTTATACCAAATGTAGTGAAATTGTTTCTTTAGGTATCCAATATTTGCATTATATAAATGAAGTTGATCTAATGTTAAGCACAAGCGTTATCCCCCTTAGAAATATTCTACAGTATGGGATCCAATCGGAAAGAAAGCTCTTCGGTGTCATATTTTGTCATATTTAAGACTATCTAACCTGGTACGTGTGGTCATCACTACCCATACAAGAACTAGGACAGGCTGACATTTTCTGGCTAGTATAGATCAAAGGTGGGTTGAAAATAAATTATTCAATCACCCTTTTTGTCATCTTTTGACCAATTTATACCAAATCTGGTCAAAATGATCCTATAGGCATATACAATTTGCATTGTGCAAATGATGTTTATTCGATGTCAAAAATCATACTTAAGGCCGTTTAAATTTGCAAATGCACGGAAGCCAATGAAGAAAAATAATACTTTGGTGTCATATTTGGAGGTATTTACTTGATGATTGCGCACCTCTTGGCAAGACAGATTTTCTGTATGGGGTGATGTGCGACTCATAGATTCCATTGCACTCATATCCTGTCACATTCCCTTGTCTTTATCATCATTATTTGCTTTGTAATATCGCATTAAATATTGAACTGTGAACGCCAACATTTTGTCTTCTCTAATGACAGTGTGTCATGTCATAAGTACCAATATTTTGAAACTAATTTGAGTGGAAGTTGTTGCTGCCTTAGCTTACCTATAACGTTTCTTTTATACCACATTGTCAAGCTATATATGGCACCTCTATTACTGAGGGCGTATACAGAGGCAGACAAGATAGGTTTTTTTCTGATTGGTTGAATGGTAAATCATGACAGCCATCATAGGCTGTAGAAATGTACCAACATTTAGCTACTAAATCCTGAATATCTTTCTTTTGGTGGGGTGTTGCGGGGGTGGGGGGAGGGGTGGGTGGTAAAAAACTTAAAATTCCATGCATAGTTAATGAGCGGTCTATTAGATCATATGTATAGATATCCTGTGATGATGTTAGTTATCCTTTAATGAAGATAGGATAGGATGGTACACTTAATAATCAAAATCCAAAAGAATTTGTATGCTAGAATTGTCAAAATAACTACTATTGAGACGTCTCAACCAATCATTTATGATTATTTTCAACCAATCAATGCTGACCAAGACCGTGTGCTCCTCTCAGCGACAGATGAAGTCAGCGACAAAGGCATCCAGCTGCATGGCATGGAGGAAGAGCAAAATACTTGATTCACTGTCAGCTCCTCTTATATCGCTGTATATTGCATCATGGGAAATATTGCTCTCCGGTGCTTTTTGGAAACTGTAGATCACGGATCCCTGTCCAGAAACTATGCTATGACACGACCTGTTTTTGTTAATTTAAACATATTTTTATTGTTGCAAAAATAATCGTTTGTTGCCGTATGTTGCTGCTGGATGAAAGGCTAACTCCTATGAGTCCAGATCCTCCTCTGACTTTCGCTACATTAAGTTAACTGAAGTGGGCTGTCTTACAGCAGAGATCTTTAGAGCAGAGCTATGGCGCACTGATATATTATCTTACCGAGTGTTTGTCAAGGTGTGCTTTAAAAACTGGCACGCTCACTACTTCTGGAAGACTATTCCACGGGTCAGCTATTATGATACAGAAGCCGTGTTGCCTTAGTTGACTCTGACCTCATCCCGTAAATTTTCAGATGGTGTCCTCGGTTTGCAGAGTCTCTGACCGATATAGTTTGGCAAACCTCGGTCTTATATGCCTCTCAACATCTCAAATGCCTCTCTTATATCCGCGCAGTCCTGTAAGTCAACACTCTTCATATATTCTGATGAGAGCAGTTCCGGCAGATCATTTATACATAGCGTGAAGAGCGCAGGTCCCAGATCGCTGCCCTGCAGGATCCCGCTTAACACACTGGCCCATGTTTATACTGAGCTGTTTACTCGTACTCTTTTCTTCCTGTTGGATGGAAAGGATGTTATCCAGCTGCACACTTTGCCCTGTGATTCTGTAATGTCTTAAGCCATTGATGTGGAACCGTGTCGAACGCTTTCATCAGGTGGAGATAGATTACGTCGATGTTTCGTCCGCTATCGAGTTTCTCTGACCAGGGATCTAGCACTTTTAGCAGCTGCAGTGAGGTCGATCTTCCCACTATGAACCCGATCTGCTTTTCACTGAAAAGTTATTTCCTCTTCATATAGTCTGACCGGTCTATAGCTGCTTGCTGTCTTTCTGCTATCTTGAATATAGCCGTGATGTTAGCCGTTTTCCAGTCTGTTGGTGCTTTGCCACTGCAAAGGGAGGTGTTGAAAATTATTGCCAATGGTCTACTTAATACTTCATGCAGCTCTTTGAGTTGTCACGGATGTATCCCATCTGCCCATGATTATGTGTCAATTTTGATCTTTGATAGCATTTTCCTTACAATTTCTTCTTTGATCATAATGTCATCGAGTGCTTTATCACATTCTCCCGTTGGGACCGTCAGCATATCTGTGTTCGTCTCTAGCTTGAAAACACGTAGGAAATCGGAGAGCACTTGTGCCTTTTCCTGGTCAGTTGACGTTAGTTTTTCTTGCTCTCCTAAGCTGGATATAACCAGATCTGGCATTGTTTTGTGGTCTTCATCTTGCTTTTGACATATTTCCAAAACCGCATTGGTTTGGTCTTTGCATCTTTTGCAATAGATGTTTCAAGGTCATTTTGTAATCTTGTCAATTCTCATACTTGGTTTCTCTGCGTCGTGTAGGCTTTGTATTTCACTGGATCCATCATCACGATATATCTCTGCCAGTATCCCCGTTTCTTTTTTATACACCAGTTTTGAAAAAAACCTCGGGTCATATTATGTGATGGCTGTCTGTCTGTCCATCTGTCCGTCCATCGATCTGTTTCTTAACAAATCCGTATCTCAAAACTTCTTAACCTACATTTGACATTTTTTCTCCAGGGCACATATTAGGCGGAGACGATGTGTCATGACTTTGTTTCTGAGATCACCACCCACCCCACCTCACTCCGTCTGCCGCAGTTGGTTTTCCACACTATTTTTCGTAGTCCTTCAAGGTATTCAACTGAGAATTGGGACATTGCTTTGCTATGAGAAGTTACAGACCAAGTTCGAGTTTCAGGTGTAGTCTATGCGTCACATTTGTATGGAGTTATGCCCCCTTTTGACTTAAGAAATACGAAAAATATCAGCTTTACGCACTTTTTTCCGCAGTCTCAAGATATTCAACTGAGAGTTGGTACGTTGCTTTCTTATGAGAAATTAGAGACCAAGTTCGAGTTTCAGGAGTTTGCGTCAATTTTTGAAAAATATCAGTTTTCCACACTTTTCCTCGTACTCCTTCAAGGGATTCAGTTGAGAATTGCTGGGTTGCTTTATTGTCGGGAGTTACAGAGCACGTTCGAGTTTTAGACATTTTCATAAATTTTCCATGGAGTTCATGCCCTCTTTCGACTTATGAAATACACAAAATATTAGTTTTCCACACTATTTTTCGCGAGTCTCAAAATATTCAACTGAGAATTGGTACGTTGCTTTGTTATGGGAAATTACAGAGCAAGTTAGTGTTTCAGGATTTTATGTCAATTTTGATGGAGTTACGTTCCCTTTCAACTTAGGAAATACGAAAAATATCCCCCCCCCCCACACACTTTTTTCCCGCACTCCTTCAAGTGATTCAAATGAGAATTGGTCAGTTGCTTTATTATAGGTAGTTATAGAGCAAGTTTGAGCTTCAGACATTCTCGTCAATGCCCCTTTCGACTTATGAAATAAAAAAAATATTAGTTTTCCACAATATTTTTTCGCACCCTTCAAGATATCCAACTGAGAATTGGTACATTGCTTTGTTATGAGAAATTACAGAGCAAGTTCGAGTTTCAGGCGTTTGCGTCAAATTTTTATGGACTTATGTCCCCTTTCGACTTGTGAAATACAAACATATCAGCTTTCAAGACTTTTTCGTTCTCCTTCACCATATATAACCGGAACTTGGTATATTTCTTTGTTATGAGAAGTTACACATCAAGTTCGAGTTTCGGCTACTTCTAATGGAGTTTTTTACTGTCAAGATTTATGTCAACAGGTAGGGGATATGCATTGCAAAGCAATACTTACAGGATGCTTGTTGCATCAATTGTGTCTTTGTCGAGTGTCTTCCATATTTCTTTGGCTGTGTGAGGGGAGGGTGGGGGACCGTTTTGCTCGGAATAGATAGGCTATCTCTTCTGCTTTGCGTAGGATTTTCAAAGATTCTTTCCACTGCTACTCTACGTCATTACTATATGCTGTTAATTGTTGTTCCCAATTGGTGTCTGGTGCTTTCTTCGTATCTTCGCAGTTGCATTTGTCATAGAACATTTTTTAAAGTTCATTGGTATCCATTATTGTGGAAAATGAAGTGAAAGGTAAGAATACAATGGTCACTCTTACATAATAGTGATTCCTGATCCACATTGTTTACCACCTCCTCTTCATTTGTCATGATCAAGTCTAGTAAGTGAGGCTCAGCGGATCCTCTGCCTCTCGTTGGGCAGCTTACCGGACCTTTTCACAGTCCTTCAAGATATTCAACGGGAAATAGGTACATCCCTTTGTTATGAAAAGTTACAGTTTCAGGCGTTTATGTAAATTTTTTATGTAGTCCGGGAGCCACAAGCTGATTTTTTGGTGAATCTGGATTTGTCGGATACAGTTTTATTCTTTGCTGCATTTTGTAGTATGGGGTACCTCTTTATAATTTAGGGGGTGGCCGTTCCCAGCCCTTGAGCAATTTCAGCTATTAACCCTTTTCTTATGCTAATTTTTCAATTATTCCTTGTGAAGTACTCATACCAAAGGTATTAAATATACTTGTGTTAATGTACGTTCATAATGGAATTATTGTAGTTTATTTTAATATTATTTTAATAAAAGTTAACCCTTTCCTGCCCATGCTTATTAACGCATTTGTCGAATTTTCTCACTCAAAGTCGACTATTACCTTAGGATAGGCCTACTTGAAAATACACATTGTTTTAATTGTGTACCTATATATAGAGACATACATTATGTATCTCACTGTAATAGAACTAAATAAAAATAATAACCCTTTCCTGGCCACAGAATAATTAGTAAACTAAAGCTTTAGCCAGAATTTTATAATAATACATGGCCCGGGGTAATTTCAGAAAGTGTTAATTAAAGTAAATTGAAAACGCTTTTTCGCATTTTACGATGTCAAACTATTTTCTACATGGTCGTCTGCTATAATATCTTACGTTTGGACAAACTATGGCTATATTTTAAGATATGCTCAGCAATCAAATACACTGAATTCTCCCCCTGACCCCTCCATCTTCACTACGCCACTGTTGGTGCATATATACTTTACATCATTCTGAGTTTGTTTAAGCCCCTATATATGATGGAATCCGATCGTGAAGTGTGCTTCTTCAATTGGCAGTTCAGATGTCAAACAAAGAGGGAAACTTTAATCTCGGCGACAGCTGTTCGAATAAGTAACATTATAAGATGTAGCAAGATATACGGTGGTGAAAAACATTTTGAGCTTCAGAAATCGTTAGATCAGAGAAAAGCTGGCCTGATGGTTTCTACACCACCATATCCACAAAGGTGACAACTCTGGCAGAGACAAAAAGTCAGTACAAGTTGCGACTCAAAAGTGTGTGATCTGAATGCAATATATTCGAGGGTTATAGCTTTGTTGTCAAGTGATCGTGACATTGATATAAAAGATGTCATTTGTCATGAACTTGCTCCAGTACCGACTGCAATGTTCACAGAAGATGGTGCGTCAAAGGCAAATCAGTGCTGAAAAGGTCCTTACAAATGGAAGTGTCTAGCAGAAATTCTAGATTTGCCGATGTAACAGTTATTGATGGTTTAGCCCTTCCATGGACAATTCATTGGCCAACTGATGGTACAGTGGCAGATTATGTAGCAAATGTCAAGAAACGTGTAACTACATACCTGGCGGACAGTGATACCTATCTGGTGTTTGATAGGTACCATGACTTCAGTATAAAGTCTGTCACAAGGGACGGCAGGGAAACTGGCGTTAGTCGACCGCATCACCTGAATTTAAAGACAAGGCTACCTGCACAAAAGATTGTCTTGTCTTCCGTAGAGAACAAAAAACAACTGATTAGAATCATCTGTGATGAACTAGTTCGAGACAGATTGTTTCACACCCATATCACTACGAAACACAAGCTGGTAGTCAATGGAGAAGACCCATGTCCAGTTGAAATAGCTAATGAGGACATACGGGTTAGATATGACCTAGAGACATCCCACGAAGAAGCTGACATAATTATTGTGCAGCAGGTTTTAAAGTGTGCAAGTGAAGCTAGCAGACTGTCAGTAATATCAGATGACACAGATGTGTTTGTGTTCCTTGTGTATTACTATCAGAAACAAAACCTTAAATTGTCACTAAGCATGGAATCACCCAGTAAGCAGAGGGCAATTGTGGACATTAAGCTGACAGTAGAAAAGCATGCTAACATTGCGAATGAACTCCTCCCGGCCCATGCTCTGTCAGGATGTGACACAGTGGCATGCTACTTTGGAATATGAAAGGGATCAGTTGTTAAAGCCCTGAAATCTGAATATGATTTATCTGCAATCCGCAAGGTAGACGCACCTTTCACCGATGTCATGGAACAAGCTACTATTTTCATTTCTGCTTGTTATGGCATAAAGAAAACCAAGGACCTGTCAGAAACAAGATTATATGTGTCGGGTACAAAAAACGGCAAGGGACATACATCATCGCCAAAACTGTGTGCCATACCACCCACAACAGAGGCATTCACAGAAAATGTGAAGAGGGCTCACTACCAGGCAATCTTATGGCGAACTCTAGAATCGAATCGGCTGCCACTACTAGACCCAGAGGACTTCGGATGGAAGAAAGACATTTGTAACAAATCACTAACACCAACTACCATTCCGGACAGTGTCAATGTCGCCCCAGATTATATCCTTGAAATGATCCGATGTGGCTGCCAAAGTACAATACCGTGTAATTCTAGAAAGTGTAGTTGTCGGCTCAATGGTTTACTGTGCACTATGTTCTGTACTTTTTACACTGTAGGGCGCTCGCGTGTTCATTAGCATAAGTTTACGTGTACCGAGAGTAATAACAAGATTTTTTATTTCCAAGCATCCTAGTGTGATAGTGGGGCTTTGACAGCACAGATTCAACAGATGCGTTAAAAGGTGTGGCCAGGAAAGGGTTAATATTTATAAAATCGTACTCAAATGAACTGCACAATACCTACCTTATGAGCAAACATTATCACAAGTAAATGTAATTCCTTCGGTGTGAATACATTGCAAGAAATAATATAAAATTAGAATTTCTTAGTATTTCATGCAAAACGTGGAGAAAGGGTTAATATCTTGAATTGTTCAGCCATTGAGAATACACAATAGAATGCACAATACCTAACCTATCAGCAAATATTACCACAAGTAAATTTAATGCCTTTGGTATGAATACTTAACAAGGAATAATGGAACAATTAGCATTTTTAGTTTTTTTCCGCAAAACGGGAATAAAAGGGTTAAAATCTGAAATTGCTCAAGGGCTGGGAATGGTCACCCCCTTCAAATTATGAAGAGGTAACCCCCCCCCCCCCCCCCCACCATATACTACAAAATGCAGCAAAGAAAAAAACTTTATCCGGCAAATCCAGGTTCGACCGCTTGGCTCCCGGACTAATGGAGTTACGCCATCCTTCGACTTATGAAATACGATAAATATCAGTTTTCCGCACATTTTCCGCACTTTTTCAAGGTATTCAAATAAGAATTGGTTTATTGCTATATTATAGGGAGTTACAGAGCAAGTTCGGGATTCAGACATTTTCGTAAATTTTCATGAAGTTATGGCCCCTTTCGTCTTATGAAATACGAAAAATATTAGTTTTCCCGCACTTTTTCTGCAGTCTTTCAAGATATTCGACTGAAAATTGGTTTCAGGCGTTTGTGTCAATTTTGTATGGAGCCATGCCCCTTTTCGACTTATGAAAGACAAAGACGACAAATATCAGCTTTCGGCAGTTTTTTCGCACTCCATGATATTCAACAGAAAATAGATAGGCCTACATTGTTTTAGTATATGGAGTTACACAACAAGTTCAAGTTTCAGACATTTTCGTAAATTTTTCATGGAGTTACGCCTACTTTTGACATGAAATATGCGTAATATCAGTTTTCCGCACCTTTTTTCGCACTCCTTCAAGATATTCAACTGAGAATTGGTAGGTTGCTTTGTTATAGGGAGTTACAGAGCAAGTTTGAGGTTCAGGCGATTGCGTCAATTTTTTTATGGAGTTATATATACTCCCTGCCGACTTATGAAATACAAAAAATATCAGTTTCTGGAAATGTTCATTAAGTCGAGGCTATGGCAGCTTTGGCATCCCTTGTCTTAAGACCTACATATAATGTAAATGATCTAATACATGTGCTGGCTGTTTATTAGGATATCACCCATAATTAAATTAGGAATGGGTGGGCATTTATTATCCCCATGTTTTAACAAAACCTCGTGTATATTATAATCGCCTCTGTCCGTACATGTGTCCTTCACGCTATCTCCTCCCAAACCGTTGGGTCGAATTCAACCAAATTTGATGTTGCCCATATGATTGCGCTTCGCAGGACAACATGTAGATTTGGCTCCGCCCCATGGGGGCTCAGGGGGTGGGTGATAAGGTAAAATATCCTACAAACTGTTCGTGATGATATCGCCTCCCAAACCGTTGTGTGGAGTTGAAGCATTTCCTATGTGAGATGCCCATATAATTGCCGATTGTGTGACAACATTTACGTCTGGTCCCACCCCCAGGTGCTGGGGAAGGGGTCAAAAGGTCAATAAGTTGATGATAATGCAACTCTGACGAAACCGGTGTACAGACTTCAGCCAGATTTGGTAGGCTATCTGATTGTGGTGTGCACACGGACATTTACATTTGGCTCCACCCCCAGGGATGGGATGGGCGTGGGGTCAGGAGGTCAAAGCGGCGACCGTGATGATTTGTGATGACACGTCGAGCCATCTCGTTAGGAAATATAATTCTCTATACTGGATAGCGGATACATGGATTTTTGTCGAGCCGTCACAATGCGTAAAATGTTAGTTTTTCAAATTGACTAGTTAGTTACTCATACGGTTCTTCACATCAATTGATACAGGCTAATTATAGTCTCCATGTTACAGTCTCAACATTTTAAAAGTAGAATACTATTTTTTAAATGTGTATAAAGCTTTGATAACAACGAAACATATTCATTTAAAGAAACTTCGATGATAATTTCCATGGATACATACGCCTTAGATTACTGTTTAACATCTAATTAATATAATACATTATCTGCATGAAGGTTGGGAACCATGCAGCATATAATTTCACTACACCCAGTAAGTATGGCGTTGTCCATACATGGAATTAATGTAGCTCGCGGGGGTACGCGCTAGCCCGTTGTATTGCTCCACTCCGTTGCATCGCATGTACAGGATGCGCGGGATGGCTGGTTGGCTACGGTTCTCGGGGTTACGGATCCTGTATCGCAACTCTCCGGAAGGTACAAAGACCAGCTTCTAGAGCCAGTGGAACGATAACGTTACAGTGGGGCCGTGCGACCATTGCCGCCGAGATTGAACCTCACGGTCTCATCCCAACTGTTCGTGTCATTGGTATGTCGGTCCATTAACTACTGTAAGTCTGGACATGATGATATAATTAAAAGTAAATAACCTATGCAAACAATGGTACTGGTTTGCTAGTATATGAGCAAAATAACACAGTACATAGAACCAACTGGTGTTCTTCCCACGTGGGCTCGCCGAAGGTACCACACAGATTCGTAAATCCGCAGAGGTATCCGCGCAAGGGAGCATCACAACGAGGCTACTTGAATAGTTTAATATAAACCAATTATACCCCTAACACACACAAAATATTATTATTGCGAGAGAAAAGTGCCTCGCGCGGGCCTCCGTCACAGGAAAATGCCTTCAACGCCGAAGCAGAGGAAAAGAGCTGGCATAAATGGCCACTCTTTTGTTCAAACAAAAAGCTATGTGCAGTGGTCAATCCTAGTGAAACTATAATTAATGTGATGCACGCTAGTTTACGGGAACACGGGACGGATGATTTCCGAGGAATTCACAGGTCACCGTCTTATGTAGGTCCAAAGATACTGCATTGGTAGTTGCCGATTTATTTATGCGGGCCTTCTGCTAAATTCTAACCTACCCTTTAGTTGTTAGATACGTTTCCAAGCTTTGGCCGCAAGTGGCAGGAATTCCTAACTATCTATTGACCCATACGTCTAACTGGCGAAGATGCCCAGCTCTCCGAAGGTCGCCCCGTATATCACCTTCCTCAGAAAGACAGCGTGCGTACATGCTACGGAGCGACAGCTCCCAAATCACATGACGATCTGGTCACCGTCGTCCCGCAACCACATATAACATCACTAGGACGAGTTACAGTTCACGAAAGCAATTTTAGAAAGCGCAATATGATTTATGGTGGGGAGTAAGAGACAGATATCCATCTCCCGTGACCTTCCCGTGAGGGCGTGGTGGGTTCTAAGACCGCACCAAGTCACCATATCGAGTTGGATGGAGATCTGCATCTCGTCCGTCACCCGTGTGTTACGGAATTAACATTTTACCTGTCATTGGGTTCCATTGTGTTCCAGTATTGCCCAGAAATGCACTGCAGGCTGGTGTTACTAAATACAATTTCTTTTCGCAGTGCTTCCTACATTGCATTGGCAGGGGTTTCTAAACTAACTGGTATCCGAAGATACAGGGGGGAGTGTATACTAAGTCGACACTTTAGTTATCACCGCTCGGAAACCCCAATAGTTTCCCGGAGTCGGATCCTGCCAACGTGTCGATTGGGAGTCCAGACAATTATTAAGCCACACGGCTGGAGGAGCGTAGAAAGAGACAATCACTCGATATTAATAAGAGGCCCTAAGGTAATTGGCCAATTTACACAGTATAGCCAGTGTGTGGTCTTACATATCCATGACAGCTGGAAAAGAGGCGTACGCAATGTGTCTCTTACGGAGAGATTGTCCTTAACTACTTTAAGCCTATCCTATCGAGCTAGAATAGCCAGGTTTAGTCGGTCACATGTCAGGTTCTAGTATGGTGAGCATGATCAGTGAGCTCAGTGTAAAAGTGATGCTGGGGTAGTAGTGATGCGGATATAATGTTGCTGTATGGTATTGCCTAGAGTACTGCGTCCTAGAGTTTCTATATATAAACAAAACAGAATAACTAGGATGGCTACTTGCCATATACATAACTAACTAATACAGTGCTGACAGTATCTTAGGTCATACGACATTACGGTGCTTGTTAGTTGAAAGCACATGGAAATAAAGATAATATATACAGTATTCAACAGAAAATATAAAAATGTGGTCTTTAAGACTGGGTAGGCACCTATTAGTCCTCAGTACCTATTACGGAAATAACGAATAGTACAATAGTATAGTTACTTGAGTACCTATTGGTCATCGGTACAGTAAGAGTTCATAAATCACGGAAATGGATATGCTACAGTTGAGTAGCGCGAGATGGCATGATTCCGAAGTTGCAGGGAAGATTTCCGCAAGCAGACTGCTAATGCGGCTCACTCTCAAGACGGTGAAGAAGAACAGTTATAGAAAGATGTCCATTAGATAGTCAGAATAACCAATACATAAATTTACATAGTATGTTATAAAGTTTCCGTCCGGCGACGGTAGTTTGAAAGTTGCGCATAACATAGAGGGCTACAGTGGTAATTAAATATGCATGTACATAAACTGGGTACACCATGCGGGATACGTCGCATAGCTCTTGAAATGCACCGGGCAGAGTCCCACCAGACTGTGGTCTAAAAGTTAATTATAACACACGACATGCTGCGCGGAAGTTTGATACCACTTTTCAGCGTGGTCTGGAAGATCTGGCGAGTTATCCACCACGAATCACCTCGGCTCTACATCCTGTAGAATTACATCGGGCCCGCAAGGCCCATCCGCAGAAAAGCTCCTCTGTGAGTGTCCCGGGAAAGGGAGTTCTTCTATTAAATTAATTTGCCCTCGGATGGCCGCCCGAGAGCTTCCAAAATTATGTTGCGGATGTTCAAGGCTGCTCACTGGCGCAGGAGATCTCAATTCCGAAGGGCACTGCTGCGGTGTAGGTACCACAGTCAGTCAGCAGTTATCCCACGTCTAGCACTGCGCTGGTCTAGCAACCTTGCTGTCATGTCGGCTTCCACGCCGAAGCGCTCTCGAGTCTTGATTTTTTACTCCTTTTATACTACTCGTGACGTCAGAGGCAGGACGCTCCAGCCAATCAGAGGGCGAGCAGTGGCCAATCAGCGTGCAGCTAGAAAGGGTGACGTGGCGATCACGTGATCAGCGCATTCCCCATTCATTTAATACATACACGCGATTACGACGTCAAAGCAATATTTTGAAAATAATTTAAGTGAGCCATTTAATGATAACTCGGCCATTTTTGCTCTGATTTTAAAGAGGTGAAAAGTTCTGAAATCCTCGCCTCATTCCGGTCCTGATTGGTATCAAGAACGACGAGAATAATAATGATTTGAAGAAATGACCAGTACCAACTCGGTACACTATAAGCATACGCTCTCTCGCAATACTGACACGTGTAGCCAAGGAAGCTCCGACGCCGCGCTACGTTCTTTCGCTCTTTCTCTGTGAATGGGACAACCTCAACAAGATTCTCACCAATGTCCATCAAATATTGTCAACTATGCCGGAGACTTTCAGAAAACTCGGGCATCAACATTGCCTCAACTGCCCTGTAGGTGGGGCTTAGAATACATCTTCCGTATCCTCTGCGTGTTGTAAGAGGCGACTAAAGGAGGTAAGGGTGAGGTAGCCCTGACAGAAACCTCGAGTGCTGAAGATAAACCATGGATCCACGCACTTAACGCGTATGGTCATGTCGATAGTCACTTTAGGACTGGCGGTATGATCAGCGAACGAAAAGAAGAAGATCATTGCCTCAATATGAGAGATCTAGCTTAAGGAACCTCATCAACTCTCCAGGCAACACACTGGACTTCCATAGCATCAGCTGTTTGAGGCGTAGTGGTGTGAGGGGCCGTATGTTAGTACCATGCGAAATTAAGGGCTCGATATAGGCCAAGCAAACCGTTAGCGGGAAGATGAGACCATGCGATAGGACGATGAGCACCATAACTTCTTCAAAGTGATTGAATAGTTTATTTTCTCTTCTTGTTGCGACCCAAGTACACTTTGTGACGCGGCTAGCAAATCAAGGGAGGTAATTCTCGAATTACGTATAATGGTTAACTGCAGCATTCTCCCCTGTTAAGGGGAATAATGTGTGTTTGAAAACACATAATCTGTAAAAGGGGTAATCTCCCCTGCTCCACAAATGTGCACGCTATAAAATGTATTCCACCAAAAAAGATTACCAATGTTTTGTTTTTAAACACAGTTTATTGTATCATGTAGGCATATACAAAGGGATCGGGCACAAGTTCTAACAACTTATTTCCGCCCTCCCCCTATTGGCAGCAAAATGTAAGGTAGTAGGGCCTATACGAAACAATATAACTATTTGTACATACATCTAATCAACTTATATTTAATAAACATATATATTACGAGAGGGAGCGAGGAGAGGGATCCAAACATTTGCGTACGCTGACATATCGGTAATTATATTATACCATATTTTTGAAAAACCAATCAATGACAATGAAAAGCTGACACTACATCTCCCGTTAAAACATTCACTGAGAAAGATTTGCAAGCCCAGATCAGAGATTTCTTGAGTTTTGTGGGAATACAAACAGATTTTGCTGCAGTATGATCACAACTTAGGTCCTCTCCCATGGTATTCACCAATCAAATTAGGATTACTTATGCATGGGCGTGTTAAAGCAATCTCGTGACAACCATATTTTCACAAAACTCTTAGTATCTCAGGGGAGATTACTCTGGCGTAAGATAGGTTCGCAACTCGTTGAAGTCTTGCCCGAAAAATAAGTTTGATGAAATAATATATGTTTCTCAGGGCCGATAATTCTGGCAAATATGGCATGATTTTGCCGAAAAGTGTACATGTATATTTTCAAGTTGAATTGGCAAATTTTACCGACGATGGACAGACAGCTGAAGAGATGGGTGGACAGATAGACGTACGTTTCATTTCCTGGGTGGGTGGTTGGGGAATAAACTAATTTTGCAGGAAACAATGCAGATATTTTGATGTTATGCACACACACACCACCCCCCCCCCCCCCCCGCTTCAAGATTTTTAAAGGGGATAGCTCTGTACTGGATAATTTCGCGGATATTTTGAGGTTATACAACCAATGCGATTTTGATATTGGCCCACGCCTGCGCCATTGATCAATGGGTGCGCCGATATCTAATTCAGTTCTTGCTCCTCTGCGCCTCTCACCTCAAATTCAATAGGGGTGGGGTGGAGGTTGGGTGACGTGGGGGCCTGGGTGGAGTTGGGGTGGGGTTGGGGTGAGGTGGGGGAGGTATCACTAACTTCATGAGAACAGAAGCTTCTAACTCTGCTTCTAAATGAATGGGAAACAAGTGTTCGTATTGTTCGTATTAAATACGCTCTTCTGTCTCGCTGACTTCTGTATAAGATCGAGTTAAATCAGGACAGCCCACTAGGCGTGAAAATACGCGCTTCTTTCAAATACCAGCGATAAATTGAAAAATCCATTTGATATGTGCACCGATGGTCACAGGTTGATCCTTATCTGATGAAGAATACGCTGACGGCGTCTTGAAGGGGTGTGATGGCTGGGTGGTGATATTGACCAGGCGAGTAACCAATCAGAACGTGTTTAGCTGTCCGTCAGGAGAGTGTCGTAATGAAATCGCCGCGAGAGCCTCATTAGGTAGGCTAATTTTGTTTTGCGGTGTTAACTTCAGTTGCGGTATCCGTGCGAATGATTTTAATTGCTGATTTAAAAAAGTGAGAATAAAATAGCTGAAAGTCACAATTATAATTTGTCACTACTCTATATTGTTGCTCGCATCATTAGCGTCTTCGGTATAATTTAGTGTTTGTTTAAAGTGTCTTTAGTTTTGTTGTTTTTGCGATGGGGAAAATGCTGTCTCGGTTCCAAGAGATGTTTGCGGAATTTGGTACCAATCCTGCTAGAATTCTGATGTTGGGACTTGACGCTGCAGGTAAACAACAACAACAACAACAACAACAACAACAACAACAACAACAACAACAACAACAACAACAACAACAACAACAACAATAATAATAATAATAATAATAATAAATGGTGGTGGCGGCGGCGATAGCGGTGATGACGATGGCGCGATAATGATGACGATGATAATGATGCAATTATATTAACATAAATCTATGTACAAATTAACTGATATACAAATTACATAGGCCTACATATCATTTACGGCAGAATTTCGTTACGGGTGTGTGGTGGCAATCTAGCGTAGACGTCGGTAATTAAGTTGCTGAAAGTTGTTGCAGTCATTGACAGATGCAGTTTACATCAACATCGTGCAGGAAATTGTCACGGATTGAGGTACTCAATGGCGCGTTTACTTGTCCTAAATACACTTCAAAAAGTCGCTTATCTTTATGATTTAGTAATTAGGCCTAATACCATTTCGTTTTGTCATAGATTTTTCAAGATCGTCCTGACCGATCATCCAATCAGGCCCAGCTGTCCTAAATCGTTTCTTCTTTTTTTTTACTGCATTGCGTCACGATAGCTAGTTTCCACTTGAAGCAATTTGATCAAGAGGATAAGGCTGGGCGTGAGGGCTATAGGTGGGCACTGCGCCAAAAGCAAACACAGCCACGCGTTGTCATTAACTGACTACGTAATCGCCATTAGCTTGCCAAAGATACTCCCGTACCCCACATAAATCACGGGAGGGGCCGTCTTATGCTAGCTAGGTGAACCGAGCCGGATAAATTTAGATAAGACACAGTAGGGAGGAAGCTTCTGCACTCGGAGATGGTCAGGCTTCGTTAGTGCCAATCCAACCTTGGGCTTTGTGAAGGGAAGATAAAAGGTCGCTCTTATCACGCAAGATGCGTGAAACTTGTCTAAATGGGAATTTATCACTTGACCGTAGAACGCATTCCACATTTACAATTTGTTATTGGTCATTATTATTAATTTGGTTTAAATAAATAATGATTTATGGAGCTTCACCGGGTCAGACTAATTGGCACTGGTCCCCCATCACATATTGTCCCCATTAATTCACATAATATAAGGGGTCATCGGGGGCACGGGGTCCGAGATGATGGTTTCCAAACAAATACATATGTCCCACTCCACCAATAATGATACCCACGTACCCACACCCACTGCCAAGAATGATATGGACGTACACACTCACACAAACAAGAATGACGACCACACATGCACGGGTCCGTCAAGAATGATGCCAATGCATGTCCACCCCGCTATGCATGATGTCCATGCCTACCCTACATCACCATGAATGATACCCACCTACGCAACCCCACCCGCCAGAAATATTTCGCATGCATAACATTCCCATTGTTACTAATTGACAATAAAATATGTTTAAAACAACCCCCACCCCACCCCACCCCACCCCACCACTAAGAATGGTTTTGCTTCGGATGGTGTCCGCGTATTCATTTATGAGTTTCCGTATTAATATGATATGTTACTGGCTGTATTAAAATTATTCATGTTAAAAAAGATATTATGAAATATTTTGGGGAATATATTGAAGGTGTGTTTATCGGAACCTGTACCTATTTAAAACAGCACCAGCTTGGAGTCAACTTAGCATCGACAAATGGAAGGATCCAATCTGTCGCTGAAATATCTAATGTCATAATCAAATACGTCATTACTTAGCTGACGTCACAGTCATAATGACGTATATGAAAATCGAAAAGAGCCTGAATACTAGTGTACTAATTGTATGTCTATGTATTTGATCTTTGATAGGTTTACAATTTCACCTTGATATTGGGATTCTGGGAATGCAGGCTTCAATGTTTCAAATCGATTCCAGCACGTGTAGAGAGTGGGCTGAGCCTAGAAATGGGTGGGCATAGCTAGACATTGATCCATACATCGAACAGCTTACTTGTATGGTTGTTTTGAAATTACTTAAAATACTGATTTCAAAGATGATGCAAAAACTGAAACAAATAATTATCCATTCATGCTGATGAATGACGATGTCTTAATAACTTCAAGATTACTGGAGCGTGATAGAATCAAAACACCCCACCCCTAGTCCCTACCCTCAGTGACCAACTACTACACCTCCACTATACTCGTCCCTCTGAACAGCACATCGTTATTTATCGACATCCTTAATACAGCTATATTTTTAAGCAGGCAGATTAACATCGATGCACCCTTCTAAATTTCTCACACTGATTTATTGCTAGCATAAATATTCTACAAGTTTATACCATATGTCAGACTTGTTTGAATTAAGTGCAATTCCACACACCCAAGCAACGAATCCGTGTTTAAAAATGCCTGAAAATTTTATCCAAATGTTGTTACAGACCGGTTTATACGACTGGATATTGAGTAATATAATATTTTTTGTGATTTGGAATTCAAATTCTTCCACATAAAACTCGGCATATTTTCACTGCATCTCATACAATAGCGTTTCGCGTATTCTTCTGACGGTGATTGACTTCGGGGCATACACAAAACCAATCATTTCTCTATCTATCATGTGTTCATTTTCAAAGTGAGAATTACCCTATAATTTGTGCGCAATTTTCGACAGTTCAGTTTGTTTGTTTACAAATCCCTGGCCAAATAATGACGTGTCAGACGACAACTCGCTGTTGTTTATTTTTGCATTTAGGTGTACATGCCACGTGCGTGTAGCCAGAAACACGTGCGCTCTCACTCTTACTGTAACATTGTAGCGTTATAAATCCGAGAGTATATTAACCATTTAACACTCATATTAGCCAAAACGGCTTCTGTAGTGCTCTTGAGAAATGTGCATTTGCTGACCAAGAGATTTTTTTTACAATTTATCACTGGAATGACTAGATCGATAACCGAACCAGTCATTCCAGTCGTAAATTTTCAGAAGATAGTCTTATCTTAGTCTGAAAATGGACATTTTCTATGAGAAAATTTCATATGAGAAGATCTAAATTTTCCTGAAAAGATTTGAGGGTTAGAGGATTAACTATGTCACTGTAGGAAAGCGATGTACTGTTGCTGTAACGAACACAAAAAGACGATGATATAAAACTACAGGCGCACGACGAGTAAACACTGATACCAAAGCATTTTGGAAATACATCCATTCCAAAACAAAAACTCGATCAAGGAACAGGGATTTAGTAAAACAAGCCGATACCCGAGTCTTCAACATCTGATGACACAGAAAAAGTGAACTTAATTAAGATGTCGAACACCTTTCTCCAGTGTATTTACAAAAGATAATGATGGCACCAATACTGCAACTAAAACTCAACTCTTATCATACCAACTGCTGACAACCTATTCATATCTCTCAAGAAAATATCCTAGAAAAATTAAGTTCAATAGAAACCATCAAGTCCGGACATACTTCACCCCAAGCCCCAAGGTATTGCATGAAACCAGTATAGCGCATGTAGTTACTTACACACTGTGTATTTCCCATTAAAAGTATTCAGAAAATGCGGTTATTCAACTCCATTCTAAGCTCCGTACTCTTCAGCGAACAAACAGTAAGGCATATTGGAAAATAATCATTAACAAAAAGAGAGACACTAGTGATAACGGAGATATCGACTTACATTCACTTCACGAGCATTTTAAAAAGGAAACGGCGCGGGTGATGAGAACAGCGCGGATCGCGATCTCAAAACAAATATAGCGGATAATCCGGATTTGGATGTCCCAATAACGGATGAGGAAATACCGCACGCAGTATATAAATTAAGAATTGATAAAGCATGCGGCACCAACTTGATACTAAACGAATATATTAAATCTACAATTAATACCACGATTCCCATTAATGAAAATTAATTTAATATAATATTTGGCAACGGATGGGTACCGGAAAAAAGGCTAATCGGAAAAAGTATACCAATATATAAGACAAAGGAGATCACTCTGACGCAGCAAATTACCGGCCAATAACACCTTTAAGCTGTAGGGGGAAACTTCATCACAATTATTAATGCGCGTTTGAATGCATATGGATAAAAATATGAAATCATTTCAGATTCGGAAAACGGATTTAGAAAGGGTAGATCCACAATATATTTTCACTGCATCTCATACAGCAGCTCGTATCAGCCGATAAGAAAAAGTGATTCTGCTGTTGTATAGATTTTAAACAAGCTTTGGACACTGTTTGGAGAAAGGGTTTTCCATGATAAAAATGGAGTTACAGGAAAATGCTTTAAAAATGTTTTAAATATTTATCAGTCTATTAAATCATTTGTCTTTCATAACTCAAATAAGTCAGACACATTCCCGTATAGAATATGCGTTAGACAAGGTGAAAATTTATCCCCTTTTCGATTTATCTGAATGATTTAGAAAGTTACCTAGAAGAACACCACACATCAGGGCTGACAACAATTAAAGAACTAGTTGATAATTTACACTTTTATTTATATCTTATTCTGCTTCTCTATGCTGATAATACTACGATTATGGCAGAAACACCCAGGTCGCTACAAAATGCGTTAGATGTATTCCAGGACTATTGCGAAAGGTGGAAATTGTAGATTAATCATTCAAAAACTAAAATAATAATATTCGAAAAACGTAAGAAGATTAACCAACCAAAATTTCAAATCGGTGAACATAGCATAGAAGTTGTAGATGAATATTTATTTTTGGGTGTACTTTTCAAATATAATGGTAACAGAGTTAGGTAAACACCCTTTAAATATTATAAAACAGTGTAATATAATTCGATTTTGGACGGACATTGTGAAGGCTGGATATGAAAAGCTTTCGTCTATTCTTTACTATACCTGCTTACAGTATAGGAGACAAAGAATATCAAGTTTAAATGGATAGAAAAAATTAAAGAAATACTAACAACAACAGGATTTGATACAGCATTTAACGCAGGAAACGTAAATAAGTCTATAAGAATAGCTCTACAAACTCAATTCAATGAAAAATGTAGAGCTGAAATTTCTAATTCAAGGCGATTAACGTTTTACAATAATATAACAAGTGATTCAGTATTTGAAAAATATTTTGTTGTATTGCCATATCGAGACGCTATGACTCTGTGTCACTTCAGAACATTGAATCACCAACTAGATATCGAGGCCAAGAGATGGGAAGGAATTGATCGAAATGAGCTCATCTGTAATACATATAATTGCATAGATGACGAATTACACTTACTTTTTCATCGCGCAAAATTTAGCACTGAACGTAAAAGACTAATCCCATCTTACTACTTAACCAATAACTCGATAGAAAAAGCTAAAGGACTTTCAATATGCAACAGGCCACTTCTCCAAAAAGTTTGTAAATACCTTTTATATGCCAAGAAAAAAATAAGTCAATAAGTCTATTATCGCTGTTATTAATGTAATTAGTATTTATTTATTTATTAACCTCGTGATAATCACTGTATAATTTGTCACTTTAATCGCCGATAATATTTGTTATAAATATGTACGCTCATATGCTGCCTCGGTAGCCTGAGTGTAATAAACGTGAAACTGAAACTGTATATAATATTTAATAAGTGTTTATCATTGGATAAGATTCAGGATACGTGGAAATTGGCTAACGTGTTCCCAATTTTTTAAAAAGGTGAGAAAAACTACAGTCCAAATACAGCCCAATAAGTCTGACGTCTTTTGTATGCAAATTATTAGAAGGCATTCTAAAGTGCCATATTATGAATCATATGCTGTGTAACAATCTATTCTCTGCTTTGGTTACCTGTCTGGACGCTCATGTGTTACCCATGCATATACCAAATAATAGACATGTGGTCCGAATCCACTGACAAGTCACAATAACCACACCATAGATGTGATACAGTTACACTTCAGCAATGCGTCTCACACTGTCCCACACCAAGGTCTACATTTTAAATTAGATCTTTATGGATTTCGGAGAAACAAACGGAACTTAATCGAAAGTTTCCTGATAAACCGGAAATAGAGTTTCATATAGATCAGTATTAACCGACTGGGCAGAAGTAGTTAGTGATGTGCGCCAGGGAAGTGTTCTTGGCCCTGTTCTTTTCTCGATATACATTAACGACCTGTCTAATGCGCTATTCTATCTAAAGCCAAACTGACTACAATAATGTGCATCGGACCTGGACAATGTGTGTGAATGGTCAGACATGTAGACAATAAAATTCAATACAGAAAAATGTAAAGTCATGCGCATAGGGCAAGCCATGAACAACACTCCCATATTATATGCACACAGAGGGAAAGATATCACCCCTTGGCTTCGTAGATAATGAAACAGACCTTGCTGTAGCCTTTCAGAAAGACTTAAAATGTCATAAGCATATTGATTCATGTGCTCAAAAGGCCAATAAAATACTTGGACTCATTAAATAAAGCTTCGAAATTTTGGACCCGCTGCATTCATAACACTATATAAGCACTAGTGCGGCCCTTGTTGGAATATGCAACCTGTCTCCTGCGTACAGAATCCCTATTTGTAAAAAGAAATCTGTAAATTGAAAAAAGATTCATAGTGGAGCAACCAGATTAGTCCGTAAGTTAAAAAAAACCTTGGTATACAGAGACAGGCTCATACACCTAGTATAGGCCTACCAACACTAGAATACAGAATAGAATAATGGCCTACCAACACTAGAATACAGAATATAATAATGGCCTGCCAACAATAGAATAGAGAATATAATAATGGCCTACCAAGTTACCAACAATAGAATACAGAATAGAGTAATGGCCTACTAACAATAGAATAGAGAATAGAATAATGGCCTACCAACATTAGAATAAAGAAAAGAATAAGGGCCTACACACAATAGAATACATAATAGAATAATGGCCTACCAACACTAGAATACAAAATAGAATAATGGCCTACCAGCACTAGAATAGATAATAGAATAATGGCCTACCAACAATAGAATATAGAATAGAATAATGGCCTACCAACAATAGAATATAGAATAGAATAATGGCCTACCAACAATAGAATAGAGAATAGAATAATGGCCTACCAAATAGTATCCAAATATACAGAATCTTAAATCAAATTGATGATCTCCCTGTAGATCCAATGTTCCAAATTTCCAACAGCTATGCACGGATTTCGGCTGAGGACAAGACACACTGGGCAAAAGCGAAGAAGGACTGATTGCAGCTGTATGATGTTTCTGCTACCACAGCCGCAGAATACAGTAATCATACATACATACAAGGGGAACAAAGCTTCGGGAGAGTTATGTAATGCATACACCTAAACTGTCGCGTATTGCCGAATCTTCGATTATCAAACTAGTGTACACTTGCTGCGTAATCCAAATCGATATGACCGTTTCTGATCCATAAGTTTTGTTACATTGTAATGTTGTAATTGTGATGTTGTGTTTTTTCTGCATAGGTAAGACTACAATCTTGTACAAAGTGAAGTTGGATGAAGAAGTGGCTACAGTACCCACAGTGGGCTTCAATGTGGAGACGGTGGCCGTGTGTAAGGGCGTCACATTCACGGTCTGGGACGTAGGAGGACAGGAGAAACTCAGGAGATTATGGAACCTGTACTTCAAAGGAACTCACGGTAAGGATGCTGAACCACACCCCGCACTATAAGGTGAAATTCAACCAGACAATTCACTATGATGGGCACTGAAATACACCCCTCACTATGAGTGGCACATAAACACACCCTTCAATATAAGCTGACACAGGACCACATAGTTCACTATGAGCATCCACTGAACTATGCCCTTCAAAATATGGACCAGCTGAACCAAATATTCATTATGAGAGGCCCGAGGGCTGTCGTAAAATAAATCATACTAATTAATAAAACTGGAATCACTAATGGATCTTTCCAGTTTTAGCTATGCCCTACCCATCACTAGCTAAGCTCCACCCACGCCTCATTCATGTTGGGATTGATCGATCCCCGAGTGCCCTGACTATCAATTTCCTGAAAACTTTACAGCTAAGCTGTTGAATGTTTTGTAACTAATATGACTGGGTGTTGTTGCTGCCTATGGCCCTGTCAACTTAGTTTCAAAATATTCAACATAATGTTTATTAAATGGTAAAGACATACACAACGTGTCGGACTATTAATCATTAAAACGGACTATTTCGAGTCAATCGTGACGTCATCCACTTAGTCGATTATGATGTCATATGCCGTCATATGATGGATGAATAAACTTGGAAAGGTCCATTAACAGTAAGTTATTTGTACACAGAGCCATTGAATTTCATCAGCTATAGCCACATTTTTACACCACACACATCGAGCCCTTACTCATGCCACACCCTCAACCCTTCTTCCTCCACCATGTATTAGTCCCGCCCGGCCATCCTCTTTTCTCTTACAGCTATCCATCTTTTCACCATGCATTAGTCCCACCATCACCCTCTCTCATATAGCTATCCATCACCTCACCATGCATTAGTCCCACCATCACCCCCTCTCATATAGCTATCCATCACCTCACCATGCATTAGTTCCCCACCCCCACCCCACCCCCACTCTCATACAGCTTTCCATCTTTTCACCATGCATTAGTCCCACACCCACCCCCTCCCATACAGCTATCCATTTTCTCACCATGCATTAGTCCCACACCCACCCCTCCTATACAGCTATCCATTTTCTAAGATGTTTAACATTTCATTGGTTACAAGGGGAATGGAGCTAGGGCTCGTGGGAGGAAGTTAAGTAAGAAAATGTTGGAGAGGGAACAAGACCTATCTCCCTCTGACTCTCCCTCCCTCTCATCCCTCCCACCATCCCTTCATTCCATCCCTCCCCCTCTCGCTCCACCTGCACACCTCACGACAGCCTGCCCACTCTTGCCCGCCCGCCCACCTTCCCTCCTACCCTCTCTCCCTCAACCCCCCCCCCCCTATCTCTCTCTTGGAGTTACCCCATGCTGCTCTACCATGCCCGTCATGCAGCTGGCCTGCTATTACCCTGTCCCGATCTGTCGGTCCGGCCGTCCGTCCGTCCGCCCGCCTCATACACCAATGCTATATATTCATTTATATGCCTAATTACACCTCGCCCCTTTTCAGGTGTGATTTTCGTGGTGGACAGTGCAGACCGTGATCGCATACCCGAGTGTCGAGTTGAGCTTTTGCGCATGTGCAAAAATGAGGAGTTGAGAGGTGTACCTTTGATTGTCATCGCCAATAAACAAGACTTGCCAGGTAAGAGTGAGCTTTGATAATACTATGTCATTATAATTAAACTAAGAATATGCTTCACTGCCGCCACCGCCGCCACAACCACCACCACCACCATCACCACCACCACCACCATCCATCCATCCATCCATCCATCCATCGATCATATGACGTCATAATCAACTTATTGACGTGTACGATGCGTCATAACTAATGACGTCATAAGTTACGTAGATAAGTACGTCACGAACGCAGAATTGACAACGGACTATGAAGCGTTGTTGTACAAATTGTATGTTTTTACTATTTAATAAATATGCTGCTGAATATTTTGAAACTAATTTGACTGGGCGCTGTTGCTGCATGGCATTTAATTTCATAGGCAGCATAGCACCCAGTCAAATTAGTTTCTAAATATTCAAAAGGTTAATAGTCAGGAGATCGATTTGTATTGTTAATGTATACATGTAAATATCAAATTGCGTTTTATTGTAAAATTATGTAAAATTGTAACATATACCTTTTATAGTCTTGTATGGAAAGAGACGAATCTAAGTCAGTTTGACTTGTGACTCAATGCCATTGTTATTAATTGACAATAAAATATGTTTAAAACAAAAGGGACCGATCGATCCCAACAAGAACGAGGTGTGGGCGGAACTTAGCTAGAGATGGATGAGGCATAGCTAAAACTGGAAAGTTCCATTGGTCAATTTGGCCGGTGGCTATCTGGTTGAGAGAATCTGATTGGTGAATTGGTCTCTGGGATCTTGGATCACCTATTTTGAGCCAACCGTCCTCTTTTCCGGAGATGCAGATGGATCGAAAATTAGGATATATGTATAGGGCTGAGAAGTTTGTTCAAGTGAATTCTATGTTAAAATATAATGGCCACCATGGAACAATGAGATTTGAACATATGCGTGGCCATATCGCAACTTTGTATTTGATGGATTTTGTAGAATTGGTTTTGTACACGTTTATGGATTCGGACAATGTCAAGTTTTGCACTTTCGAAATTGTCCATTTAGCGAGTCTTGGATTTTCTCGCTAAAAGCCATATACGAAAACAATGGGAAATGTTACATGTCTTTTTCAAGAACTGCCAGATGGATTTCAAAGAATCTGCCAGGAGTCGCAATTGGGGAAGAAAGGTGTAAGATTGTTCAAATGAAGGCAATTGGTCGGCAGCCATCTTGTCATTGTATCCTTGGTATTAATTTGTAAAATCTCATTTCACATAGGAGGTGACAACGTTTAAAATAAGTTAAACAATTAAATTAAATCACGCGTAATAATCATTGTGTGATTGCCCTGCATGACTACAACAACACATCAGGTATATGCCCTATGTCTTGTCATTCCCATTACAAATGCTGATTTGTTTTAGCTCACCTGGCCTACATGTCTTGTTCCAGGCAAAATATTTCTTAAATGTGTGCTTTTCAAACTATTGCTTATGTTGCTAAAATGATTACCGTAACACATATTGTAGTTTTTGACAAAATCCGTAGGGCTCTACTGGTAGGTGATTGCCTATCTTGTTTAAGGGTACATATTCACAGCAAAATCCGTGAAAAATGAAACACAAATTAACCCTCTAAAAGTATCAAATTTAAACGATTTTATTTTTGAGCATTTTGATGCGAATATGCACCTTTATAAGCTACTTAGCTGCTGCTATCTTAATTTCAACCCAATTTGATTGCGACGTTGGCTTCAGAAAATGTATACAAAGATTTCCAACAATGTCAAGGAACTCTTTTAAAAGTTAGGCGACTATTTTGGCAACAAGTAACAGGCTCTACAGGCATGATTCCTAGGCCAGGAAATGCAAATTCCAATGTTTCAGGTGAGCGATACAGGCTCTAGTGCCTATTCTAATATGACGGGCGACAGTTCCAATTATGTCAGAACCGACATATAGCCGAGTCAGAGAACTCGGACTATAAAGACCCGTTAGACCTCTTGTTACCTTCATTACCAATTTACCATGCACACTCGCCGCTGCTGTCATCATCCGTCATATCGTCACTGTAACACCATCATCTACGAGTCAAATTAGTTAACATTAGTCCATTGCTATTGTTCTATTTCCACAGATGCGTTGAGCACATCGGATATCGCAGACGGTCTGTGCTTGGGGCAGATTAAAGATCGTTATTGGTATGTACAACCCGCGTGCGCAACGCGAGACGATGGCGTCGTGGAGGCCATGGATTTCATGGCAACATTGGTAAAAGAACACAAAAGAAACCAGCGGTTATTAAGAAGAAACAGTATCGGTCGATAGCCAACAATATCGTGATTTGATTTAATGTTGTTCCATCGACTCGCTTTTTCTTTCCCAACATATGGCCCAATCGTTTAAGCGTTATAGACAAGCGGGATAACCATCTTGGCCTATAATTCCATCTTAAATACGAAGAAATATATGTCTTTAAGCCTGCATAAGCCTATGCTGAAATTAATTTGACCGAAAGTCGTTGCTCTGATGCGGAACAACCTTAGATTTCTGTCAAATATTGTTCAAAATATAATTGCGATCATGACGTGTAGTAGATGGAAACGTAGATCACCTATACATGGAAATGTTCCCTACAGACATTCATCAAAGTTGTGCTGTTAAATCTGGGGATTCCCCGCCGCTGATTCTGATTTTAGTGGACTCAAACATAGGTCCTATATAGGCCTAAAGCTGACATCAAATCGTAGAAATGCCATTTGTGGCGGGATTGTGTAATTTTACAAAGTTCCCAGAGAATTACATTAAATCGTGAAGCGTATTAATCCTTACAAGTGGGTTGTGGACCTGGAAGTGCCATTCCACTTACGCATGGACGTACGCACGTACACACGTACGTGCTTACCACGCATGCACACACACACATACGCAGGCACGCACTCATGCACGCATTTACTTACAGACGCATACACCGACGAACGCACTTACCTGCACAGTTACATACACACTTATTCATGCTCTTGCGTATGCACTTAAATATTCACGCACTTACACACTTACTTACATTCTTGCGCAGTCACGCACACACTTTCGCACGCGCACACTTACGCGCACTGCACTTACTCAAGCATGCACTTACGCTTTCACGCACACACGCACGCACGCACAATAGCCTACTGATATAGACATATTACTTATTTATATTTGTTTATAAAATTATAATTGTGTGTCAATATATATGTATATAATATTGTATATAAGAGTTTGTATAAATTTTATTTCAAATAAAAACAATCAACATCTCATTAAACTTCGTAGTAATTTTTGTGGGAACATTTACAACGCGCTCAGGGTGACTGTGACAGCATTTATCTATTTATCTTCTACAGAAAGTGAGGATAATTTCTGCCGCTGGAATTCATTTGAGACATTTAAAACACATTTAAACGTAGAATATATGTAAACCAATTTGGCCCGTTTGTAAAAGGCTTCAAATCCATATACCAACTTATTACCGGCAGCCCTGTTTGTAAACGACGCAGACCCGTATGACAATTTATTACCGACACGTCTGTTTGTAAACGACGCAGACCCGTATGACAATTTATTACCGACACGTCTGTTTGTAAACGACGCAGACCCGTATGACAATTTATTACCGACACGTCTGTTTGTAAACGACGCAGACCCGTATGACAATTTATTACCGACACGTCTGTTTGTAAACGATGCAGACCCGTATGACAATTTATTACCGACACGTCTGTTTGTAAACGATGCAGACCCATATGGCAATTTGTTAACGGAGCATGGACCATATACTAATTTGTTATCGGCGCACCCGCTTCTAAACGTCGCACTGCCCATATGTAAATTTGTTATCAGTGCGCCCGTCTCTAAATGGTGCACGGCCAATATGTCAATATAAAACTTACGACAATAGGAAAATCCAAATTGGTATATGGGGCAGCGACGTTTACAAACGGTCCTGCGCCGTTCACAAACGGGCCAAATTGGTTATTGGGTCGCTACATATACACGTTGTAAAGAAACTGCGCACACCCACCCCGCCCCCACCTCATTGCACACAGCCCACCCCGCCCCCACCTCATTGCACACAGCCCAACCACCCCCACCCACCCCCGCCCCACCCCACCCACCCATCCCCACACCTCATTGCACACGGTCCACCCGTCCCCACCTCATTGCACACAGCCCACCCCGCCCAACCTCATTGCACACGGTCCACTCAGCACTCCACCATGTTCAATAATGTCCAGTGTGCTAAACGTGGGACTTGTTGATTAATATGGAAACAATGGACGAATCCAGTTTTAGCTCTGCCCAGCCTATCTTTAGTCTCTGCTCTGGTACACTGAGCATATACGGGTTAATTGCCTATCTATAGTGAAGGCATATGCAGCCATCTGCTGGCGCAGTAACGACGTTATCTCCGTCAACATCAATAGACAGACAAATGTCAGCAAGTGTTACGTCATCAGTCAGTTTGAACGGTTGACAACTGAATGACGTGTTGGTCAAAATTACCATGTCGCGTGGCAGGCGCGAGACTCGGGATTACGACGCGCATGAAAATAAACAAAGATGTTTTGTAAATAAATTTACTGAATTAGACGGTGTTGATCTTCGATAGATAACTAAGATCGGATTTCGCTGACATTGTGACAAAATTACTGATGTAATTCATTATTTATTTGAGCTGAAACGTCTTTGATGCATACTTACCGCAGCATACAGGACACTTACACAATCAAATTAAACATAGTTACCGGTTATAGGATATGTGATACTGACGTCGCTTCTGAAGCATCGTACTAACTAACATACGCCCACTCACATAGCTCCGCTACGGGAGCAGAGCGGGAGGGCGAGACCGTGCAATAGGACGATGACTCTGAAGACGCCATCATGCGGGATAACTGTGTACAGGCTTAACCAGACCTTTACTATTCACCAAAACAAAGAATGACCAACGCAGGTCTATGTTTATTCGTTAGCCAAACAAAGTGCTGCTCTTTAGGTTTCTGTTGGTCCAGCACTCTTTTTCTCACGTACATTCAACTTTGTGCCAAACTAACTATCTTAATATCAGTCAGCCAACTTAAAGACAACGCTGGCTCGCCTTAGCTAATTTACCATCAACTATCACACGTAATAGAACCATGCTGGCCACTTCGGGCCAACGAAACCATGGCCAACGTAAGGCTAACGAGCGAAACTACGTTTAGAGTGAATAAAACATAGGCTTACAATATTTGATACGCTGTCCTGTAAAAGAACCCGCACTAATAACACATTTAACACACAATGTGAATTAGTCTTATATATCCAGATAAAAATGGCATAAAATAGTTAGCCTACATGTGTGTATCAATACGATAGGTATACGCACTTATTGTTAACACGTGGCCTTAGTGCTTTATCAAAACTGTGTATAGTATGAACCGGGTTTATCAGCCAGTAGTTCATTAAGAAAGCTGCTTAATTGTCAATCGTCAAATTAACACAATTACGTAAACTTATTTGGTTACGTGACTTGTGGCGAGTCTTAATGAGACCTGCAGGATGCTGTGGCGCGATAACTCACCCCACACTGATCCATCGCCCAGCGATATTACCAGATGATACACCACGGGCAATGTCCACCACGACCTATTAGCTAGTCAGACTTACGCGCAGATGTGCAAAGCATTTATCACGACGTTACTTACCCCATCAACACTACTGCATGTGACAATAACGCAATCAGTTTATTTTTTTATCTTTTTAAATTTGATCCACTTTTTAACGGTCAATCGCAGCGATTGATGAACAAACCCAGTGCGAGACGCATTTGCTGAGAATTTGTTAGAAATGTAAAAATTTGACAGACCGACAGGCGGACTATATAATCGGCAGTCGCGGATAAAAATTGTAGCCTATGTGAGTGCGAGACGGAAGGAGGGAGGGAGGGACGGAGGGACGGAGAGGGGGAGAGAGATGGAGAGAGAGAGAGGTGGTGCGGGGAGGGAAGGGAGAGAGAGGTGGTGAGTGGTGGGCGGGAGAAAGGAAGGGAGAGGAGGGTGGATGGTGGTGGGTGGGTGACCGATAATACACCCCTTCCAATGCTTTAGGAGCATAGGGACGCGTGCCTGGTTGAAAAATCCTGATTTTCCGCCGGAACCTTGCAAAATACGATACTAAGTTGTTTCACTTGACTTTATACCTTTGAGGTAAATGATACCACCCTGACACCTTTTGGGGAAATTGAGAAATCTAAGATGACGTCAACAATGGCCGCCGTAATACTAAAATGGATATATTTTGGTACTCAGATCGGCTAGGACAATAATGGACCTTTCCAGTTTTTGCTACGCCCCACCGACTTCTAGCTAAGCACCTCCCACATCTTCCTCGTGTTGCGATCGACCGATCCCTAAACTCACTGACTATCAATTTACAGAAAACTATAGGCCTACAGATAAGCTGTTAAATATTTTGAAAATAATTTGACTGGGTGCTGTTGCTGCCTATGGAAGCAACAGCGTCCAGTCAAATTAGTTTCAAAATATTCAACAGCATGTTTATTAAATAGTAGAGACATACAATTCGTACAGCGTGTCGGACTATTAAGAGGTAAAGACGGGCCCAATAGAATCATTTATGACGTAATGATTATGACGTCATCATACACGCCGCTTAGCTGATTATGACGTCATATGACGTCAGATTGATAGAGGGATACTCTGGAAAGGTGAATTCTGGTGTCTATGACTGAGTTTTGTGGGGAAAAGAATTCATATTTTACATTATCGCAGTGTTATTCAGTCAGTCATATCCAAGATGGCTGCTATAATGGCTCCAGCAAAACTATAAATTTTGCATGGTGCATGGCACCATTCAGATCTGTGATTGGTACACCTCAAAGGTGAATCAAGTGAAAACAACTTGGCATCGCATTTTGCAAAGCACAAGGCTCTGTCACCAGATTAAATGTGTCATCAGTATTTTGTTTGAAAAATGCGTAGATTTGAAGGTCGAAATATCGCTGTATTTTCGGAAAAGGGGCTGTTCTCAAGCTGCTGAAAGATGGTATAATCGTGTTTTGTGTGTATGATAAAATGTGGGTGGTCTACAGTCAGAATGTGCAGTGGTATCAAGCATTGACTGACGACTCATGCTCACTATGCTGCAGTTCTAAATGTACCCCACTCCCTAACAGTCACCCCACGCACGCACACGCGTCCTGTCGGAGTTAAAAACCGTAGCACAAAGGTATACAGCTATAAACCTAACAATTGTATCCCCCTAATAAAAGAATAGTGGGCGTGGCAGGTGTATCAATGACGCCAATAATCATCAATTTGAGGTACAATGTGAAGCTTGGTGCTCATTGAAGTAGGTACTTCATCTAACGAGCATCACATTGACAATACACAGTAAATCCGATAGTCACGGCTAAGCGTTATAAATGTCTATAGGCCTATGTCTAGGCATGCAGATGGTTACCATATGTGGCACCATCTATGCATTCATTCATCCATCCGCATGTGTGCGTGTGCGTGTGCGTGTGCGTGTGCGTGTGCGTGTGCGTGTGCGTGTGCGTGTGCGTGTGCGTGTGCGTGTGCGTGTGCGCGCGCGTGTGTGCGAAACGACACATTCTCTATGAGATACCGTACGGTGTATTATGACGAGTATTTTGAAATGTTCCAGTTAAATTAGTTTCTAAATATTCAACAACATTCATATGAAACTATCTCGAAATTGAGACACTGGGTTGTGAAGGGTTAGAAGGTAAATATAGCTGAATTAAGCGTACGAAATTATATCTTTTGGCTGATGAGTGTGTTATGTTGTTGAACAAGTTAATTAAAAAGCACTAGACGGAAGGAAGCGTGTACGTATTAACGGGCGGCTTCGCGCACTCGCACACGAACACACGCACGCACACTCGCACACGCACGCACACTTAATGAGCTATATCTGCTTACACCAGTCACTTCCTATCTAAGCTATATTATAATTTCACTTCACAGCAATGTGGGAACACCGTTTTTAACCTTTAATGCTCAAATGTTTGTTATTTCCTCATAGAAAATGTCATATGATCAAGAAACGATTATTTTTAGAGGGGAACATTTACCACTAGAATGACTGGCTCGCTTATCGAGTCAGTCATTTCAGCAGTAAATTTCGACAAATTGTTCAGCAAATGTAGCCAGCATTTCTGAAGACCACAACACATGCTTTTTTCTCCAGCTCCACGTGCTACAGGATTATAAGAGTTGAATTCTTTCCACTTGGCGATAGCAACATATAAAAATATTCTGAATATTTTGAGTGTTTTGATCGAAAATCGCCGGTGCCCGTTCATCCGGATGAATATAGTAGGATTTATTAATTGTTATTTATTTTATTCTGGGCGAAAAGTGTCATGCGGAAAGGACCAAAGTAATCCGCGTGTTTCTTCTCGCTCCGCGCGCGCGACAGTTATTCTATCTCCAAGTGTCTTATAAAAACATCCACTTAATAAAGCTTTATCGGCGAACATTGCGAAGATTCCATTATAATACTTAACAATAACGGCTTATAAATGATAGAGATTGAAAATGTAATCGTTTAAAGGAATTTGAGCGTGTGTTTGTTTAATCGGTGTTAGAGATTCGGTACAAACATCCTGTAAGCTCACGCTATCGCCCCTTATACAGAGGTCTACCAAATACCTTTTAGAGACACCCAGAAAATGGATTACAGTAATCTTAATAAAACCCCAGACCAGTGATTGGAACAAATGACTGAATGTTAAACGTGTTGAGAAAACCTCCATGGCGTTAATGGACTACTAATGAACCTTGAAAGACTAAAAATAAGTCAATTATCTAACCAGGAATATATATTGAACACATTTTCTAAAATTTTTATTATTAGTTTAATTTTGATTCTCGTCGCCGTTAACGTTCTAGAAGTATTACTAACTGATGTTTACGTGCCGGTGCAAATACGTTCATATAAGAGAGTATTATTTTGGTAAATAAATTCATTCAGACGTTGAGATTTAAGAAGAAACTCCTGTCTTATTCGCGTATCTTATGTATATAATATAAATCCGAATCAAAGTGTCTGATTTTGGATCGATATCTGTGTCGACCTATGGTGAAATATGGGCAAGTTGTTTTCAAAGTTGCACGAGGCTTTCGGTGACATGAGCTCGACCCCCGCTCGGATTCTGATGCTAGGACTGGATGGAGCTGGTAAGTTGTCTTCTATTATTGGCAATTTTAATCCGTATATACTAGAAAGCACAAATTCGTTATCATGTATTGAATAGTCTGTTGAATATTTTGAAGTTAATTAGACCTATAGTAGCAAACAGTTCCAGTCAAATTAGTTTCAAAATAGTCAACACCGTTTCTGTTTAGTTGTCTTGAAATTGGGAGACTTAATTTTAAGGGAGGGTGGTAGTTAAAGCGTTGCTATCCTACATTTAGCCGGTAACGTTAAATAGCACGTCAAGTTGTACTGATCGTATATTTTTACTATTCAATAAACACCCCGTTGAATATCTTGAAACTAATTTGACTGGGCGCTGTTGTTGGCATAGACAGCAACAACACACAGTCAAATTAGTTTCAAAATATTTAACAGCTTACCTGTATAGCTTTCTTGGAAATTAATCGTCAGTACGTTCGGTGATCGATCCCAACACGGGCGAAGCGTGGGTGGAGCTTAACTAGAGATGGGCGGGGCATAGCTAAAACTGGAAAGGTCTACTGGAATGTAATTCGAAATTTGAAATGTCCACAGTCACACCAACATGCATGTAAGGAAGATTAGTGAAATTGCAGGCTGTGCTTTTGTAGTCTTAAATTGAGTAATGAAACGAAATGAGTCTTAACATGATAATTTCATTCCGTATCGTGTAATATAAATTTTAGTTGTGATGTTTAATTCAATTTCACAAATTATGTTAATTTGTACGAAGTGAAATCCTCATATGGTACGTGTTGTTTCGTTTCATTACGTTGAGGTACACAATCTACGCCTCTAAAATAATCCAATTCACTTTTCCAGAGTATCCATCTATGATCTGACGTCATATGACGTCATAATTAAATAAGTGACGTGTATGCTGACGTAATAATTATGACGTGATGAATGATTCCATATCATCCGTCTTTAACGCTTAATAGTCCGACATGTATTAATTGTATGTCTTTGCTATTTAATAAACATGCTGTTGAATATTTTGAAAGTAATTTGACAGGGCACTGTTGCTGCCACTAGCGAAAATAGAACATGTCCATAGCGACATGCACTTGTTCTATATAGCTCTTAATACCACATGATGATATTTAATTAATATTCAGACTAAACGCTCAGTCTATATGCCTGGATGTAATAAAGAAAACTCGAGGAACCACCTTCATTTGACCTCGATCTTATGTAACTTAGCAAACTAAGATACCTGTAAAATCATTTAATTAATATGGAACTATAGACACTTTAAATCTTGAGCGTTGACCCACACACCTTTAATGAGCATTCTTTATGCTCCATATAGTGCCAATGGATGAAGCCGATTTGTCTATCAAGTATATGACGTCATAAACAATTATGCCACATGGAGGCTGATGTGACTCATAATTGACAGAAATATTCCGTCATGAAGCTGGTATAATCCGTCAAATGTACGAATTGTATGTCTTTGATGGATTTAGTATTTAATATGCTGCAGCAGTAAGGCCCAGTCAGCTTACTTGTATGGTCACCTTGATATTAGGACGCTGGGAATTTAGGATTCGATCGATCTCAACATGTTCAAAACGCGGGCGGGCGTAGCTAGAAACTGGCGGGCGTGGCTAAAAGTTGGTTCATCCATTATATTAGCTGTAGCTATTTATTTATAACAACTTATTGTATTTTGTTTTGTAGGTAAGACGACGATCTTATACAAAGTGAAGTTGGATGAAGAAGTGGCTACAGTACCCACAGTGGGCTTCAATGTGGAGACGGTCACTGTGTGTAAGGGTGTCACATTCACGGTCTGGGATGTAGGAGGACAGGAGAAACTCAGGAGATTATGGACCCTATACTTCAAAGGAACTCATGGTAAGAAACTTTACTTTCTCTCTCTCCTAGTCCTTAATCATCTGTATTGTGTAGGCTGACGTCACAATACACAGTGACGTGTCTGTCATGAGCATTGTCCGTCGAGTGTACGAATTATATGTCTTTGATATACTTGCTATTCTATTGAATATTTTCAAACTAATTTGACTGAGCACGCGGCACTCAGTCAAATTAGTTTCAAAATATTCAACCGCTTACCTGTATAGTTACCTTGAAATATGGAATTGTGGAAGTCAAGATTCAAAGTATATAAATCGATTCCAACACGCGGGAAAAAGCGCGAGGAACTTAGCTCGAAATGGGCGGGGCACAGCTAGAAATGCACCCCTCTTCGTGGGCTCCATATCATATCATCGTATTATTTCTCTTATTAGTTATATATCTGGCCAGTGAGCTTTTGGCGTGGCGACCTTCAACTTTTTTCTCTAAACGAGTCTTCTCAAGAACTACTGGGTCGATTAAAATTTTATTTGGCAGGAAGCAAGAGATTCAACTTTGTTCACAGGAAGCCGATCAGCCAATTTAGCTGGCAAATTTTTAGAAACGTCTTTAAAGATCTTCTTTGGGAATCCGCTTAGGGGGTGGGGAGGGGGAATTCAAAACTCACGAAAAGTCATCTAGATGAGCAGCAGATCCAGGTTTATTCAAGGGAACTTGATTAGCCTAATGCTTTAGCGGCCATCTTGGATGACCTTATTTTTTGGTGAAAAACGACGCCTACAGAACCGCTGAACGGATCGGGCTGAAATTTACGAGATATAATTAAGGACTAAGTTCGAGGGAAGTCAATACATAAAGAAACATGACCGTTGTGTTATTGTTACAATTCTGCTTAGGATTCTACTTATATCGATGGCCTTTCTAGTTGAAACGTGTATACTCCAGGAGAGCGATACCGGCCCCTTGGGACTCTGGTTTACATTGCATTCTTAATTCTCCTCCTCGTCGCATTGTTTATCGTATTCTTCATCACTTCCTTCCCAATGATCCCAGTTTCATTGTAATCCCCTTCCTATCTTCACTTTCCTATCCTGTTATCCTCATCATCCTCACCATTATCAACACTACCACCATGTAACAGCAACAGCAGCAGCACCATCGCCACCATCTCCACCAACACCACCACCACCAGCAGCACCACCACCACCACTACCACCACCACCACCACCACCACCACCACCAACACTACTACTACTACTACTACTACTACTACTACTACTACTACTACTACTACTACTACTACTACTACTACTACTACTACTACTACTACTACTACCACCACCACGGCTACCGCCACCGTCACAGCAACGTTAGAAATTAAAATGTTCGTCATCACTGGTCTTAGTATGTGGGAACTGGCTTCCCAATTTACCGGTATCTATTTCATCTAATTTTCCTGGGCATTACTCTGGACCGCCTTCAAATTGGAAGGGCCTCAATCGGAAGTACGGTAGTAAGCCTACACACGCTTTCACTTGTCAATACCGATGCTACTGGGGTGATGCTACAATGCAAATGCTATATGTATGTAGTCTAGTGCCGAGGTTATAATGGCTCAACATTTATTAATTTCTGTCAATCACAGGTTTGCTATTTGTTGTGGATAGCACGGACCCGTCGCGCATACCGGAAGCACGTGAAGAGCTACTGCGCATGTGCAGTACCGAAGAGCTTCGCGGGGTGCCGCTGATCGTTGTAGCGAACAAACAAGATATTCCTGGTAAGTGATGCAAAGAAACATCACGATGTATTTATTAATACATCATAGCGGTATATAACCTTCAAAATCGTCAAGGTAACGTTTCGGTTTTCGACAGCAACCATATTTTCACAGATAGGCATTTCTTCCACAGTTTGTACCATTTTGAAATATTTGGTGCAAAGCAAAAAAGAGCATAAAATTAGAACCGCATCAACGTCTATCTATCTTTTGTTTGTTAACCTATTCACCGAAAAATTCCCCATATCCCATTTTCAAGCGAATCATAGAGGAAAACTTGAAAATTGTGAAATTAATTTGACTGGAAGCCTTAGGTAGCAACGGCTTCCAGTTAAATTCATTTCAAAATGTTCAACAGAAAAAGTTTTATATCCTAAAGAATAAACTTCCCATGATTTGTCCGTGAAGGGGATCATCACATAATTGTAGAGAAAGATAGGATCCTTGTAATGGCGATCAATATTTGCTGTACTCATTGACAATGATTCTGGTGTCTCTAACACAGCGTCCCACCCAGTTAAAGGCATCGAGGGAATGTCGCAAACGACATTGCCAATCCGTACCTAAGCTTTTTTGATAATCCGTTCACTAAATATGGCTATCCGTACTACGTTATATTTGGCTATTCCGTACGTAACCTATTGGAATCACGTGACCATCAAATGGTTATTCGGTTATTCGGTACCATGTATGTATGTCACATTATCAATTGTGTATACGGTTATAACTGGCAATGAAAATATCCAGTGAGGAAGCCCAAATCAATATTATGTAACCGCATTCCCCAAATGTGATAGATCATATATATTTCACTAGTCGCCATTACTGTATCCATGTAGGCCGTTATCACAGTTTTTGATAGAGGAATGGCAAGGTCCTTCTATTAATAAATTTATCAATTATATGTTATTATTTTCAACGATCAGAGACATAGGCCTAGCCTACATGTGAAGCGGTGAGGGTGTTGGGGGGTGCAAAGTTAAGGTATAGGGATTAATCAATACTATGGAAGGGAATATCCTAAAATATGTTACAGAATAATCGGTACGAATTTGATATGTTACGGATTGACTACATACCGATACCTTGTGTCCAAACCGACCGCCTGACCTCCGAAGTGGAGTCTATGTATCGGTCTTCTTCTGTGATGCAATAAGCAAGAGTTCGACGGGAGACCTCTAACGGATAACAATGCAGTGAAACGCACAATCTCCTGAAATCTGGATACGGCATGTTTGATTGGCAATCTTCTATAGGTCAAGACGTATTGTTCCAATAATCTATCATTGTCAGGTGGCTATATGGAGGGGGAATGGGAAATGCCGCTTTTGAGAGGGCCATGATCAATTTATCCAGTATATACGATATCTTAACGACAGACTGCTCATCTACTCACACGTCACCTCTCACATCAGATTTGTGTCGTGTGACTTGTTTGAACAATACATAGGCCACCAACCAATGACCTTCCTTAATTTGTGGGCTATTATTAAATTTATATATTGGATATCTTCCTCTTCCAGGCGCCATGTCTACAGCAGAAATCGCAGAGGCTCTTCAATTGGGGCAACTGAAGAAACGATACTGGCACGTAGAAAGCGCATGCGCAACCAAAGGTGAAGGTTTGGTCGAAACGATGACGTCACTGGCTACGTTGGTGAAGGATTTCCGGAAGAAACCCCGACAACGTCGCCGAGTCAGCATGGGATAAAACCTGGAATGGATATTGTGGAGATAATTTGTTAACTATAAGTGCTATATTTATGTAACAGTGCTCTATATGTATATATGGAAGAAATGTGCTATTTAAATGTTGTGTAAATTGTATCGTATTCCCTCTTCTACTACTGCCGCAAACACCCGCTTGTCACACTCATTCACGCAGACACCAATACAAAATATCAAAATTAATTTCCATATAACATGTTGAAATTGAAATGTATTGTTTGTTATTTATTCCACTGTGATATTGTCAATATAAACTGCTGCATATTGCTAGACTCATACTAATAAAATTACCAGTATAAAATCTGAAATAGTGGCATCTATTTAAGCCTATTTAATCACAAGTTTATGTAGCTCTAATGAGCGTAGTCATTTTGTTTGAAGTGGAGCCAGTTAAACATGTCAACGGGCCTGGCTGTCCGGTATATGTAAAATGGCGATCACCTGGAAAAGAATGTGGCTGAAAATAGTTGTTGGCAGCGGCAGTATCTACTTTCAGTTAAACTGATTTTAAAATATTTGGCACGTATCTCTGTGCTACCTTGGAAACGGCAGCATATTTTGAAAACAGTTTGACTGAAAATCGATGGTATCGATGACGTAATCAAAATGTTTTCAAAATAAACAATAGCAGCAACAGTAAGTACTGCTGCTCAGCAATATCTCCACGCACACACGCCACTAACTGGTTCCACTCAGCGGCAAAATGGCCATATAAAGCATATGTATCGAATTCTTTAGATGCAAAGTATTCAGATTCATTTTTGCTTTTTTCATGGTTGTAAGAATTCTCTCTCACTCACTCTCTCTCTCTCTCTCTCTCTCTCTCTCTCTCTCTCTCTCTCTCTCTCTCTCTCTCTCTCTCTCTCTCTCTCTCTCACACACACACACATTCTCTCTCCCCTCCCTCCCCCTCCCCCTCTCTCTCTCTCTTTCTCTCTTTCTCTCAGTGTCTAGTGATAGCCTGTGACTACACTAGTTGTGTGAAAGGTACAGTGTCTAGTGATAGCCTGGGTCTACACTGGTGCTGGGTCCATCAAGTAAATGGACATTAAAGCTTTATAATCGTGTGTAAATATGCATGGCTCAGTTGAGGCTGGTTGCGGGTCTGTCGGTCCTCTGCCATAATCCAGATGCTTTTAAGGACATTCTCTGCATTTCTGGAGGCTGAATTTGTTAAATTATAGATGCACCTAAGTTGGCACGTGTTAGTCGCCTTCCTGAGTGACTCCGTCTCTCCCCGGCCCTCACTACGATGTGTGCCAATGACTAAAGGGTGCGCTAATATGGGCGCGAATACACAATTGAATATTTCGCTTGCGGATGAGTAAGGTTCTTTCCACGCCCCTTCCCTATCCCGATATATACGCCAATGCAAGGTAATCTGTCCCTTGCGGCCAGCCGCATTTGGTGTCCAGAAACTAAATAATCAGCAGTCTTAAACCGGACTGTACATGCTACAGGTTGCCATTTGATTGACAAATATAGGCCTAAGAGATCGCCTTCGCTCTGATACTCCGGAATATGGCCAGTTAAAACAATTTGTCTCTTCTTTGCAGAATTAGTATTTCTTTATAAATATCTGTAAATTACTTTCTGGATTACAAACATTTACAATTGTACAAGTTCCAAATTAGCCTATTGTCGTCAATATTAAACTCCCAAAATAATAGCCCCTAATATCCGATGTCCGGCATGGTCAATTAGATTTCTATCACAGCCCGAAGTCACGTACGTCACCAACATGCTTGAAGTAGGTGATCCATTATTACATGCGGTCTTACTTTTGTTAATCCACAGATACTCCGTGCCCTGCAGGGATTTTCACGTGTATTGCATGAGAACAAGAAAATACGTTATGAATAGTTTTAGCTTGTCGCTTTGAGATGTTTAACAGTGGCGGATTCAATGGGGTGGGGTGGGGGAGGGGGTGGGTGGGGGTTGGGTGGTGGGGGTTGGGGGTGGGGGGGGGGGGGGGGGGTGCGGAGCTGGCGACTCCGCGAATTAAAATAAATCCTAACATTTTAGCTTGTAAGCAAACTAGGTATGCCTTTTTACCACTCAGAATCGCGTAAAATTCCTTGTGACAACGTCAAGGTGGCCAGATGTTAGCTAGCTATCTATCCTCCCATCATTTTGGGAGGAGTATTTCCTGGATCGGCCGCTGTCTAACCCAGTACTTTCTCTACCTAATGTGTCGTATTTACTGCAAGATGTTGCTAAAAGATGATTATTTTGCAAACCAATTTAACTGAAATAGGATGGATGCCTAAACTTGCAATGACACTATGGGTCAAGGACCGTATCCGCCGTGATTTACATTTAGCAGCACACGACCGGAATGTGTTGGCTTCATGATGACTGGGACCAACAAATGTCAATCTGAAGTCAATAGACCCTTCCATTTTTAGCCATGGCCCGTCCATCTTTAGCTAAGCTCCACCCACACTTCGCCGTGTAGGGATTGATCGATCCCCGAATGCCCTAACTATCAATTTCCTGAAAACTATACAGGAAAGCTGTTGAATATTAATACTAATTTGACTGGGTGCCTATGGCAGCAACAGCGCTCAGTCAAATTAGTTTCAAAATATTTAGCAGAATATTTATTAAATAGTAGACATACAATCCGTACAACAACAGCCCGTCTTCAAATATGCGTTCGTGACGTACTTATCTACGTCATTCATGACGTCATTCATTATGATGTCATTCTACACACCACGTAGTTGATTATGACGTCATATGCTGGGTCGATACTCTGGAAAGATGAAATGTTACTATGTCCGTGACCTTCTTGTTTGACAGTACTGGCGATAACTACTAGACGATCTCTAAATTAGCAAATGTTCATTTAACAAGTTGACTTACGGTACAGAATAAAGTCAGTTTTTAACTTTAGAATCATGTTATCATTACTCGCAAACTAATACACATAGCACAGCATCTGAAGCTTATATTTATTAACGCTTTAGAGAAACTCAAGTTATTTGCTTATTGAATGCCCATTTGCAGACCAAGAGAAGACTATTTTTGAAAATTTACCTACCTCTGAAATGAGTGGCGCAGTTACCGAACCTGTCATTCCAGAGGTACATTTTCAAAAATAGCTTGCTCTTGATCTTCAAATGGAACTTCCTCAAGAGCACTGCAGAGGCCGGATTTAGCCGCCTTCGTCACGGAAGGGTTAAATAAAGTAGCACAGCTATAGAAGAGCGATCTAGTTGCAGATAATTCCTAATGCAAGTATAAGTAATCGTACTCCCAATATTCCCAAGACGTCAAGACATACTGTAGTAACAGAAACATCAAACAGCTGCAATCAGTTCTTCTTCGCTTTTGACCTGTGTCTTCCATACGAGCTTCCTCGGGTCCATTCTTGATCTGAGTTACCGAGTTCTGCTTTCTTGGTCACCTCGTAGCATGCTTAAAAGATTTATGCAGTGACGTCCTCCAGGCTTTTTATAATGTTGATGATTACCCAGACAGAACAACTAACTATACTGGTAATTTATTATTGCAACTAACGGAGCTTTCGCATCTATGTAAGGGGAGACCGTGTTCCACTTTCATCGCCAAACGCTGCGTACGGAACACATATATAATGCGGAACTGAGGGCTTTCTGTGTGCAAAAAGAACCCCTAAGTTGCTCTTCTGATTTGTTAAGGGGACCACCAATATAGGCCTACTCCTTATTTCTCTCGCCGGATTACTACTTTTCCACAGGGTCGACTCCATTGCTTTTTACTCGGAGACCCAATCGGGCAAAATCTGTTCAAAAACTGGAGTATTAAAAGAATGCAGTTTATCGATCAATCACATGACGTCATAATAAACAACGGCACATTACCCGAGGAGTAAGGTGCTAAAATTTCGGAGTTTTGGGATCGGTCTGCTGTCAAAGGATGGCATATACCAAAATGATCCTTGAACCATGGTGAATACCATCTCACTAGACATCCTTGCGGATCTGGATGTTAAAGGTCACGTTGACCTTGAAATGTAGGTCACGGTCGTAATTGTAAAGAATCGTGTATATCTGCCTTGAAAATCAGATTTAAGCGCCATTCTTTAACGTATCGTGTCAACTAAATTACAGAATATATAGAATATAAATTGTTATGCTCGAATTCAACATAGGCAATGCATTTAGCTTAGATTAAAATAAAAAAATGTATTATTGTAAAGGACTTAATGTTATTGGATAGTGGATACCACACCTATACATGCTAAAGATTTGGGTTTTGATGTTTGTTACTGCCATACACAACTCCATATATTATCTATGATACTTGTGTAAGTTCTTGTTTTAAATTGGCATGAAACGATCAAGGGATTCCGCAGGCTGATGCAAAAGACAAGACAGTATCCAAACTCCAAACTAAAGACCTACCGATTATGAAAAAATATGTATTATGTCAGACTCGACGCGAAATTGAACCTCTAGATAATATTAAATCTGCAGATAAACTTATAACGGCAATGCATATCTGACAACCTGACACAACAAAAGCCTTGCATGTTATATAAACTGTGACACATGGTTAGAAAACAAGATACCAAAGTGGCATCCCAGGGGTTGCAATGCATACACACAATAAAACCTCTATAAGCTTGTGGCAATAAGACAGTAACACCAATATCTCAACCTATAGGCTATCTACAGCAATCAAACCATCTACCTCTTACATATAGTAGTGAAATCAAAACACGATCGTCTGCACAAGAATTTGACTGCAAAAAGATGTGTGTTATTTGTGACAAATCTTCGATACTGAGCATGTTCTACGATAGTTTGTAGCAAAGAATACAATGCCAAATTAGCATACGCTAGGTCTGGTATACAAGCTAACATAAATGAGCTGCAACAATTCATGCATTCCTTTGACGACAGTGTCAATTAATGATAACCCAACCGCCATCTTATAGTTAATAAGTTTGATGGCTGATAATTTACAGAGATCCTTGTCCCATGAGCGGGAGGCAAATTGGAAAGGAGCTGACAAGATGTTACCATATCTCATAGCGGCCGTTCGACCAGCAGTCTCTACTTACGTGAAATGAAACAGCTACCAACAATTGGCCATTTAGTTCATAATGTAATTATGCATGGGTCTTTCGCATGGAGATGAAAGAGAAACCACAACGGCAATATGGTGTATTCCAGTTTGAGGGAATGTGAGAGTCAACATTGAATTGAAAACCTACAAAGTCATGGATGGCTGTCCTGCTCCCGATCCAAATGGTTTCTTTGCAGTTTCCATAAATAATGACAACGTTCTATAACATTATCTACTGAGTATATAGACTCGTATATTCTGTCGTACTTGGCTGGCGGATTTAGTGTTAAAACCGAACAGCTAGTCACTTGCATCGATGCTTAATCAATCCCATGCCTAATGACCACACGTGGAGAGGCAGATCAGTATGGCATTCGTCATACAGTTTATACTACAAGGGGAGATGCTGAGTAGATTTTAATATGTAGCATTGACCCTGATGTTATATGCATGATAGCCGACTACACTGACATGACTGTCGACACATCACCCAGAAACTTGCAATAGATGTACTGTTAAATAGTTTTGAATATAATTGGATGGGAAGACATTGCTAATTTTGCTATCCAAGGCGGCACTCTTTTCCAATCTGACGTGCAGAGCAAGACGACTATCTTGCAATTCATGAAATATCAGACTCCCCGTCCTTAATTCATTTCCACATAGCCTCGCTGCAGAGATTATACATCTACTTTTCCACATCAAATTAGTAAAGATGCATTTATTGCACACAGCTGTGAAATAAATCTGCAAGCCACAGCATCATTGAAAAGTAATGAACCTACTAAAGGCATGCAGTGTTCGGGGCTATCGCAGACCACTATATTAGCATACCAGAACGAAGAGGTCATGAGTTTCTAAGTTCTGATATGCACAAATGAAAATTCTCCCACCAACTCGATCCGCATTTGAGCAGACTTGAAACATACTCGTGCCACATTTATTGATAAATGTGTCCACATATCACAAGTAGATCTACCATCGTTTTCTGAGTATGGCTGGAAACTTGGAAACAACAACTCTATTTGTTGCGGCAACATCTGCTGCATGGTCAGCAAAGACGGGAATGACTTTCGCTTGTATGTCTGGCAAAAGATGTAAAATAAACTGTTCTCTTAAATAAAGCTGGGCATTCCCTGCAGTGTTGCATTCAAGTACACAGGATCCATTGTAAAATGGAGCTGTGTCCGAATAACGGAAACGCTTGTTTATAAATCTGACGGCAGTGATCAGATTTTCTTTGCTTCAACTTTCACTTCGAGGTTTTACATAGCGTGTGAGTTTTGAAGCCATGCCAAACATTAGCACTGGGACAGTTGATTAACCTTTGTTTTAGTTTGTGGGCATAGTCTGAGAAAGTCAATGTGTTATGTGATTCGTGCTTTTATGTTAATTGGTTGTGTTTCCAGTAGTCAAGATAAAATTTGTGACATTCCTGGATACATCGTGTGCAAGTGAACAGGTTAAGTAGGAAATTTAGCAATGCTAAGATAATTAATATAGTTTGTGGTTAGTCCGATTAGTGATGGTATCATTTCTGTTTCCTTGATAGTCTGTACAAGTTGTACTTTAAACAAATGGAAGGATCGAAACAGTTGCAAATACGTTTTAGTTTGTGTAAATAGTTCACGAAAAACTAAATATGGTGTGTGGAAGTATGAAATTTATGTTGAATACAATTGGTTCTTAGTACACTCATTGGAAATTCTGTATAGTTAATGTATTTAACCCTTGTATTCCTGAAATTCTGGAAGCTAATTTCAGTTCAACCATACAGGCACAGCATTGAATAGTTTAACTAATTTGACGGGAAGCTGTTAATGATTTTGCTTTGGCAGAAATGTCTAACCCACACGTGTTTCAAACTATTCAACATAGCAGTTCAAATTTTGCAAATAATGCGTGGAATCTGGCTTAAGGGCTTAAAGGGTTAATCTGAGTATTGACCTAATTAAGTCGAAGTCGCTATAGAACGTAATGTTATTCAGTAGGATGGTATATCTACATGGCACATCTCTAAAGGAATGTAGAAGCGAAATACAGTAATTTGTTTACAGTCGTTACCTTGGCCAACATCGCACGATCATTGTGACCTTTAACATCCAGATCCGCAAGGATGCCTAGTAGGATGACAGTCGCCTTGCTGCAGGGATCATATTGATATATGACATCCTTTGACAGCAGACCGGTCCCGAAAAACAGTACTTGCTCCCCACGTACATGTATGCTGACATCATTAGCACTTGCGTCATGAATGGCGTAATTTAGTCCGTTATAAACGCTTAATAGTCCGTCAAGTTGTACGAATTGTATGTTTTTACTATTTGAGAAGTTGAATATTTTGAAACTAATCTGACCTGGCGCCGTTACTGCCATAGGCACACTTCTGATGTGTTAAGGGGACCGCCTAACATACTCAACCATAGGCAGCAACAGCACCCAGTCAAATAGGTTTCCAAATATTCAACAGTTTATACTTTTCTGAAAATTGAGATTCAGTGAGTGTATGGATCGATCGATCAACGCGGGCAAGGTGTGGGTAGGCCATAGCTAAAACTGGGTTCATCCCTTCTCGTATTTCTTGTGGTAACTGTATGAACGTCTCCGAGCAAGAGACGATGGCAGAAGTTCAGCCGGCTCGGTTATGTCTTTCTTATATAGTATGAGCTATGAAATCAAGGCAATCTCAGGGCAATAGAGGAATCCATCTCTAGCTACAGGCCTCCCATCTCAGACTAAGCTACACCCACTTTATACAAACTTTTGAAGCGATTTGAAACTTGGAACCCTTAAGTATCAGAAGCTAAATTTCAAGGTAACTATACAGGTAAGCTGTTAAATATTTTAAAACTAATTTGACAGGGGCTGATGTTGCTTCTGTCAACAACAGCTCCAGGCCAAATTAATTTCAAAATATTCAACAGAATGTTTATTAAATTGTAGCTTCATTAAAGCCATACAATTCAGACTATTCTTTGACGGACTCTTCGATTTTCGTGACGGAGCTACGTCATTGTGATTATGATGTCAACTAAAATGTGACATTTTATTATGACGTCAGATAATACTTGAGTACCAGATCAGATGCATATACTGATCAGCAGGGATGTGCCAGATCTGGAGTCTGCTAATGTATTTGTAGACCATGGACTGATTCCGATATAGGGTCTTTGTTTGGAGGCTTCCTCTATGGTGATCTATCTGACGTCCAATTTAGTGCTTCAAACATTTTATTTTAACTGACCTTTCACACATTGTGCTACGCATGCACTAAGAACAACGTTTACATCCGAGCACATTTAATATGAATTTAACCTCTAACCCAGTTCGTTTCCTAGACATGACAAACTTTTCTATTTTGATGACAGCGTTATAATATGCCATTATGATTGTGACGTCAGTTACTTAGTGACCTAATTTATTATGACGTCAGTTAGTTGAGTGGCAGATATGATCCCTCCATTGCTATAAACATTTACAATGCTGAAACGCCTTCTGATCACAAACTTCCATGGTACTCTGATCAGCATACATACACACAGATGCCAGCATGCCCACCAACCAAACAACAACAACAACCAAACAACAACAACCAAACAACAACAACAACCAAACAACAACAACAACAACCAAACAACAACAACCAAACAACAACAACAACAACAACCAAACAACAACAACAACCAAACAACAACAACAACAACAACAACAACCACACACACACCCACACACCCACACACCCACACACCCACACACACCCACCCACCCACCCACCCACCCACCCACCCACACACCCACACACACACACACACACACCCCACCACAACCACCACCACCACCACCACCACCACCACCACCACCACCACCACCACCACCACCACCCCTTCAGTGTACAACCCAGTCATTTCTACTCTGATTAGCATAAATATATGCAGATGGCAGTATGGCCCAGCTTTCTCACCATGCTATGATAATACACTACCCTTGAGAGAGCGCACATTCACACTATTACACGAATGCCATCTCGTATCATTGTAATAGCCTGGGAGAATAAAACGAAATTTAACTTATCCTAACATTTACGATGATTGTCTATCTCTCATGCTGTCTACAGAGAACAAGAAAGGCAGGTACAGCATACATCGATCCAGGCCTGTATCAAACCCCTAATTTCTAGGTCCCATTCACACCATATCGAGGCTGGTTTTATTTTCAGTCTATTGCGCCATTACGGCTAACTTTCCCAGTTTTACCCGCGGTAACCATTTATGCTCCTGAACAGAGAAGTGGTAACGAGGAGTGAAGGTGAATGCCTATGTTTTCAGCAATAGCGACGTAGTCATGCATAGAGGTACGAACCATGGTCGCTGGTTAAGAACGACAATATGCTAACTACTGAGGCACATTTCCCTCTAAGATGCTTGGTGGATATTTGAAGCAGTCATTTGCTAGTGGCCTTATGCGTTTGGTTACTAGTCAAGGTATCCATGTCCATTTAAAGTTTAACAATCTTATTGATGAAGGTGTAAGACCCATCTACTTGGTTTTAAGGTGCATAGCCTGGTACTAAATGCGTAAGTCAAAATGGAACTGAATGGCAGCGTGCATGATTGGACGATGGTCGCACAACTGTTGCCAACTGAGTCGAATAATCTATCGGTGTGCCACATTGAATATCTTACACTACTTGTAGCTAGTGTTTGACTGACAGTGTTTCTGACGTCGTTGACCATGTGGTAAACGGAGGGCGGGAAAGTGCGTGGGCAGGCGGGACGGCGGGTAGATGGGCTTGTATGCATGTGTAAGTACCTGCCCGTCACAGAGACAGACATGCAGGCAGGCGAGCACGTGGACGGAGTTGGATAGACGGAGAAGGAGAGCGATAGACAGATAGCCAATGGAGAGAAAGAGAAGAGAAGGATGCGGCGAGAAATAGTAAAGCAGCCCAAATATCTAACCTAGTGAAGCTACTAATGCTATTGTCATGGGCCCATCGCACCATATCCTCTACCGTTCTCAATGCATGCAACGGGTTATTGTAATATCACATTAAATGTAACAAATAACAAATCATACAGTAGTTCAATTATGTTTCAGTTGAAAGTTTTATTTTGATATTTTGTATTGGTGTCTGCGTGAATGAGTGTGACAAGCGGGTGTTTGCGGCAGTAGTAGAAGAGGGAATACGATACAATTTACACAACATTTAAATAGCACATTTCTTCCATATATACATATAGAGCACTGTTACATAAATATAGCACTTATAGTTAACAAATTATCTCCACAATATTCATTCCGGGTTTTATCCCATGCTGACTCGGCGACGTTGTCGGGGTTTCTTCCGGAAATCTTTCACCAACGCAGCCAGTGACGTCATCGTGTCGACCAAACCTTCACCTTTGGTTGCGCATGCGCTTTGCACGTGCCAGTATCGTTTCTTCAGTTGCCCCAATCGAAGAGCCTCTGCGATTTCCGCTGTAGACATGGCGCCTGGAAGAGGAAGGAAGATACGTGATCAATTATTTAAACTTAACTGGATTGCTCGATCAATGATACGCCATAGCAAATCCCCACGTTCATCACTTTGAACTCTTTCCCACCCACACCCCACCCCACCCCACCCCTACAAGACACCCCTGGGGTCTGAGCCAAATGCCATCTTGCACTCCGCAATCATATGGCTAACTCACATACCAAATTTGGTTAAATTAAGTCCAACAATGTCAGGAGTTGCACTACAATCAATGTCATGACCCTTTGACCCCATGCCCCACTCCCTGGGGCGGGGCCAAATGTAAATGCGCTCATCCACTCCACATTGATATGGGTAACTCACATACCAAATTTGGTTGAATTCCGTCAAGTGGTTTCGGAAGAGGTGCATTACAATCAATGACCATTTGCACCCACCCACCCACCCCACACCCCCCCCCCCCCCCCTCCATCCCCACCCCCATCAGCACATCCCACCCACGCATTGAGGCGGGAGCAAATATAAAGGTGCTCATCCACTCCACCTGGGTAATTCACATACCAAATTTGGTTGAACTCCTTCCAACAGTTTCGGAGTTGCATTACAATTAATTTCTGGACCTTTTGACCCCATTTTTCCATTCACTCCTCGGGCATTTGCCAAATGTCAATAGGCTCTTGCACACTGCACTCATATGAGTAACACACATACCAAATTCGGTTGAATTCCGTCTAGTGGTTTCGGAGGAGATGCATTACAATCGATTTTCAGTACAGACACACAGATTGCACATTATAATCCCTACTTTTCTTCGAAAAACGTGGAGATAATAATATAAATATCAACAACACCAACAACACCAACAACACCAACAACACCACTAACATCATCACCCCACCACAACCAACCCGCGACGACAAACATCCTCCAGCACCACACCACACCAACCTGGTCATCACAATTACAACATCATCATCACACCACCACAACCAACCTCGCCCCATCAACACAACGACAACCGCAACACAACCCACCACCACTACCACCACAACCAGCCCTCCAGCCCCCAGCCCCCATCCCGCACACACCATAACAGCCCTACCACCACCACCACCACCCCACCTCCACCCATCACCACCACCACCACCACAACAACAATAACCAGCCCCCTCCCCACTACACAACAGCCCCAGCACCACAAATACCCCCCCCCCCCCCCACCTCCCCACCTCACCACCACAACCACGTCACCACAACAACCTCACCACCCATGAACTGTCATAGATAAGTCACTAGATTGGTAAGTAGATTAATTCATTGGAGGCGGAAAACAAATCTATTGTTTGTGTGTTATCATACATTCACATAACACTGACATGATAGCAGACAAACGATCGATTTTTTACGTCACTGTGGGGGCGGGGGAGGGGGCAATTAACAAAAACTACTTGCTTCAATAAATTAACTATCACATATTAAGGTGTGTCGCCATCATATTTGTAATTGTTACATTTATCAAGAGAATGAATCAAATCAAATAAAAAAATCAGTGTACGACTAACCGAACACAAGATGTCTATTCAATGACGTGGCAGTGAAATCAGACCATAGAGAAAGAAATGATCTGTTTTGCTTTGTCAAGTATTTCAAAGTGTTACAAGAATTATGAAAGAAATGTCAGTCGCCACATTCAGAATATGGATATAACTTACAGAAACGCTCACTTCGACATTGTGAATGTGTGAATGTTACTATTATAAATGGGTTTTTTAAACTCATACTTGTTGGCACCACTTACCATGAACGTCTTGTTTGTTTGCTACAACGATCAGCGGAACACCGCGAAGCTCTTCGGACTTGCACATGCGTAGTAGCGCGTCACGTGCTTCCGGTATCCGGGACGGGTCCGTGCTGTCCACCACAAATAGCAGACCTGTGATTGACAGAAGTTAAGTTAACGAAGTTAATAAATGTTGATGCTCTATCCACGGCATTATTGCACCCCCCCCCCCAACCCTCACGCACTCACAAACCTTAATACCGGTACTTCGTTAAATGTGGATATCGATAGCACATTGAGAAATTGAGATCTATTTAACCATTTGAACCCGAAATACCGAATTCGAAAACTCAATTACAATTTGCTAAATACTCTGTTGAATATTTTGAAAGTAATTTGACTCGGAGCAAATGCTTCCTGTCAAATTCGGTTCAAAATATTGAACAGCTTATTTGGAGAATTTTCTAATTAGTGAAACTAATTTCACTGGCGCTAGAAATATTGCTATCATAGACAAACTAGTTATTCAACGGATAATCATTACATAATAAAGAATTTATTATTTCTGACTTGTGGAGATTTAAGAGACAAGAAGGTATGACGCGCCCAGTAAAAGCATATAGGCTCACTTCACTACATGCTCTTTTGGTGAAAGCTTGATACAAGCACAATATATACCTGCTCCCAGGTGAAAGCCAACATATTGGGGGTCTTCAAGAGAAATGTCAGAAAGACAAGAGAGAAGATGGGCGGGAAGAAGATAGCCATGAAAATACGGTGAATGTGGTGATGAAGGCGATAATGAAGGTGGCGATGAGATGATAAGAGGAAGGTGGCGGATAGGGGATGAGACGTAAGATGACAGTGGCGAGGAGAGATCAAGCACGATTACGTATCTAAATCAGGGCATCAGAGATCCATGTCTACCCGTCTTGTTGTCTGGAATAATATTGCCCTTAAGAGAAATCTTATTTATGAAGGGCGTATGTACTTGACGCTTCCCGATCCCACAAATCCTCACTGGACACCGTCACGGGAGATGAGCCTGATTTGGGTATAATAATGATGAGTAGTGATGGTGATGACTATGGGTAGTAATGATGATAATGCCTTTGAGAAACGTATTCATGATACTAACGCATATGCCGGTAAGAATATTGTATAAGCTGTATGTATATGTATAATATTATATATATATCTATAACTATATAACTATGTATATTTCAGAGACAGGGTATAGGAACGTATTTTGATCTGGGGTGATGGTGGGAGGGGGTAGGGGGTGGTCCTAAACTACGGGTTGGGCCAAAAAATCTATGGGGCGCTATCGCTATAAAATGGACGATGACGCAAAAAGTAAATAAGAAGACGATATGGATGTGATGAGGAAGAAGGACTTAATGAAGATGATAATAACGATGATAATGACGATGATATAGACGGGGAAAATGTCCTTACCGTGAGTTCCTTTGAAGTATAGGGTCCACAATCTCCTGAGTTTTTCCTGTCCTCCTACGTCCCAGACCGTAAATGTGACGCCCTTACACACAGTGACCGTCTCCACATTGAAGCCCACTGTGGGTACTGTAGCCACTTCTTCATCCAACTTCACTTTGTACAAGATTGTAGTCTTACCTAAAAGCACAAATAAACACTATATTTTAACATTTCTATTCCTACAGACGGGTTCGTTCTGATAAATCATTTGTCATTGCTGTAGATATCGTCGTGGCGTCGTTATTCGTGTGAATATAAAGTCTCAAGTCTGATGGCTGAAATCGGATCTGAAGAGTGGACATGTTCAACTTCTTCAGGCGTATTCAATCACAATGTGTGCCATAATAGACCTTTCAAGTTTATCCATCAATCAAATGACGTCATAATCAACTACGTGAAGTGTAGGATAACGTCATACTCATTGATGCCATGAAGGATGTAGATAAGTACGTCACGAACGCTTAATAGGTGGCGGACTAAACGTTGTTGTACGAATTGTATGTCTTTACTATTTAATAAAGATGATTAGCTAGAGATGGGGGTAAGGTGTAGCTAAAACTGGAAAGGTCTATTGTTTGTTTGGTCGATTCGTTATCTTTATCTGTAAAAAAAACAAGGGCCATAATGTTCACCTGGTTGATGAGCATCTGTAAACATGTTTAAGTTAATTAATGCACAGCAAGCATACAAGTTGCTATAGGCCAATGGGGCAATGGCCCTTATCATTATTGACCAACGAGGCAGTAATCCTTACCACTAATGACTAGCCACACATGTCTCACTGACACTATTGACCAATGGGATAAGTGTAACCAATCACACGAACCAATGGAACCACGGTCCTTGGCCTTGTTGAGCAATGAGCGATTGACAAAATTTTCCAACGGGGAAATAATAGCTGATGCCACTAACCAGCAAGAGAATGGGTTCCTGACATTATTTAGTTTTGAGACAAGTGTTACAGAGATAATTGACCAATGGATCAAGCTACATTGGTCAATGTGGAAACCCTCCCCGACATTATTAACCAATGATTAAAGTGTCCAAACATTGACATATACCAAAGGGGCAATGGTCACAGACAAAAAATTTTGATGAGGAAATGCAAGAATATTGGCGTTCTTGACATTATTGACCAGCGGCAAAACTATCATTGCTCAATGGGGCAGCCATCCCTGAATATTTCCAAATGTCTCAAGCGTACCAAATTATGCCAATTACCGGTGGGCAATAGGCACAAGCAAAACATTTGAGTGGGAAATGCAAAAATAGCGGTGACCTTGACTCTATTGACCAATGGGAAAAGAACCATTTTCCAAAGAGGCAGCCATCCCTGATACAATTGACCAATAGCTCAAGTGTTCCAGCATTGACATTTGCCAATGGGGCAATACTCACAAGCACAAATGTTAGCGGGAAAGGCAAACATTGCCGTCCTTGACACTATTGACCAATAGGAAAAGTACTATTAATCAATGGATTGGCTATCCCTGACATTATTGTCAAATGGTTAAAATGTGCTAAAGGAACAATTACACTAAATCTTGTTTTAATCTATTAACATTTGAAGAAACGAATGTATTTTCCGCAGGTGGTTCAATTCTTAAAACGCCTTAAATAACCAGAGTTATGACCCTTGTTTCGAGTCGTTGCCTCTTTATCTTCTTATTTGAAATGGATATTTGACTGAATGAACATATCTACAAAATTTGGTTTTAATCTATCAACAATTAGCGAAACGTGCCACAAATAAATTTCCCCATAGCCTTAAATACTTTGAAAATCCAGCAAGAAGTTATTGGTGTGATTGGCGTCCATCGAGTCCCTGGTTCCAGGTTCCATATACGCAGAATCTAGGCTGGGTTTTATTTCAGTCTATTATTGGTAACATCCCCAGTTTTTACACTGGTACCCATTTATACTCCTGGGTGGAGAGAGATGATGAGGAGTCAATGAAATTGCCTATGTTTCCATATCGCGCGATCTTGCCCTCCCCTCCCGCTAACGCTCTCGTATCGAACCCCGTGCTTGCACGCTTTTGGTATCTGAGCTAAGTTCGCGATACATCATAAATGAGGTCAGTGAACTACCGCCTAATAAAATTGCTCGGTTATTATCATCCTACTAATATACTGTCAATCACATAGATTGACATTCGTGTCGCAAGCTCTCCATCGATATTGACGCGAAGCTCCGCCTCTATTTTTAGATTTATAGCGAGATTGAAGTATGCAGAAATCTGATTGGCTACCTGAAAACCGGCAGTTAACATAGCGAGAAATCGCGGGTTTGCAAGTACGGCCTCGAAAAGCGAAGCGATGTGAGTGGGCGTATGGTAGTACAATGATGTTTCCACGGATTGCTCAAACAAGGGGAATAACTGTGTTGTTTAAAGACCACTTCATATTCATAGCTCAAATAGATGTTGCCTAAACGTGCCACAAAGCTACTTTCCCCAATAGGCGTTAATATTATGAAAATATAGCAAGGGTAATAACTCTGCTATTTGAAGGCGTGACCGCTTCAAATTCATAGCACAAATAGATATTGCCGTAACCCTTTGAACCCTGAATTCCCGGAATTCGAATTTTAAGATAATCCTACAGGTAAGTTGTTGACTTTTTTAAAACTAATTTGACAGGAACCTGTTGCTGCCATGGGCAGCAGCAGATCCCAGTCAAATTATTTTTCAAAATATGCAATAGAATACGCATTAAATTGTAGCTGATATTTGGTGTTTGGCCTTTTGTGTTCAAAGTGTTTAGGAACATATCTCTCAAATTTGTTTTAATCTGTCATGAAATGGCGAAGCATGCCACAGTTGTTGACAGATGACAGACAGACGGCGGACAAACAAATCGCGATTGTGTCATCTCATCCAGGTTAGCTAATAAGCAGAGGAATCAGATAGGGGATACTGTACACTTTTAATTCCAAACACGCTGCGCATCAAATTCCACATCAGATTTGTCTGCATCAGGTTTGGTCTGACATGTCTGATTGTGAAAGGCGGTCTACATTAGTCATACCTGCATTATCCAGTCCCAGCATGAGAATCTTCGCAGGATTTGAACTCATGTCCTCGAAAGCCTCGTGAATCTTAGAAAACAGTTTGCCCATACTTCCCAAAGTTTCAACACACAAATAGTCAATAGAAATCTCAACAAAATTTAAACTTAATGAAATACTGATACAAATCAGTTACTTTCAATAAAATGTATATTATATAAGCACGTAAGTTACACTATCATAATAAAGGCTGTTGTATGTGAATCTTTGTAGGCCTAGCAATACTTCTAGAACGTTAACCGCGACGAGAATCAAAATTAAACTAATAATAAAAATTTTAGAAAATGTATTCAATATATATTCCTGGTTAGATAATTGACTTATTTTTAGTCTTTCAAGGTTCATTAGCAGTCCATTAACGCCATGGAGGTTTTCTCAACACGTTTAACATTCAGTCATTTGTTCCAATCACTGGTCTGGGGTTTTATTAAGATTACTGTAATCCATTTTCTGGGTGTCTCTAAAAGGTATTTGGTAGCACTCTGTATAAGGGGCGATAGCGTGAGCTTACAGGATGTTTGTACCGAATCTCTAACACCGATTAAACAAACACACGCTCAAATTCCTTTAAACGATTACATTTTCAATCTCTATCATTTATAAGCCGTTATTGTTAAGTATTATAATGGAATCTTCGCAATGTTCGCCGATAAAGCTTTATTAAGTGGATGTTTTTATAAGACACTTGGAGATAGAATAACTGTCGCGCGCGCGGAGCGAGAAGAAACACGCGGATTACTTTGGTCTTTTCCGCATGACACTTTTCGCCCAGAATAAAATAAATAACAATTAATAAATCCTACTATATTCATCCGGATGAACGGGCACCGGCGATTTTCGATCAAAACACTCAAAATATTCAGAATATTTTTATATGTTGCTATCGCCAAGTGGAAAGAATTCAACTCTTATAATCCTGTAGCACGCGGAGCTGGAGAAAAAGGCATTTGTTGTGGTCTTCAGAAATGCTGGCTACATTTGATGAACAATTTGTCGAAATTTACTGCTGAAATGACTGACTCGATAAGCGAGCCAGTCATTCTAGTGGTAAATGTTCCCCTCTAAAAATAATCGTTTCTTGATCATATGACATTTTCTATGAGGAAATAACAAACATTTGAGCATTAAAGGTTAAAAACGGTGTTCCCACATTGCTGTGAAGTGAAATTATAATATAGCTTAGATAGGAAGTGACTGGTGTAAACAGATATAGCTCATTAAGTGTGCGTGCGTGTGCGAGTGTGCGTGCGTGTGTCCGTGTGCGAGTGCGCGAAGCCGCCCGTTAATACGTACACGCTTCCTTCCGTCTAGTGCTTTTTAATTAACTTGTTCAACAACATAACACACTCATCAGCCAACAGATATAATTTCGTACGCTTAATTCAGCTATATTTACCTTCTAACCCTTCACAACCCAGTGTCTCAATTTCGAGATAGTTTCATATGAATGTTGTTGAATATTTAGAAACTAATTTAACTGGAACATTTCAAAATACTCGTCATAATACACCGTACGGTATCTCATAGAGAATGTGTCGCTTCGCACGCACGCACGCACGCACGCACGCACGCACGCACGCACGCACGCACGCACGCACGCACGCACGCACGCACGCACGCACGCACGCACGCACGCACGCACGCACGCACGCACGCACGCACGCACGCACGCACGCACGCACGCACGCACGCACGCACGCACGCACGCACGCACGCACGCACGCACGCACGCACGCACGCACGCACGCACGCACGCACGCACGCACGCACGCACGCACGCACGCACGCACGCACGCACGCACGCACGCACGCACGCACGCACGGAGGGCAGTTACGCGTGCATAGGAACCGGAAACAAAGACAATCAGCAACAACAACGTCAACTTCAGCATCAACATCAACTTCAGCACTAGCATCAACATCATCATCATCATCATCATCATCATCATCATCATCATCAACAACAACAACAACAACATTCCCACCACCACCACCACCACCACCACCACCACCACCGTCTCCACCGATGACGAATATGACAACAACGACGACTAAAGTAATTCCCCTCCCACCACTCCCTACACAACATACAGCAGTTACACCTGCCAGCACCAGCTCGTTGGTCAGCAACAGCATATACCCCTAGCAACATGTTACGCTTTGATTAGTTTAATTTTACATTTATTTCGCAACTTTTCGGGGAAGCACCCACTAAAAAGCGGCTACTAGATCCATCTGAACAACAATTTTTTAAAGTGACGCCCAAAGGTTATGGATTACCGACGAGGGCGACAACGACAATGACGAGGACGACGACAATGACGACGACGCGACTACGACGACGCAATGCGACGACGATTTCGATAAACATTTTGTTTACTATTTTGTTTTAATACTTTTCTTAATATTTTGAATCTAATTTGACTGGGAGCTAGGCCTAAAATAGTTTCGAAATGTAAAACGGAATGAGTTGTCATCTTGACATACATGGTTTTAGAGAGTTAACCTCTTATTTAATTGCGAACTGCTAGTTGCGTTGACAATATAAATTGATTGCATTTATCGAGTTTGGCTTTTAGGACGACTTCTGATCTTTTTGAGAGAATTAAGTGAATTAGTGTATGTTAATAACTGTTAATCCGCGTCGCGTGTTAATCCGTGTGTTAATCTGTGTGTTAATCCCCAGTGATGACACGGACTATTTTGAGAGTAGTTATTAAATATATAGACATAGTTCCATCGGTCCACTTTCGCATTTGCAACGTTCAGGTGTTAACACGCCACTTACGTAATATTATAAATTGTGAATAAAACTTTCATGCGCGGTATAGCGGTATACCCCTATACAGCATTAGCATCCCCGCCATGATGGCACTGCAAAATCTCGGCATAAGAATGAGATTTAGGGGGATGAGGGTAGGGTGGGGTAGTGTTTGTGGGTGGTAGTAGTGAGGGGTGTGAGAATCTTTAAAAAGTGATTAAAGGAATAGATGTTGGAACACTTTAAAAAAAACCATTTTATAAGAAACCTAATAATACTTATCAAATTCTCAGTATTATATTCTGCGACCGCTGTATCCCGATTGAGAGGCGTATCAACAAGGGGCGGTGTGAGTAGGGGTATATGATCCATGCAAAACGTAGTGTGCCAATTGACCATTCCGGTTTAGCTATGCACCGCCCATCTCTAGCTAAGATCCACCCACACCTCGCTCGTGTTGGGATTGATCGATCTCTGAACACCCTGACTATGAATGAATGAATGGTAGTGCATTTATATTGCGCTGACCTCCATGCGATTGCATGCGCTAAGCGCTGTACATCTGATCCCCTGTTCATTTGACAGTGGCCCGGCAGCCATATACGGCGCACAGAGAGCTATGCCATCACAGGTACCTATTTACAGCTAGGTTGACTGGAGCAATGCAGAGTTAAGTGACTTGCTCAAGGACACAACGTAGCAGACCGGCCAGGAAGCGAACTTGCGAACCTGGAGTTACGAGCTCAAGTTCCTAACCACTCAGCCACCACGCCTCTTTGGCTATCAATTTCATTGCTGTTGAATATTTTGAAACTAATTTGACTGGGTGCTGTTGCTGCAACAGCGCCCAGTCAAATTAGTTTCAAAGTATCCAACAGCATGTTTTAAATAGCAAAGAATTAAAAAGACATACAATTCATACAAACGTCTCGGACTATTTGAGATTTGATGACGGTCTATATGGAACCCTTTGTGACGTAATGATTGTGACATCATCATACACGCGCTGAGCTGATTATGACGTCCTACGAGGTCAGATGATGGATGGATACTCTGGAAAGGTGAATTGACTTATAAGCCTATAATCATGACTGCATGCATGAATTCGCTTCCCGGACTACCTCATATAAGACAAAATATAGAGGGATGACATCGAACTCCACCCACCGCGCTTCATAGCAGGTGACAACCCCATCACTGACACTCCTTCAGTTTGTGCCCCCTCCACCCACCCCAGGACACTCAAGAATTTCTGGATGCCCTAACGTCACCAATTCGCACCTTCATTCTTATACGCATCAAGTTGAAAATGAATGATCTGGAAACCCCTTTACGTCCGCAACTATAATATATAAGGGGGCGTGCGTGCGTGCGTGTTCATTGTGTAGCCATTGCCAGGAAACGAGCAGCAAGCAAGCTACCACAGCAGCCACTTCACACGACTGCCGTCAATCTCTCCAGAGCGGGGTGATTGCTGCTCAACCATAATCCCGGTCGTCCACTTTAACATGAACGGATACAAGCCTATATATTATATACACACACAGTAAAACCTTCTTATGTATCCACCTTATTGTCCACCAATAATTAGATGATTTTAGGGATGTCCAGATTCTCTCTTGTGGTATTCGTTTTCATAAGAAGGTGGTCCTTTGAGACAGGTGATTGTATGAACATTTCTCCTAAAGAAGCACGATTTGCTACCAACAGGTAGGTGCTTTGATGAGCATGTTTGGTGTACATTCAATAACGGTCACTTGATTTGAGGACCACCGTACGGTGGCTGTGTACGATTGGTGGTATTATGGCGTCCACCTATATCTGAAGATCTGTTTGTATCTATGTTTGAAATCAGTGCCGTTCAACATGTAGAATCGATAACGGACAATTGACCTTTTCCAGTTTTAGCGATGTCCCGCCCATCACTAGCTAGGCTCCAACCACACCTCGCTCGTGTTGTGATCGATCGATCACTGAACCCCCTAACTATCAATTTCCAGAAAACTATACAAGTAAGCTGTTAAATATTTTGGCAGCAACAGCGCCCAGTCAAATTAGTTTCAAAATATTAAACATAATATTTATTAAATGGCCAAGACATACAATTCGTACACGGTGCCGGACTATTAAGTGTTAAAGACGGACTAAATTTAAGTCATTCATGTCAGAATTGATTATGACGTCATCCTACACGTCACGTTGTTAATTATGACGTGATATGACGTCAGATGATTGATGGATAAACTGGAAACGTCCATTATTAAATGGCGTCACAAGAACATTTTAAGGCAAGAAAACACATCAAAAAGAACCGCCACCTCATGACCACAAATGCCTTTACCAAGAGGTATATTAGATACAGTGGCGTAGCCATGGTTCCGATTTGGGGGGCCTCCCCCCCCCCCCCCCCCAATCCCCCCCGAAAATTCAGTGCCATAAAACCATGTATGTCAAGATGACAACTCATTCCGTTTTACATTTCGAAACTATTTTAGGCCTAGCTCCCAGTCAAATTAGATTCAAAATATTAAGAAAAATATTAAAACAAAATAGTAAACAAAATGTTTATCGAAATCGTCGTCGCATTGCGTCGTCGTCGCGTCGTCGCGTCGTCGCGTCGTCGCGTCGTCGTCATTGTCGTCGTCCTCGTCATTGTCGTCGTCGTCCTCGTCGGCAATCCACAACCTTTGGGCGTACCTTTAAAAAATTGTTGTTCAGATGGATCTAGTAGCCGCTTTTTAGTGGGTGCTTCCCCGAAAAGTTGCGAAATAAATGTAAAATTAAACTAATCAAAGCGTAACATGTTGCTAGGGGTGTATGCTGTTGCTGACCAACGAGCTGGTGCTGGCAGGTGTAACTGCTGTATGTTGTGTAAGGAGTGGTGGGAGGGGAATTACTTTATTCCTCTAGGAGGTGGGATGGGTGTGGAGGGCAAACTGTGAAATTAAATCTAAGAACGGAAATTAGGGGAAAAAATTGACGGATGAAACTGAAGGTTAATATAATTGTTCATCAGGCGCTGAAGAAAGGAGAGCGACAGTAGCATCCACATCCACGCCGCATCAACACCCACGACTACCTTAACATGCGCAGCTTGTCTACGCCAAACATGATCTCGTTTCACGTCAATCCAGAGCTGCACCCCCTAATCTCCACATCCGCGTCAGCGCATCATCAGGCAAGCCATTTCCATTTCCTTTCATTTATTTAATACACCCAGGTCACAAGGTGACATGTGGGCTCCGTTACGATGCCACATACTGTGGCGGTAGAGTAGATATTATTATTATTATTATTATAATAATTATTATTATTATTATTATTATTATTATTATTATTATTATTATCATCATCGTTATTATTATTATATTATTAATATTAGACTTTATTATACAGACGTCGTCGTTGTTGTCATATTCGTCATCGGTGGAGACAGTGGTGGTGGTGGGAATGTTGTTGTTGTTGATGCGTGCGTGCGTGCGTGCGTGCGTGCGTGCGTGCGTGCGTGCGTGCGTGCGTGCGTGCGTGCGTGCGTGCGTGCGTGCGTGCGTGCGTGCGTGCGTGCGTGCGTGCGTGCGTGCGTGCGTGCGTGCGTGCCTGCCTGCGTGCCTGCCTGCCTGCGTGCGTGCGTGCGTGCGTGCGTGCGTGCGTGCGTGCGTGCGTGCGTGCGTGCGTGCGTGCGTGCGTGCGTGCGTGCGTGCGTGCGTGCGTGCGTGCGTGCGTGCGTGCGTGCGTGCGTGCGTGCGTGCGTGCGTGCGTGCGTGCGTGCGTGCGTGCGTGTTCATTGTGTAGCCATTGCCAGGAAACGCAGCAGCAAACAAGCTACCACAGCAGCGACTTCACACGACCGCAGTCATCTCTCCAGAGCGGGGTGATTGCTGCTCAACCATAAGCCCGGTCGTTCGTCCACTTTAATATGAACGGATACAGGCCTATATATTATACACACACAGTAAAACCTTCTTATCTGTCCACCGTATTGTCCACCAATAATTAGATGATTTTAGGGATGTCCAGATTCTCTCTTGTGGTATTCGTTTTCATAAGAAGGTGGTCCTTTGAGACAGGTGAGTGTATGAACATTTCTCCTAAAGAAGCACGATTTGCTACCAACAGGTAGGTGATTTGATGAGCATGTTTGGTGCACATTCAATAACGGTCACTTGATTTGAGGACCACCGTACGGTGGCTGTGTAAGATTGGTGGTATTATGGCATCCACCTATATCTGAAGATATGTTTGTATCTATGTTTGAAATCAGTGCCGTTCAACATGTAGAATCGATAACGGATTCTACATTTTCCAGTTTTAGCGATGCCCCGCCCATCACTAGCTAGGCTCCAACCACACCTCGCTCGTGTTGTGATCGATCGATCACTGAACCCCCTGACTATCAATTTCCAGAAAACTATACAAGTAAGCTGTTAAATATTTTGGAAGCAACAGCGCCCAATCAAATTAGTTTCAAAATATTAAACATAAAGCACTTCTCCGTCAGTGTCTGCGAACTTGTGACTGATTGAAGAACTCCAAAAATTGTCATTCAATGGGTTCCCCATAGAAAGACATAGCTAATGTCAAGCACTACTGAACGGCAATGGTCGAAAGTTATTGCGGCTGTGCACAAATCTCTGCGTCTTCATTATAAATGGCAGACTAGGTAAAGATGCGACATTGGGCAAGGCGACCTGTAGACATGGAACTGTATTTGATTATATGATAGCAAATAGGAAATTTATTGAAATAATACAAGAATTTGAGGTATACGACTATGATCCGCTAATTTCAGACATACACTGCGCACTTCACATATGTATAAACCGCAGCAACGACGACGACGACGACGACGATAATAATAATAATAATAATAATAATAATAATAATAATAATAATAATAATAATAATAATTATTATTATTATTATAATAATAATAATAATAATAATAATAATAATAATAATAATAATAATGATAATTATAATAATAATAATAATAATAATAATAATAATAATAATAATAATAATAATAATAATAATAATAATAATAATAATAAACACCAGGCGAACACTAACAAACGAATCCACTGGGTTCCACATAAAAAAGAAATGTTTGTGCAAAACCTAAGCTCTGTATCATTATTGTTGTTGTTGCTTAAGCAAATTAAGACAAAATTAAGTCAAATAGAATTAGCTGACCAGGAAGATATCAACGTAATAATGAATATGATAAGCGATCTGTTTATTGACAGTGCGCAAAAGACATTCGGCAAGAAAAACATCTACCAAGGTAGACGTAAAATTAATAACCAACCGTGGTTCGGCAAAGAATGCTCCCAGAAACGCCAACTATACCACACAGCGCGAAAAGGATATAATCTTAACAAAACTGAAAACAACTATCATCAGTACAAACGAGCAGTTAGGCGGTACTCGGGAGACATGCGCCAACAACTACACACAAAGCTGCGCAGCCTACACAAAACGGACACAAAATCCTTCTGGAAGTTAGTCAACAGTAAGCACAAGAAAACTGACGATACACGAATCGAGATAGATCAGCTCTTCAAATACTATAAGTCTGTCAATGAATCTACGGAAACAGACGACATAAGCCCTGAAATTGAAATTCCCGACTGTAAGGAACTCGATCTACCTATTACGCAAAACGAAATAGCTGAAGAAATCAAACGTTTGAAACAAGGGAAGGCAGGGGGAGTTGACCAATTAAGTAATGAATATATTAAAGCTACTGTAGACCTAATGATTCATATCTATGAGACACTCTTTAACTTAATCTTAGACAGCGGTTGTATGCCTGAAGTGTGGTTAATAGGAAAAATAATCCCTATATATAAAAATAAGGGAAACCCAGCAGAACCGGGAAATTATCGCCCAATAACATGGCTTAGCTGTATGGGAAAGCTGTTCACCTCGATATTAAACAAAACACTAAAATAAATATTCAGAAAAGTATGAAATTATCTCTGAATCGCAAACCGGTTTTAGAAAAGGAATGTTCACACTAAATAATATTTTTTCTCTGTATTTAATAAAAGAACTGTTATTTGCGCAAAGGAAGAAACTTTATTGGTGCTTCATCGACTTTCGACAGGCATTTGATACAGTGTGGAGGCAGGGCCTTTGGAATAAGCTTATTAAAACTAACATAACTGGAAAATGCCTTACTGTTATATATAGCATGTACAAGTCAATTAAGTCATTCGTCGCATACAATAATATTGACTCAGACTACTTTTTGTGCAACATTGGTGTAAGACAAGGAGAAAAATTATCTCCCTTTTTATTTTCAATCTTTTTGAACGATTTAGAAGAATATTTAACAGAACACGGAATATCCGGTCTTAGCTCATTAACCCAACAGGCAGAATTCTACTTAAATCTATTTCTTTACCTTGCAATACTGCTATATGCAGACGACACAATACTCATGGTGGATTCTCCCACGGCACTGCAACGCGCCTTAAATGTCTTTTACGACTATTGTACTGCCTGGAAACTGCATGTTAACACAACACAAACTAAAGTCATGATAATTTCCAAACGTAAGCAGCGGACAGAATTAAGATTTAAAATTGGAGAGCACCCTATCGAGATTGTGGATGAATTTATTTATTTAGGTGTCTGTCTCAGACAAAACGGAAGCTTTGTTAGCTGTAGGACTCGGAACGTTAAACAGGCAACCAAAGCCACTTTCTCTTTACTAAGTAAAACAAAAGAGCATGACATCCCAATAGACTTACAAAATTATTTATTCGACACAATGATAACACCTATCTTACCGTATGCCTCGAAAGTGTGGGGATTCAAAAATGATCGCCAGATAGAAACTTGCCAAACAAAATTCTTTAAAAATACATTACACCTTAAGAAATCCACACCAAATATCATGATATATGGCGAATTGGGCCGACTGCCACTCAATATAACTATAAACTGTAATATGGTCATGTTCTGGGCGGGGTTGGTAAATGCTGGGTATGGGAAATTGTCATCAACACTGTACTACTTAGCATTAGAATTCTCAAGAGAACGAAATATTGAAATCAAATGGTTTAAAACCATCAAATTCATTCTAGAAATAACTGGTCAGGCAGACTTGTTCTACCAGGAGGAAATAAACACCGCACAAGTAATCACCAAAACAAAAAGAGTCCTCGAACAACAATATACCGATGAGTGGAAAGCGACCATAAACTAATCGTCACGTCTGACATTCTATAGACAGATCAAAGAGAATATAGTTTTTGAGAAATATTTAAAAATCCTACCGTACCCAGAAGCTCTTATCTTATGTCATTTCCGAACACTTAACCACAAACTAGCGATTGAATCCAAAAGATGGCTAGGTATATTGACAGATCAGAAAGATTGTGTTCTGAATGCAACTGCATAGAAGATGAGATGCATTTTCTTTTCTCATGCTCTAAATTCAATAGACAAAGGCAGAAATTCATACCACGATTCTATACAGAAAACCCTAATACCGAGAAAACTAAAGGAGTGTTTGCAATATGCAATAAACCACTCCTTATCAAACTCTCCAAATACTTGTTAGCATCAACAAAATTAAACAGCTAGACTAATTCATCCATCTTCTCACCCAATCATACACCCGAGTTATCCATCAACCCAAGCATCCATCGTCATCATTGTTAAAGCGATGCTAATCTCATCTGAAATGCGATAGATTGTACATAGATTATAGTTTATAGATTCCATATCATTCACATCCTGTTACATTCCCTTATCTGTATCACAATAATCTGCTTTGTAACATGGTTTAAACGTTGAACAGTGAGCAGCGTGATTTAGTTTACTCAAGCGATAGTGTATGGCAGTAACGGCTTCCGGTCAAATTAGTTTCAAAATAGTCATCAACTTACTTGTATGATTGTTTTTATATCACATTGCCAAATTATATGTGGCACCGCTATGACTGAGCGTATTGACCAAGGCAGATACGCTACCTTTTACTTCTGATTGGTTAAAAAGTAAGGCATGACAGCCACCATAGGCTTTGGAAATGTACCAACGTTTAAACTACTCACGCCTGAATAGCTTTCTTTAGCGGCTTGATAATAAGCTTAATATTTTATTATAGTTTACGAATGACGTGTTAGATCAGCTGAACAACTATTATATGAAGTTAGTTCTCCTTTAATACTGCCTGAAACACTGCAAGGGCAAGTGGCCCAAAATAGAATAATAAATTGTTTATTGTTGTTATCATTATTATTATGTAAGCGGTCCCACCGTCGTAGCTCTCGTCGGCAGCGTGGCGGAGATGGTGTAATAATAATAATAATAATAATAATAATAATAATAATAATAATAATAATAATAATAATAATAATAATATTGTATTTCTACCGCCATTGTCAATGTACAAATAATCCTCATATGCCGTTGTCACGGCCTGGGTGTAATAAAGAAAATACGAAAATACGAAATACGAGGATGTCATACAAACATGTGCACCTACCTTCCCCCCAACCCCCTCAAATGTTATTGCATATTTAGAGTTTTCACAAGAACGGTCCGGGTGACCATTGGGGTGGCGACTGCCCCCCCCCCCCCTCGCCCCCCCCCCTTGGCTACGCCACTGATTAGATAGGGTCCCAAGTCGGTTTTATGCATATGTTAATGAATAGCAGCTATGCAATTACACAGGGTCTAAATAAATGTGGGTTTGTCTTGGAATAGGGTAACCCACGTCCTTTTCGTTAGGCGGTGCGCGCGAGGACTCTGAGTTGCGGGAAATTCTTGACACTCTAGATGACGTCAGACGGTATCCCCTGAATTAAAGGTATATATTGTCATTTCTTGTAATTACTCATATACCTCATATTCTACAGGTGTGGCCTGACATAATAACGACCACTTGACTTGACTACTTTATATTATGAATTGTCCATAACATCTATAATAGAAATAATTCAGCCAAAATTAGTGGACTAAAGACATGCTTAGGTGTGGGTGGAGCTTAGCTAGAGCTGGGCGGGCCATAGCTAGAGCTGGGCGGGGCATAGCTAAAAATGGAACGGTCCAATACTAACTTTCAGTTTCTTAAACACAACTGCTGCATCAGCCCATTATGGCACGTTCTGTGCCCGAAGATGATTAACTGTTAGATATTACTGAGTAAGAGACCCACGAGCTTAGGAATTATCCTAATTATCTCCCCTTGCTCATAATGATGTTTGCTTCATCACATGAAACTCCAACTGGTATGCATGTGTTTCATGTATCTATCTTGTGTTCGGCTATCTCATTTTCAGTCATATCACAATGACCGGGAACCCATTGTAGTGTTACTGCTTTAGGTGTGTGCGTGTGTGCGCAAGACCGGGTAGTCGGAACATTAGGTCATCTAGGTCAGTGCCAAGTAGTGTGCTGGACATGGCTGCACCTGTTAAGAAGAATATGCCGGAAGGGAGCGAGTGAACACCGAGTTATGGGTGTGGCAAATATATAGTCCTAATTGTGACCACCTATCCCCATACATTCATATATCTGATACAAGTTCATAACACTATGTATTACTATATATATATATACAATCTTTATTTTTATATATGGTTGATAATTTCCTGAACTTGTTCATATTCGAAGCTGTCCAATTCGGCTTTCATTTTTTTACTTTGGACGATGCACTTTTAATCAGTAACGTGATTGTTCAATCAGGGGACTTTTTTTATCATTGCCACCATACGTAGGCCTACTCATCTCGGTTACAGAGATGGCATACAAATCATCTTTACACAGCAGATGCTATTGCGGCTAGGATCGTGTCGGCTTAAGCGCGGGGAACAGTGCAATGACAACAATGGCTCAAATAAAAGATCCACGTGTCCACATTAATCTGAACAATTGAATGACGTAAGCCGTCACCTAATATGATAATGATCTTAAGTTCTTGCTATGTCCGATCGCGCTTAATGTCCATCAAAGTCCAATAAGACCTGTCTATTCGGACCACCTCTGTGACCAGCATGTCACTCAATATCATAAGAACCAGACATAGAGTTCAACTCAGGTGCCATAGGAGCGACATTTGTGGGTAGCGATCTGGTGGTTCTCTATGGCATTGTGACGTCATTATTTAAAGAGTCGCCATCCGATATATCCAGAAGGCACGTTTTATTCCCAACAAGTTTGATGGCGAAATGAGTTCATGGACAGGGCGAGAGTTAAAGAGGTCTAGAGTTTTAATTAACACTCAATTCGGCCAAAAACGGCTTCTGCGTGGTCTTGAGAGATGTTCATTTGCGGAACAAGAAAATACTACTTTTGACAATTTAGCACAGAATTGATGGCGAGGTAACCGAGTCAGTCATTCCAGTGGCAAACCTTTAAAGAATATCTTTTGGCCCGCAAATTGTTATATTCTATGAGAAAGTTTAAATTTCCTTAACAAATTTGAGGGTTAAAGCAATATTTTTGTACAAATTACTCCGCGTGACATAACAATGACGTAAAAGCAATTTATGTCTGAGGCGCCGTCTTATCGCCGCGGAGGGATCTCCTTTATGGCCAGTTCGCGTGAGCCCATCATTCCTTTAGCACCTTCTATTTAACGGAGGCCTTTATAGCGCGGGATCAGCAGGTGTGGTTAATTCACCTCAAGTGGCTTCCCTAGAGCACGGCCATTGTTGTTCAAATTACGTCAGTAAACAATGATCAAATCGCCGTTGTATATCTCCGTTTAAATAAAGAAGTTTTATGGCAAGCTGTTTTACTCTTTTTTTCTCTTTCTAAGGTGAGTGGGTCTTGATGTTTACCCTTGCACTGCCATAGCCATATCAAGAAGAAAGTTCGGCAGAACACATTACATCGTGGACTGGTGTTCGTTTCAAAGGCCATGTTTCTGAAAGCTGTTGCTATTTGTAATAGCAACAAACGATAGCAACATGACTTGAGCGTCAATTAATACTTTGAAATGAGCCGGATAGCTCAATTTTGGTGGCTCATTTACAATACAATGGAAGAGAGGAGAGAAGAAGGAAACAGACAGTAATGCTAACAGTGACAATAACAGGCTTGCAGATGTTGTCCCGGACTAATTAGATGAGCTCATACAGTGCTAAGTCCTGATCTCTGTTTAACGAGCTTAGTAAATAATCCATATAAGTCACAATTTGAATACTGTCGGCAAGATGTGACCAGACCATTAACAGGAAGACGTCACTATTTACTAGTAATGACGTATTAAAATAGGCAACTAAGGGCAGGTGCTGCCTTAATACACATTTCCTATAATACATAGATATATGTGAAAACATGGTGACAATCCCAAGACACACCCTGATTGCTGAGACACACCATCATCGCTAAGACCCACCATCATCCCTAAGACACAACATCATCGCTAAGACACACTATCATCACTAAGACCCACCATCATCCCTAAGACCCAACATCATCGCTAAGACACACCATCATCACTAAGACACACAGTCATCACTAAGACACACAGTCATCACTAAGACAAACCAGCATCGCCAAGACACACCATCATCGCTCAGACTCAGCATCATCGCCAAGACACACCATCATCATTAAGACACACAGTCATCGCTAAGACACACTGTCATCGCTAAGACCCAACATCATCCATAAGACCCACCATCATCCCTAAGACACAACATCATCGCTAAGACACACCATCATCACTAAGACACACAGTCATCACTAAGACAAACCAGCATCGCTAAGACACACCATCATCGCTCAGACACACCATCATCGCCAAGACACACCATCATCACTAAGACACACAGTCATCGCTAAAACACACTGTCATCGCTAAGACACACCATCATCACTAGAACACGCAGTCATCGCTAAGACAGGCAGTCATCGCTAAGACACACCATCATCGATAAGACACACCATCATCGCTCAGACACACCATCATCGCTAAGACACACTGTCGTCGCTAAGACACACCGTCATCACTAAGACACACAGTCATCGCTAAGACACACTGTTATCGCTAAGAAACCCGTCATCACTAAGACACACCGTCATCGCCATCATTCCGCCAACTTGTGGTCAAATAAGACCCATTTGAATTATGTAACCGCTTATGAATTGTAAGTAGTAGTATATACGTAAACAATCGACCAACATTGACACCACACCTAAAGTCAAGAAGAACGTGTAGCTGACAGGTAAAATACATGTGTCTGCCCGTATTTGATGACCAATGAGAGGTACTATGTCATGTCAGGTATCGTTGGAAAGGTGTTGATTTTGAAAATCCAGGTATATAGCTATTATTATCGTGTCACTTGTGGTTAAAGGCCACTGGGGATTAGCCATATACAGATGTGTCTACCCGCATATTGGTGCCACGGATATGTACTAGAGCAGTAGCTTGCTGATAACCCTTTCACCGACAAATCCCTTGAAAAAGTAAATTCTCTCCAATGCATAACACATTTCATTGAATATTTTAAAGTTAATATGACTGGAAGTAAAGAGGAATCCAGTTTTAGCTAAGTCCCGCCCCGCCCATCTCAAGCTAAGCTCCAACCACGCCTTGCCCGTGTTGCAATCAATCAATCCCTGCACTCTCTGAATCTGAATTTCCAGAAAACTATGCAAGTAAGCTGGCAACAGCACCCAGTCAAATTAGTTTCAAAATATTCAGCAGAATGTTTATAGCAAAGACATACAAATCGTACAACTTGGCGGACTTTTAAGCGTTTTTATGACGTACTAAATCGCGTTATTCATGACGAAATTGATTATGACGTCAGCCTACATGTGACATTGGTGATTATGATGTCATATGATCGATCGTTAAACTTGATTCCTCTATTGCTGCCTAAGGTAAAAATAGCCTCCAGCAATGTTAAATTCAAAATATTCAACAGCTCTCCTGTATTATTTTCTTGAAAGGTAATTCATCGGTGAATGTGGTAAGCACTAATTGCTCAACACTATAGCAATAAGAAAACACCCACTATGGCTAATCAAGGTGATGTCCGTTTACGCCCATTCCCGGAACAGCTTTCGTAAATACAGCATGACGTCTACTCCTTCCAGTGAAACAATGCTGACGCCTGCGTTCTTGGAATCGATGTATCAGCTTATCAAGGAATCGTTCTAATTCACTAGCTTTCCAAATGGCACATGGCCGACATATCTGTACCGTCAAAATAATTAATCCTTAGTAATTTAATTTGTTTAGGATAAATCAAATACTTACTTTATGATGTACAATTCATCAACTGGAGCCTGCGTAATAATAGGTGCATCAATGGGTACCATGTTGTGTGTTATACAGAATTCACCTTTCCAGAGTATCCATCCACCATCTTACCTCGTATGACGTCATAATCAGCTCAACGCGTGTATGATGACGTCACAATCATTACGTCACAAAGGGTTTCATATAGACCTTCATCAAATCTCAAAAAGTCCGACACGTTGTATGAATTGTATGTCTTTGTAAGTCTTTGCTATTTAATAAACATGCTGTTGAATGTATTGAAATTAATTTGACTGGGCGCTGTTGCTGCCTTGTTGCCTTTCAAAATATTCAACGGCTTACCCGTGCAGTTTTTTTGGAAATTGGTGGTCAGGGTGTTCAGAGATCGATCGATCCCGACACGAGCGAGGTGTGAGTGGAGCTTAGCTAGAGATGGGCGGGGCATAGCTAAAACCGGAGAGGTCCAGTGCTATTACATATGCCTCCGTACTTGCATGATAAAATTCATATACCATGTACTAGAATGCTATGTATGAGGAGAACAACGAAAAGAAGGCTTGCAAGAACAACATAAAGTAAAATCACTCCATCCTTATCGAGAGACAACCCTTCGTTAATGGAGTTTAATTACCTACTAAGGAAACGTTTCAATGTTACCACGTGCCGAGAGGAGAGATAAGTTATGAACCTTACCTGTTCTGTATCTCATACGGTGTCGAACATATGACTTCTGTGCGAATTTTCTGAAATTCTCTATAGTATATATGCAAAATGCCAGTTGCGATATTTACATGTCGTCGCTGTTCCTAAAATCAGCAATAGCCGGCCTACAATCACAATGGACCCTTCCAGGTTTAGCTATGCCCCGCCCATCTCTATCTAAGCTCCACCCACACATTGTCCGTGTTGGGTAGATCGATCTATGAGCTGCTTGACTATCAATTCCCAGAAAACTACACAGGTAAGCTGTTAAATATTTTGAAACTAATTTGGCTGAGTGCTGTTGCAGCCTATGGCAGCAACAGCTAGCGCGGGCCTGCCAAATTAATTCCAAAATATTCAATAGAATGTTTATTAAGTGGTATAGACATACAATTCGTACAACGTGTCGGACTATTAAGCGTTAAAGACGGGCTTTACCGAGTTATTCATGACGTCATGATTGTGACGTCATCCTGCATGTCTCGTAGTTGGTTATGACGTCATATCACCTCATATGATGGATGGATGAACTTGAGCATGCATCAAGAATTGATGACATTTTAATTTCATTGTGCTTCTCATATTCAGATAGCATAGGCATATATTGTTTATCTGTGTGGTGTATGTAAGGAAAACAGTAGGCCTATAATCGCTACAGAGGACGAGTTCCATCTATGTCAGTAAATAGCCATGATGTTGTCAAAAACTTAGTTCATGGCCTAGTATGCGATCAATGAGCCGATAATCTGTGTCGTAGAGAACACTCGATAGAATATGGGGAGTTCGTCAATGCACCTTTCCAGCTACAGTTATGCTCCGCCCATCTCTAGCTAAGCTCCACCCACACCTTGTTCGTGTTGGGATCGATCGATCTCTGAACTCCCTGACTATCAATTTCCAGAAAACTATATACAGGTGCAGCGCAGTCAAATTTGTTTTAATATGTTCAACACCATCTGTATTAAATAGTAAAGACATACAATTCGTAAAACAACGCTTAAGCCCTCACCAATGATGCGTTCGTGACGTACTTAGCTACGTCATTCATGACATCGTTGAGTATGACGTAATCCTACACGTCATGCATTTGATTATGGCGTCGTATGATGGATGGATAAACTGGAAAGGTCCATTTCTCTATCACAAACGCAGAGGGACAAAGTGGACAACATGGACAAATGTTCCAGTCTTCAGATCTTGTCGAAACATTACTCATTATGGCTTGTCACATCAATGATCTAGAGATTGTCATATGATATGTATTTTGTGTTGAAATGCAATGACCAAATTGTGACAGTTGGCTGGTGGTGGGGGTGGGGGCGTGTGGGGGAGGGGATTACTTAATTCTTCTAAATGTGCCGCAGTGTCAGAAGGTTGTTCAGGTATTAGTTTTTACATTAACTCATGTGTTCTCATGGCAAATCATGTGTTCTCATGGCAAATCATCTTCAGGGATTATGGACTGCAAACCATCAACGTGGATAGTGCATTGATCGCTGGAATCTGAACACCAATGAACCCATTCCGCAACAAGACTTACTGAATAGTCCTGAAAATGGTGGGAGTGGTTTGATGATTTCTAGGTAGGCTTCTTTACTTATTCTCAAACGTTCGGCAGCCTCATACAGTACAGCTCATATAATAACATGTTTCCAAAGCAAAATAAAACGTAGTGCTGAGTGTCTTGGGCTTAATTTGATTGGAAGGGGAATGGAAGCTTACATCATTTGATTGTGGCGTCAGCTAACAAGTGACGTATTTTGACTATGACGTCAGATACTTGAGTGTCAGATGGGATCGCTCCATTTGAGGCATAATTAGCTTTATTCAGCCTATCGTTCCCTGCGTGTGTGAAATTGTGAATGTGATAATGGAGCTTTCCAGTTTTAGCTATGCCCCGCCCATCCCTAGTTAAACTCCACCCACGCTTCGCTCATGTTGGAATCGATAGATTCCCGAACACCATGACTATCAATTTCCAGAAAACTATACCTGGTAAGCTGTTGCGTATTTTGAAACTAATTTGACTAGGTGTTAATGCTGCCCATGCCAGCAACAGCGCCCAGTCAAATTAGTTTAAAAAACATTCAACAAAATGTTTATTAATTAGTAACGACATACAATTCGTACAACAAAGCTTAGTCAGTCTTCAATTATGAATTCGTGACGTACTTATCTACATCATTCATGACGTAATTGATTATGACGTCATCCTACGACACGTAGTTGATTATGACGTCAGGTGATGGATGGATAAACAGGAAAGGTCCATTCTATACATCGCACATGAACAAAGGGACGATTCATCCGTCCAAAAACATGATGAAATCTAAATCATTCCCATCTTTACTACGGCATATTTTGTCAACTCCATAAGATGGCGTAGCAGTAATTTAATATAACAACTATCCCTTAGGCCGTATACCATTCAAATGATCCTAGAATTGTTTGTTGTCTCCTGGGGCTTTACATCATCTGCTGGGCAATTATATTTACTGTAGGATATGTAGGTGTAACTGTAATGAACATAATGAGTACCTATGTACGAATGTGAATTCAGTTGATCTGCCTTTCAGAAAACTGGGTATTGTGATTCAATGGGACTTTTACTCATACACGACAGCCCGAAATTTTGCCAGACGCGAGCACTTTTGAAATCTGCTTACTTCTTGCTTCTATAGGATATTTTGGACATTTCAAGCAAATAAACGCCCGCCCACCCACCCAACCCAACCGCACTGTCTGGGATTGTTCCTAGAAACAAGAAGTATGCATATTTCAAATATGATCGCAAAAAAGTCGGGTTGTCGTTTAGGAGTAAAGGCTGCACTTGAATCACAAAATACGATTTCCGGACAAATAACGAATTCCCATTTGTCAGCGCCATAAAATTACGTAGCACTAATTTAGGAATAACAACCTTTCCTTAAGCCGCATATATAACGTACACATCTTTCTTAGAATTATTTGCCGTAATATCTTGGTGCTTTGCATCATCTGGATGATGTAAACAGATTCACTTCAGATGAGGCAACACACTAGGGGAGAGGTTAAATACTTCTAGGAACACCAATACAATTGTAATGTTCCTAAACCGCATTGTTTTGCCTCCAAAACCCATATCACATAACTTAAATTTAATTTAATTGGTTATTAAATATGCTTCTGTTTCTGTAAATTCTAGTTAAACTGTTATATTATGCCAACGTTATATGTTACATTGTAGATCTCTATATGGTCAAAACGTGTAATTTCATTCAGTACCAATAAATTTCATTTCATTTCATTTCATTTCATATAACAAGTCATTTGTGGGAAGAGAGTGAAGTGACAATGCTTCACCTGTCTGTAGTGGTTAACTGTTTGAGGTCCATCAGGTGGTCAGATAAGACAGGGTTTACGGCACAAGAATCTCCTAAAATATCGCTAGAACAATGTTTGCAAACAATGAGATGAATAGCGACTTGTACAGGATTAGAGAGCGTCCGTTTGATGGTTTGTTTATACGCATTGAAAATCTGACACCTTAATATCAACATTTTATCACCATCATTTCGTAAAATTCATTTTGAAGAAAAAACGGCTCACTCAAAGTGATTTGTGCGTATAAACTGATGTGGCAATTGTATATCTGCAATCTTCTATTGTTAAGCTGAAAAGAGTTTTGGGAAATTCCCCAAATTGCCGTTTTAATTTGAATTACCAAGTGAAATTTTGTGCCAAGTAGTGTTTTTTCCTGAGTGATCCATGTCTTGCTATGGCCCGCCCATTTCTAGCTAAGCTCCTTCAACTGCCTACACCCTTCTGAATAGATTGTATCTTTGAACGCATAACCTACTCAAATTATTTATGTAAGTTGTTGAATACTTTGAAACTAATTCGACTGTCATATCCCATTCAAATTATGTATGTAAGTTGTTGAATATTTTGAAATTAATTTGACTAGCATATCCCACTCAAATTAGTTTCAAATTATTAAACAGAATGATGATGAAATTGCACATTCACCCAAGACATACAATATTCTGAAGCTTACCATCGGAAAGTTGTCACATTCGTGTCGGACCTACGTCACTCGACGTGTTTTTATTGTGACGTCAGATAGTTGAGCGACAAATCAGGTCGCTCTATTCTCATTTATAAAATCATAATCTATTAACAACAACAGCGGACATGATATTCAATTAAATGATTTTATTTATTAACAAAAGTCGATAAAATTTGAAAGCCGTAACAACTATATACAGATATAATCGATAGAGAAGCACCGATATGCCGATAGTATAGATCTATAGTGCCTATATTATTGCAGAGACCAAAATCCAATCCATCTTCTTCATAATGGACCATTCCAGCTTTAGCTATGCCCCTCCCATCTCTAGCTAAGCTCCACCTACACCACGCTCGTGTTGAGATGGAGCAATCCCTGAACTCCCTGATTATCAGTTTTCAGAAAACTATACAGATAAGCTGTTGAATATTTTGAAACTAATTTGACTGGGTGCTTTTGCTGCCTATGGTTTCAAAATATTCAACAGCATGTTTATTAAAGTATGGTAAAGACATACAATTCGAACAACGTGTCCGGCTATTACGCGTTTAAGACGGACTGTAATTGATTATGACGTCATCCTACACGTCACATAGTTGATTATGACGTCATAGGATGGGTGGATAAACTGAAAAGGTCAATTAGTCCCTCAACGCTGTAAACTCGATTCGACAACTCACATATGCAAGAATAAACGCCGTGCGGATGTTTAAAAGTGAATTTGATTGTATAATGGAGGCTGTTGCTGCTTAAAGCAGAAACAACTTCAAATCACATTAGTCTTAAAATTGTTTATTGAGCTGGATGATGTTTGCGTCTATAAGATGCTGCATCCTGTCAAATTAATTTCAACTTATTTCAACGGAATATCTTACATCCTGGCGAAGTTTCTTTTTATTAGCTCCGTTCTATTAAGTGTTAGACAGAAATACGTCATAATGCGCGCTCCAACACCACGTGGTTCCCTTCCTGGGGCAGTAATGGCTGCTATATTTGAACATAACGGAAAACATGATGTCACAAAAGTCGAACATTTCATGGGACGTAATCGACAAAGGGGGTGTCCAAATGTGTCTGTATTGCAGCAAATTAAGCATTAATCCTATGATCCCAAACTAATTCTACGTCTGGATTTTGTCTTTGTCTTTTTCTTGTATTCCTTTAAGTACGTTGCCAATGACAGCATCGGTTGCATGAGGTCATTTCCTCTCAAGGCACAGGCTTCATACACCTTACAGTAGCGGGCCTTTAACTGGGGCAGACTGAGTCGCTTCGATATCTCTGAACCCGACAATGCGCCTGAATGTCAAATAATAGTAATAATAATAATAATAATAATAATAATAATAATAATAATAATAATAATAATAATAATAATAATAATAATAATAATAATAATAATAATAACGACGATGACGGCGATGCCGGCAGCGACGACGACAAGGATGGAGGAGAAGGATGAGGGAAGGATTACTACTGTTGGTGCAAAGCCATATTTTATTAGTGAACATTTATACTAAATTCTTATTAAAGTCTCTGTTTATATTTGTGACACGTGACTTTGACGTAATATAGGATAATGGTTTTAAATTAATAAATGTAGTTCTAGGTTTTTCCGTGCATGAAATATCATGAAATCACGTCACTCAGAGGGGTAGGGCCGACATGAGAAGGAGGAATGTCAGAGTTTGACTTCCATGATCAAAGACATGGGAAGATAGGTTAAGGAGAATGGTGAGGAAATAAATCATTTCAAGGACTTCCAATTCACCTTTCACGAGTCCCCATCCATTATCTGACCCCATATAACGTCATAATCAGCTCAGCGCGTGTATGATGACGTCACAATCACTACGTCACAAAGACCGTCATCAAATCTTAAACAGTCCGACACGTTGTATGAATTGTGTGTCTTTGTAATTCTTTGCTATTTAATAAACACGCTGTTGAATATTTTGAAACTAATTTGACTGGGCGCTGTTGCTGCCTTAGGCAGCAACGGCACCCAGTCAAATTCGTTTCGAAATATTCAACAGCTTACCTGCGCAGGTTTTTTTTTTAATTGATAGGCATGGTGTTCAGAGATCGATCGAGGTGTGGATGGAGCTTAGCTAGAGATGGGCAGGGCATAGCTAAAACCGGAAAGGTCCATTGAAAAAGGGACGATGGGAAAGAATCGCCAGAAGAAAGAATTTGTCCTCTTTGCAATTATAACGAAATGGGAGACGAATTCCATTACGTACTTAATTGCGAATTTTTTTAAAGATAAACGACTAGAAATTCTGCCTAAATATTATTGTAATAGACCAAACTCCTTTAAATTTTTTTTAATATTTTCAACCAAGAACAAAAATCGACTAATAAAACTATGCCACATGATTGAAATAATTAATAAACAGTTCCCACGTTGACGAACCCTATACATAGTACCGACGCCATATCACGCATACAAATAAGTCCCCAAATGCAAGAGAACACAAATCAAGACGACGATGATGACGACGACGACGACGACGACGACGAGGGGGGCGACAACGACGACGTGAGTTGTTAAATATAATCACTAGCCCTTTTAATGTCTAAATGTGTGCACATCGAGTGTCCGTTTGCGGACTGGCGAGGACTATTGTTGAGAAAACTACCACTGGAATGGACATAGAACCAGTCATTTAGGTGATGGATTTTTGGCGATCGTCTTCTCCTGACCAACAAATAGGTACCCCTTAATACCACTGCAGAGGTCGGTTACGACCGGCCTCGTCATAAAAGGGTTAATTAGTGTCAACGATAGTGTGGATGAATGTGATAATACTGCTAATATAAACGGCAATAATGCAATTGATGAATTATGACCAAGATGATGTTAATTATCACAATGTCTAGCCGCCATAACGTGTACATCCTGTAAAATCATTGTTCCCCATATGTCACTTTGTGATCTGGGTGTAAATAAACTGAAACTGAAACTGAATAATGCACCACACTAGTCAAAAGACCGGGACGAAGGTGGTTTCTATTCCATGTTTGTACGAAGGGTAAGGGAACTGTTTCCGCAAAATTACGTGAGCAGTTAGGAATTTCCCTACAGGCTCGTGCACTAAATTACATCTTACCACTACAAGTTAACAGTTATGACCATCCATCCTCACAAACGTATATTCCTGACATACACACAGCTCTACAACCAATGCAAATCTAGGATCAATTTGTTGCCGCTTCCTTGCTTATCATTGGGCCAACGAACAACACGATACGTTTCATCTTCTCTGGAGCTATGCGAAAGTTGAAGAAATTTAAGCAGATTACATGCCCCTTGTTCCAGTCTTGTTTGTAAGGTTTGGTGCAAGCCAATCTGTGGGTTTTCTTTCTCCTGCCAACAATCTGCTGACGTCACCGCAGTAAAAGAGCGGTCATTATGGCGTGTAAATATTGGATTGGTTGAAGTAACGGTAACAATTGTACATCTGCCACGCTTGCATGCACAGTTGAAAATGGCCGAAGTTGATCGTGGAATTCCTAAATACACTTCCCATGCGTGCCTAGATTTTACAAAAAACACCTTGGCAATGGAAAATCTTTTCCCGCGTACGTTACCTCATGCGGTGATCCATGCGGAAATAAAACGGGCAAATGGAAACACAGCCTTACCTGGGAGGTCCTGTTTGTTAGCAATGACGATTAGCGGCACATTGCGTAACTCTTCACATTTGCACATGCGCAAGATCTCCTCACGTGCTTCCGGAAGTCGTTCGGTGTCAGCGCTGTCTACTACAAAGACCAGCCCTGAAAATAGATAAACACGTGGTACTATAGCCTACTATATATAGTATACCTCATAAATAAGTTAACGTCTTCAGTTTCCAAAACAAACGCAGAAACGTACGTTCTGTTAGAAAAACACAGGCAGTTAATGTCTTCCAATCCAAGTATGTTCAAAATATTCAACAGAACATCTTATTTTGTTTTGAAAACATGGTAAGTTTGAAAACCTGATAACAGGTTACAATATAACAAGTGCTGCTAGCTATGATATGTCACAAATTTGACGGACCGACCGACGGACTGACTATGTAAACTATAGACAGTCACAAATAAAAATGAAATCTATACGCAATCCAGATATCCTTTTTTACTTAGTCACATTCAAACCCTGTCGATAACCACCATTTGCATTTGGAACCACGAGATGGTGACTCTTGAAGGCGGGTGATAGTATGACCACCAGGCTTAAGTACACGACAGGTCAGAAATAACTTTACATCGTGTTTGAAATTGAACTAACTAACATGATTGTGTTGTTGTTATTTCTGCGAGTACTGTAACCTCGATACCCAGAAGCCATTCCTTCTGACAGACCTCCTTATATAAAGTGTTTATCTGGTTTAGTGGCCACGTTTAGATGCTCCATACAGTGTCCTTGTTAGACAGGTTTGTACCGCCCCAATAATGAATATAGAAATTGGGCTACTGGTGAATGGTATCGGACTGTTGGTCAATGATGAGAATTGGATATTGGATCAGATTCATTTGTTACAGCACCTTTGACCAATCGGTGCAGCAAATATTAACCATACCTATAGGACTAACTATAATACCATCCGTGTGGTGTCGAGTTATTGGCTAACGGATGTGGTGATAACCAATTGGTTATTAACCTTGCACCATTGAACAACATACTAATTTGGATATTGCTGCGTCATGCGACTACCTTGAACATGATAATGTTGGGATATCAGTTTGAAATGGCTTCAGGAGATTACAGAAATAAGATCGCGTAATGGACCTTTCCAGTTTTAGCCATTCCTCGCCTATCTCTAGCTAAGCTTCACCCACACCTCGATCGTGTCGGAATCGATCGATCGCCGAACGCACTGACTATCAATTTCCATAAACCTATACAGTTAGCTATTAAATATTGTGAGACTAATTTGACTGGGCGCTGTTGCTGCCTACCAACGATCAGTCAAATTAGTTAAAGATATTCAACAGAATGTTTATTAAATGGTAAAGACATATAATTCATACATGTCGGACTATTAAGCGTTAAAGACGGACTATATCGAATCACTCATGACGTCATGATTATGACGTCGTCGTGCACTGCACGTAGTTGATTATGACGTCATATGATGGATGAATAAACTTGTAAAGGTCCATTAGCCATGATCGTCTGGCAGCCATGTTGTTGTATAGCGCCAATATCGAATTTGCGCCGTTGGCCAAAGCCATGGGAGCAATATCTATTTCGGTATCAGCGTCCCCGTTGGTCAATGGCGCAGGGAGCGAGATTTGTTAGATTTGTGAATGCTAAAATGTATTCGGCCATTTCACGGAAACTACTGATCCGATTTGCATTTAACTTTAATACAAGTACATATATTTGAGAGATTGACAAAGAAATTACCAAGCGTAATTGCAAGTACCGGTTTTGAATTGCTATTTGAAATAAGGTTCTGATTCCCACGTGGTCGGATGAACATCTACCTGAAAGAAGCAGCAGATATCGGCTGCGAAAACCATAGCGACATCACTTGTAGTAAGAGGTCACGTGGCGGTAGTGTATAATGGACAGATCCGATTTGTACATGACGTCATAATGAGTTACGTCACTATTTCACTGACGTCATAATTAGTATGACGTATCTAGTCTGTCATGAACATTGAAAAGTCCGCCAAGTGTACGAACTGTATTTCTTTGACAGGTTTACAATTTAATCAGCATTCTATTGAATATTTTGAAACAAATTTGACTGAGAGTTGGGGCATATCTTAAAATGGATCGCTCTATTGTTTGATGGTACACAAGGCGGTCGCTTACGACAGGTATTTGCTGTATTCGGGTGTCTTAGCCACACATAGCAATCTTTCTTGAATGCCCTTACACTTATGTTTCCGTTACTTTACGGTCGCGTCTTCACTCATGAGAGAAACGATTCTTTTTTAGCATTTGTCCAATGACATTGCAATAAAATTTCCTCTCGGAAGAGGAATGAGGAACATTTTCCTTACTCGATATACTTGTAGCGACCCAATAAACAATTTGGCCCGTTTGTAAAAGCTGCTGGGCCGGTTGAAAGCGGCGCGGGTCCATATGCCATTTGGTTATCAGTGGCCCTGTTTGTAAACAGTGTACGGCCCACATACCAATTTACTACCGGGCCGCTCATTTGCAAATGGTACATGCCCATATATCAATATGAAACTTGCGCCACTAGGCAATATTTACAATATGAAACTTGGAAAATGAATGATCGTCGACGCGTCATATGAAATGATAATTCCAGCTTGGAGTGTATGTCGATTAGATCGACCTATAATTGGTCCTGAGAACTCACCATGGCTTCCCTTGAAGTATAGGTTCCAGAGACCCCTTGTTTTCTCCTGACCTCCCACATCCCAGACAGTGAACGTGGTGCCTTTACATAGAGTCACTCTCTCAACATTGAAGCCCACTGTCGGTACTGTATTGATCTGCTCGCCCAACTGTAATGTATACAAGATTGTTGTCTTTCCTGAAAAATTAAAATATCATTGTCATTAGTAGGCCTATTACTGTGGTGCGCCAATATCGAATTTGTGCCTTTGACCAATGGTGCGGGACAAATATCAAATTTGATATCGGCGCACCAGTTGTTAACGGCGCAGGTCCAATGTTGAATTCGATATCGATGAGAGCATCGGTCAGTGGAACAACGGACCAATACCGTATCAGCGCACACGCCGCTCTGGAATTCAATATTGGTCATGTGCCGTTAGTCGGTGCAAGTTTATATTTGGTGCCTTACATTACCATCGTCCATCACCTACAGCATCATCAGTGCCCACCGCAGACATCACTGATAACCCACATTATCACAACCATCGTCATCGTCATTAACATCGTCATTTTGAGCCATCACGCGGACGGCCCTGACATCACTATAGTCATCATCACCATGGTCATCGACCAAAAGAACGACCGACGATGACCACCCATCATCATACCGTCATAACTATGAAGGTGTGTTCAAGTCCGGCAATGTTCCGAGCCTGAATAGAGTCTCATATTGAGTTGCTAGATCTAGTCTTACCTGCTCCATCCAGTCCCAGCATGAGTATCCTGGCTGGGCTACCATTGGCGTCACCAAACATCTTCGTCAGGACTTTGCCCATCCTGTACGTGTCTCATCGAGTTACCACCTGACCACAGATAATCACGCCTTGTATTCAGCAATAAATTCAAACAATGAACTCCCGTTACTATTCCTTGTGAGATACCGACCTATGCGAGAGACAACTTTCTCGGATATTAGTATTATTATCACAACTTTATTACGCGCTAGATAAAATACAAATTCCAACGAAATCTTCAATATTCGCGTCAAAACAGGATTTACATTTGGATCTTTCGTGTTAAGCAATCTCGGTTTTATAAGTGTGGGAATGTTTTCTCAGAACTGCTCGACGTGTTCACGTTGTCATATTATGGAGTGGTTCTACTCGTCTGGTCGTCGCCGATTTCTGAGTTACAAACACAAGATTTGGTCTGTGTAGTGATAATATGGCTCGAGAAAAGAATAGACTCAATCGGGACCGTTAATGAAATCGAGACGACGATTGCAAAGACAGCTCATATGGAGAGACAGTTATAGCGTGTTATTGTATATTAAAATGGTTTTTATTGGCGCTAAAGGTGTAACAATAAGCGTGTCAGACGCCTGAATGCACCGCGTTGATTAAGTCATTACTTAGGATAGCGTTGTCTTAATAATGTCGTTCTTCTAACTCAAAACCCAATCAGCACTCGAAATGCGGCCCGATAACGTCTTTTACTTACACGTCATGGTAAATACAGTTAGACTTCCTTTGTTTTTTGAAAGGTAGTTCTGGTAACTTGAGATAATCACAAAAATTTCCCTATTGCATTGCTGTTCAACTTATGAGAATTGTTGCCCGTGATGACAGCAGCAACCTTCAGCACCTTTTTCTCAAAATCACATCATACAAACAAATGAACGAACGAACGAACGAACGAACGAACGAACGAACGAACGAACGAACGAACGAACGAACGAACGAACGAACGAACGAACGAACGAACGAACGAACGAACGAACGAACGAACGAACGAACGAACGAACGAACGAACGAACGAACGAACGAACGAACGAACGAACGAACGAACGAACGAACGAACGAACGAACGAACGAACGAACGAACGAACGAACGATGAATGACGTAGATAAGTACGTCACGATCGCTTAATTGAAGACAGACTGCGCGTTGTTGTACGAATTGTATATATTTACAATTTAATAAACATGCTGTTGAATATTTTGAAACTAATTTGACTAGGCGATGTTGCTGCCATCAGCAACGGCACCCAGTCAAATTAGTTTCAAAATATTCAACTGCCCACATGTATAGGTTTCTGGAAATTGATAGTCAGGGAGTTCAGGGATCGATTGATCCCGACACGAGCGAGGTGTGGGTGGAGCTTAGCTAGAAATTGGCGGTGCATAGTTAAGACTAGAAAGGTCCATTCATTTTCTATGTATCTTAGTCAAGACAAAGACGGAAAATCATAGTTTACTTTCTAGTCCTAACATTTAAAATAAATGATATCCAAGATCCAGACATACCGACAGACAGAGAAAGAAACAGATAAACAAATGCACCTAGACCGAGATCATGGAGACACTAGATCAGTAAAAAAAACCGTTACGGCTATGTCAATCACTAAATTATTTACACACGTACCACGCGTGAAATATCCACTGATTCCACTCCACTATGTGTTCCGCCAGTTTGGGCCTCATCATACGGGCAAAGGTAGGATTCGAACACGAGACCTTTGGTTTATGCGTTGTCATTGTTATACCTCAGGATCACGTGTCACGTGATGCGTAGGTGTGCGTGTGTGTGACATATCGCAATAACTACGATACCACTTAATGGACCTTTTCAGTTTATCCATCCATCCACGTGCAGGATGACGTCATCATCTTCAGAAGTGTCCTTTTCCGGGCCGGACTGTATTTTGGGGTCCCCACTGGAATGACCGACCCGATAACCAGGCCGGATACTCCAGTGGTGAATGTTAGGGGATAGCATTCTCTTGGCCTTCAGATGGACATTTTCTGTGAGAAAATTGAATTTGGACTAGCCTCATCTCTTAACCGTTTCACGACGAAGCCGGCCAAAACCGGCCTCTGTATGGGGTCTTAACGAATGTCTATTTGCAGGCCAAGAGAAGACTATTCTTGAAGATTTAGCACTGGAATGACTGGCTCGATAACCGAGCCAGTCATTCCAGTGGTAAATTTTCAAAAATGGTTTTCTCTTGGCCTAGAAATGGACATTCAATACGTAAACATTTAAATATTTTGAAGAAATTGAGTCATTAAAGGGTTAATGACTAATGTATATCAGTATCTTCAATTTCACGCAAGTTCGAGACATTCAAACACACACATTAGTAAGTTGTTAACCGGATGTCAAAGTGGTTATGTTTATTATTGCCACATTGTCATTATACGTTCTGATGTCCAATCATAAATGCATTAATTACACCTTTACGTAAATGAATCTGTAAACTTCGCGCAATTTATATAGTTACATTGATGTTTATATTATATATTATTTACAATGATTATATATTTACGTGTACATGTATAAATGTATGTGTGTATATGCAAGCATTTGTGTACGTGAATGTGTGCGCGTGCGCGTGTGCGTGCGTCCGTGCATGCACGTGTGTGTGAGTGTGTACATACATATGTTTTCCTAGTTATCCGCCAATAATAATTGTACCACTGTACACTCAAGGACCGATGGTCTATTGTGGAAATAAACTACTACTGCTGCTGCTGCTGCTGCTGCTGCTGCTGCTACTACTACTACTACTACTACTACTACTACTACTACTACTACTACTACTACTACTACTACTACTACTACTACTACTACTACTACTTACTACTACTACTACTACTACTACTACTACTACTACTACTACTACTACTACTACTACTACTACTACTACTACTACTACTACTACATCATAATCTATTATGTCATGAATGGCGTAGATAAGTACACCATGAACGCATACTTGATGGCGGACTAAGTGTTGTTGCACGGATTGTAGGCCCTGTATCTTTACTATTTAATAAAGACACTGTTTAATATGTTGAAACTGAATTGACTGGGCGCTGTTGCTGACATAGGCAGCAACGGCACCAAGTAAAATTAGTTTCAAAATATTCGGCGGCTTATCTACATATAGTTTTCTGGAAATTGATAGTCAGTGCGTTCAGAGATCTACCGATCCCGCCACGGGCTAGGGATGGGTGGAGCTTAGCTAGAGATGGACGGGGAATAGCTAAAATGTCTATTACCTGTATATAAAGGTAATGTTGACGAAAACCTTTGACAGGGCAGCAAACTTCGGTTTCAACTGGATATGAGACTAAATGGAAAGAAACGACGCCGACACGAAACGTTCCTTGGCGAACGTCCTAGGAAAATGGAACGAATAAACTCAGTTAGAAAACAAGTTGAAACATCCCTCAAGAATCGTCTCAATTTAAATTTAAATTTAAATTTTATTCGGTGGCTTCTTCAGAAGTGCACACAACATATACACATGAAATATACATTACACTGGCGGTTAGATATGTTAATGAATAATTAAATGTTGTAGGTTTTTCAGAGTCATATAACACTTATATAAATAAGTGGTGATGATAGTAGTGGTCGTACTAAAGACGACGACGACGACGACAGCGACGACGACGGGCAAAAGGTAAAATAGTCGGTTAAGATCTGCAAGCATTACGCGCCGGGACAAGGCCTTCATTTCCTCTCTTTTAAACTTATTCATAATGTTGTCAATAAATTTACAGAGAGCGGTTATTGTTTTGCTGGTGTTTTGTATTGAAAAGTTCATACATTTTAGGTGTGGGCGAACTGTTGTAGATACAGTCTTCTCTCCGCATTTATTTCAGAACACAAAAGTTGGTGGTCAAGGAATAGATGGTGCAGACAGGATTCGATAGGATGTGAAGAAAATAACGGATGGTGGCAACTTGAATGGTATGTCGAACGTGGTAGAGGAATATATGTTTACGTGGTAGAGGAATACATACGCGGTAGAGGAATATGCACGTGATTGAAGAATATATAGGCCTACATGGTAGAGGAATATGTACGTAATAGAGGAATATGTACGTGGTTAGAATACTATTCTTGTGGTGCTCTTTTAGTGGACCCCAATAACTTAAGGAAGATAAAAAATGAGAATTAGATTTCAATAAAATCTACCAAAAATAAAAGTTTTTATGATATCTTTTAACCTAAAAAGAAGTTGACAGATTTTTGCAAACTCTATATTACTGTTAAAATTGTGGTTAAAATCCGTAAATTCATGGTATGCCGCAGACATTTCTGCCTCAATAGTGTGAGCTCCACGAATACAGTTCTAGCTACGCCACGCCCATCTCTAGCTAAGCCCCACCCACACTTCGCCCATGTTGAGATCAATCTATCTCTGAGCTCACTGACCATAAATTTTCAGAAAATTATACAGGTAAGCTGTTGAATATTTTGACAATGGCAGCAACAGCGCCCATTCAAATTAGTTTCAAAATATTCAACAGCATTAATATTAAATAGTAAAGCCGCTTTAGCCTGCCATCAATTATGCGTTTGTGACGCAATTAATTACGTCATTCGCGACGTCATTGATTATGACATCATCCTACTCGTCGTGTAGATGATTATGACGTCAGATGATGGATGGATAAACTGGAAAGGTCCATTGTCAACGACGCGGTTTCAGATTACGGCACACGTGTTTTCAGACCAGAAGAAACTTTCGGCTAATACAGTTACCAAACGCGAGATTCGCTCCGATCCAAGTTCTAGCCAAACAAATAATAATGGTCATCTTTCATATCACTAATAGGCTATGTTGATGTTTGAATGAGCTGTTGTGAACTCTCAATCATAAAAGAACAAGATATTATTCAAACGATGACGTCGTATTACAATCATTCAAGCGATGGCGTCACTCTACGATTTTCATGAGGAATTGAAGTAAATGTTTTTCCAGGGCGAAATTTACTTAATTTATTTGAAATTATAAAAATATATTAGGCCAATATTTTATCTTATTTAAACTATACAAAAGCATTGTTTGTCGTGCGTTGACCCTTCACCATTCACCGTTCGTGTCCCCCATTTATTGAAAGCGTGCAGTTCGATAGAGGGCCGTGCAGCTGAACATAGACAGGGTTAATTAATATGCGGTCGGGGTGGGGTGAGGTGGGGGGGGGGGGTTGCTCTTCCAGCTGAACGTCTATAGATGATCGTTCAATTGCACACATGCCCTGAAGAAGGGTTTGCTATTCGAAGCGGAAAATCTCTCAATGGACCGTTCCAGTTTATCTATCCATCATATGACGTCATAATTAACTAAGTGACGTGTACGATGACGTCATAATCAATTACAGCATGAATGGCTGGATTTAGTCCGTCTTACACGCTTAATAGTCCGACACGTTGTACTAATTGTATGTATTTACTATTTAATAAACATACCGTCATAGTCAGCAACAGCACCCAGTCAAATTAGTTTCAAAATATTCAACTGCTTACCTATATAGTTTTCGGGAAATTGATAGCAAGGGAGTGCAGGGATCGATCGACGATCCCAACACAGGTGAGGTGTGGGTGGAGCTTAGCAATAGGTGGGCGGGGCATAGCCCAAACTGGAACATTCCTTTGAACACAGGCCCCGGTTGATGGTTTAATAATCTGGGATTGATATTTCAGCTGAATGCAGACCCGTGTTGATGGCTTACTGGTGCGTAGAGGGGCTTTCATTTGAGCACAGACCCTGATAGGTCTCTGTCAATCAGATGTGAATTTATCCTGAAATAACTCCGTAAGAGAAATCAGAGGATTACACGGAACAATTCATTTCCACACGTGCATATGACATTACACTTACAGAAACGCCGCGACTCTATCCAAGCTCAACTATTGCTCTAACACAAGTCGAATTCGATCAATTGTTATAGGAGAAACACCAGTCGGATAGTAGCGCCTTCAGTCATTTCACAATCACCTTCAAGTGGTCAATCACCAAACATCTAACAGCCACATCACAAATCTTTCAATCATACCATCCAACCACATACCTACTAATATACATCATATTGTCCCAACCATATACCTACCAACATTCCTCAGATTCTCTCAACCACATACCTACCAACATCATTCAGATTCTCCCAACGACATACCTACCAACATCCCTACATAACGACAATGAATGTTATTGCGTATCTTCAAAATCATAGTATTCTTTGTCGCTATCGACATCGTCCTCGTCGAAATGCATTCTATTAACTATGCGACATCCATACTCGGTATTTGGGAATTAGTGGTATTTTTGTCAGGCGCAATCAGTTTCCCACGAATAAATGTTTGTTAAACGTAACTCACATAGTCCCGTAACCACGTGTCATGTTCATTACTACGGTGTGCAAGTTTAGGCTCTTCATAATCCTCTTATAGCTAACCATGGCCCTTAAACCATTTCAGACAGTTAATCTGAGAACTCAACTCATGAACATTATAATTACCCATTTTATGGCCTATAATGCTGAATCAAAGAATTCCGTTAAATAATTTCACGGATGTACTTGTATGCACTGGATACAGGGCAGATTAATATGAAAGCTTATTGAATATTTTAAAAACAGTTTGACTGAATATCCTTGTTCTATAAGGAATCGACGACTTTCTGCCAAAATGGTTGCAATGTATCCACTTTGATTTTGCCAATGATATGATTATGGATTAAAACCAATCTCTAACGTCTAGGAGAAAATGGGTTATAATTCTATAATTAACTCTTACGGAAATCTTACGCCATTGACCATATTTGAGTCTTCGATCGGAGTCAATTACTCTGGATAGTTTTCTTTGAATTGGACAATAGGGGACAATAGGGGACAATTGTTGATCATTATTGAAGGCGAGGTGCTGTTTTAACAGCCGCAGGCGGTGGGCGTCCACTTGATCTCGTAATAGCCGGAAACGAAGTTATTGGCCGCCATTCTCAAAACGCCCTTTCACGCTTGCTGAGAGGCAATTATTATGAATTGCAAACACGGGAATTGATATATAGATTTAGTTGGCTTTCACTAATTGATTGCAATTCTTTCGACTGGTACCCATCGTGGGAAAACCTTAGGTGGGTGGTGAGGTGGGCATACGAGGGGTTGGGTAGAGTCGTGTTTATACGTTATATGACACTTTATAGTTTGTATTAGCACCTATTGTTACACGTATGACCATGCAGTCACAGCCGTATTCCGAAACTGCCTCACGAATATTGGTGAATACCCAGCACGCGTGACTGACTTACTGACCCTAAATAACTGACCTCTGGTCATTTGAGTCAATATACGTGATTTGTAATTTTCTGTGTCCGAGGGTGAATGTTCACACGGTGCATGTATCACTAGCCCAGAGGAAGATGCGAATTTAACAGGGAAGTTCTTTAGACCTAAAGAACCCGTAAGTACCAATATAATAGTATACATTCAGGTGGTAGTGGTAGTAGTAGTAGTAGTAGTAGTAGTAGTAGTAGTAGTAGTAGTAGTAGTAGTAGTAGTAGTAGCAGTAGCAGTAGCAGTAGCAGCAGCAGCAGCAGCAGCAGCAGCAGCAGCAGCAGCAGCAGCAGCAGCTAAGAGATGATCGTATAATATGGGTGGTGGAACAGTGATGAGGTGAAGGAGGACAAGCCCCACCCAATAACTTCCTTAAGGAAATCCATGTGATTCTCCATCCAGAAAGAGTTAAATACATGTTTTTAATTTATAATTAAAGTGAAATGGTCATACTCATTTGAATACAGTACGAATAGTATTTTTGCTTAAACGACCTGAAATGGTTTCTCAGAGACAAAAACAGATTTTGCGGCGGCGATAATTTCTTTATCTGTGAGATTGGGGTGGGATCCACTGCCGAGATTGTTTCAGGTTTTAGCTAAGCTCCACCCACATGTCGCCCGTGTTGGGATCGATCGATCTCTGAACATCCTGACTATCAATTTCCAAAAATCTATAGAGGTAAGCTGTTGAATATTCTGAAACTAATTTGACTGGGTGCTGTTGCTGCCTAAGATTTTAAGTTTTTATGAAGGTCTATATGGAACCCTTTGTGACGTAATGATTGTGACGTCATCATACACGCCCTGGGCTGATTATGACGTCATACGAGGTCAGATGATGGATGGATACTCTGGAAAGGTGAATTCACATCTAGACTAACATGCATGAATCTGTCTTCTAGTTAACTTGGGCCATCAAACTTCAAACATCAATCGTTTATCAATCAAAGTGTAATGTAAGTTACCAATATCAATGTGGAGTGCATGAGCACATTTAGATTTGGTCCCATACCAGCGATGGGTGGGAGTGTGGGCCAAGCTCAAGAAATTGATTGTAATGCCACCGAAACAATGGACGGAATACAACCAAATTTAGTATGCGAGTTACCCGTATTAATGTACAGTGGGTGAGCACATTTACGTTTGGCCCAGCCCCAGAGGGTAGGGGTGGGGTCAAATGGTCATGGAATTGACCGTAATGCAGCTCCTCTGACACTGTTGGATGAAATTCAAGCAAATTTGGTATGTGAGTTATCGATATAATTGTGGAGTCCATGGGGACATTTACATTTGGCTCCGCTCTCAGTGGTGGGTTGCAGGGTGGGGTCAAAATTCCAAAGTGGTGAACGTGGGGATATCGATCAATCAAAATCGAGTTTCAGTTATATTTTAGCCACGCGCCCCCAAATGCATTTACCGTACAGAGATACCATGTTTTTGCACCTATAGTAGCAATGGCGTTTAGGTAAGGATCAGCCATCCAATTATGTACGTAATTCACCTTTCCAGAGTACCTACCCATCATATGACGTCATAATGAACTGTGTGATGTGTACAATGACATCCTAATGAATGACGTCATGAATGACGTCGATAAGTACGTCACGAACGCATATTTGATGACGGTCTATGGGCTGTTGTACAAATTGTTTGCTTTTACTATTTAATAACTATTCTGTTGAATATTTTGAAACTAATTTGACTGGGCGCTGTTGCTGCCTATGGCAGCAACAGCGCCCAGTCTAATTAGTTACAAAATATTTATCAGCTTCCCTGTATAGTTTTCAGGAAATTGATAGCTAGGGAGTTCGGGGATCGATCAATCCAAACACGGCGAGGTGTGAGTGGAGCTTAGTTAGTGATGGGTGGGGCATAGCTAAAAATGGAAAGCTCCATTAACGCAATTACTAATTAGGTACGGATTAAGCAAAACTCTTAGGTACGGATCAGCCATTCGATTATGTGCACAATTCCTATAGGTATTAATCAGAATATTTAGGTACGGATCAACCAATCGGTAGCGTAGGATTGACTTAGTTTATGGTACGGTTTTACCAAATTTACTGGTACGGAATGGTTAGGGTGCGAAACAACTGTTATTCCGTCATTCATGACGTAAGTGATTGTGACATCAACCTATACACGACGTATTTAATTATGACCTCATATACTTGACTGGAAGACTGGATTCCTCTGTTGTTGATCAAGTGGGAGTTTCGCCCGCAGACAGGACTCTCTGATAGCAATCTCTGCCATGAATGTTGTCACCAGTATCAGCGCAGCACAGTGTTAGCATTTATTGGCGAACAACCATCAAGAGATCACCGTATCTCGAATCTTCGCAAACAGTTCATAGATCACACACACCCTCATTCCTCTGACACTAAGAAGCTGGGAATCAAGAGAAATGGAGGGATTCGATCTGTCACTCATCTATCTGATGTCATAATCAAATACGTCACACGTTAGCTCACTTCACAATCAATATGACGTATAAAGCTCCGTCAGGAAATCGAAAAGTCCCCCTTGAAGTGCACGAATTGTATATCTCTGAGGAATTTACCATTTTATAAACATTCTGTTATATTTTTAAGCTAATTTGACTGGGAGCTTTTGTCTTATGGAGCATCAGCCCTCAGTAAAACCAGTTTCAAAGTATTCAGTAGAGTACGTATATAGGTATCGTGAAACATAGACTCTTGGAATTCAGATTTCCAAGTTTCAAATCGATTCCATCATGCGAAAAGGACGGTTGAGTTGAGCTAGAAATATATCCCTCTGGTTCTCTGCTTATTGGCCACCCGCCAGGATCACGAAAAAAAAAATTACCTGGTCTCCCATCAACCGTCAAAACGTGTACAACGCCAATGCGCATCAGCTATAGTAGGACAGACCATCTATCCCCTGTAGGCTTCAGTCACTTTAGCCTTTTCACCATTCCTATTGTGATTATTCTTCATCAATATTAACCCTCGAATTTGTTTTAAAAAATTAAATCTTCGCATAGAAAATGTCCATTTGCAGACCAAGAGAAGACTATTTTTGAAAATTCACCACTGGAATGACTGGCTAGAAATGAGCGTGGCATAGCTGAAAATGAGCGAGCCCATAGCTAGAAATGAGCGTGGCATAGCTGGAAATGAGCGTGGCATAGCTGGAAATGAGTGTGGCAGCTAGAAATGAGAGCGGCATAGATGGAAATGAGCGTGGCAAAGTCTAGAAATGGGCGTGGCATAGGTGGAAATGAGTGCGGAATTGCTGGAAATGAGCGTGGCAAAGTCTAGAAATGGGAGTGGCATAGGTGGAAATGAGTGTGGTATAGCTGGAAATGAGCGCGGCATAGCTAGAAATGGGTGTGGCATAGCTAGAAATGAGCGTGGCATAGCTAGAAATTAGCATGGCATAGCTAGAAATGAGCGTGGCATGGATGGAAATGAGCGTGGCATAGCTAGAAATGAGCGTGGCATAGATGGAAATGAGCGTGGCATAGCTAGAAATGAGCGTGACATAGATGGAAATGAGCGTGGCATAGCTAGAAATTAGCGTGGCATAGATGGAAATGAGCGTGGCAGCTAGAAATGAGAGCGGCATAGATGGAAATGAGCGTGGCATAGCTGGAAATGAGCGTGACATAGCTAGAAATGAGCGCGACATAGCTAGAAATGAGCGCGGCATAGATGGAAATGAGCGTGGCAGCTAGAAATGAGAGCGGCATAGATGGAAATGAGCGTGGCATAGCTAGAAATGAACGTGACATAGCTAGAAATGAGCGCGACATAGCTAGAAATGAGCGTGGCATAGCTACAAATGAGCGTGGCATAGCTAGAAATTAGCGTGGCATGGATGGAAATGAGCGTGGCATAGCTAGAAATGAGCGTGGCATAGATGGAAATGAGCGTGGCAGCTAGAAATGAGAGCGGCATAGATGGAAATGAGCGTGGCAAAGTCTAGAAATGGGAGTGGCATAGGTGGAAATGAGTGTGGTATAGCTGAAAATGAGCGCGGCATAGCTAGAAATGGGTGTGGCATAGCTAGAAATGAGCGTGGCATAGCTAGAAATGAGCGTGGCATAGCTAGAAATGGGCGTGACATAGCTGGAAATAACCGTGGCATAACTGGAAATGGGCGTGGCATAGCTGGAAATGGGCGTGGCATAGCTGGAAATGAGCATGGCATAGCTGGAAATGGATCGCCCCATGATATATCCAGTACAGTATTTTTAAACTCAGGGACCACATTCGTTTTATCAGTTGAAAGATGTTTCTACTACATATCTCAGTCCTGTAATGTTGAATTCTACACGAACTACTAACAGCTTATGATTATTAATGAGGGCGTTGCTGAAACATGTTGCTGTCACAACGCTTAGTGGAACATGTATTCATTCGCGTAATGAAGCGTCGACATTTAGTCGAGTTACTAACACATGCTTGTAATTCACTTTAACCATATTAACTATGCCATCCCTTAAATATCGTATCATGTGGAATAATTTAAATGCAATGGCATTTGTCCCCGCAGGCAACAACAGCTATCAATCATGTTCGTTAAAATAGATACACAAGGAATTCACGGTATGTACGCGTAGCCTACCACAGGCAAGACATCTATAATAGACGCGATCATTTAAAGCTATGCCACGCCCATTTCTATTAACGCTCCGCCCAAGTTTTGCACGCGCAGGCGTCGATTTATGTAATTTGAACCCTGAATTTCAGAATTCCAATTTCAAGGAAACTATGCAGCTTACGGATCACACAAGCCATTTCTTGGCATGTGCTGGCTTGTATTAAACGCCCATATTTTGATCACATATAATAGTCTGATATAAACAGGTCTTAACAGTTATTTGTCTCTTATGAAGAATCATATCTCCACATCACTGCCTCTGGAATACACGTCATTCTCCTACAGGTTATCATGTCTTGTAGAGGGTCGTCTCGCCACGTTATTACACTCAAGCCTTGTATAGGCATATGAGGCATTAGAGTTGACAATATATTTCCTGACGCTAGATTTTATATACATGATTATATTCATTATAAATTTATCAACAAAATGCAATTCGTATGCAAGGAGAAGTGCAATTCGTTCACTCGCTACACAAGGAGAAGTGCAATTCGTACACTCGCTACACAAGGAGAAGTGCAATTCGTACACTCGCTACACAAGGAGAAGTGCAATTCGTACACTCGCTACACAAGGAGAAGTGAAATTCGTACACTCGCGACACAAGGAGAAAGGTAGAAATATACAACAGCTATTAAATTGTGACTCAAATCGTACACTTGAAAATGGCAAAAGGAGAATAACTTGAGTATTTTTCAGCCAAATTAGTTTCAAGATATTCGAAAGTCATTAAATTGCCGATTTATAAATGACATACAGTTCGTACACTTGAAAAAGGCACAAAGATAAACTGAATTGAACATTTTCACAAGTCAAATTAGTTTCTGAATACTCAACAGTTATGAAATTAGGTTATCAATAATATACGATTCGTACGAAGGCGGTATAAGGAAAATTTGGCATTTTCTCCGGTTAATCGTGAGGGGGTGGGGGGGGGGGAGGCAAGGGGCACCGTCGTATAACATAGCTGGACAGTCTGACTCGCCCTCACTAGTTATCAAAGCAGCCCAACATGTGCGTCTGGAAAAAATGTTTGAAAAACATAGGGTAACACTATTGTTGTCATATGTATAGTAGTAGAAAGATGATATATTACGAGTTAATGTTTGAGTTGTATCACGCAAGCACGCGCTAACAATAGATATCCTCACTTCACTCTGAATTCATCGACATGTAGGCTAAAAGGAGCTATACATGTAATAAATACGGAACCCCCTTCTTAAGCGACCATCTTATGGTGCACAGACAATTATGATCTAGGTAGTCACATAACACGGGTGACTAGCTTATGCATGTTAATGTCGATAGATGGCAAATAATATCTGACAATATAAACAATGTTCTTAGCTTAGACAAAGACACGGATACGCACTTATCATTCAGTACGCATTTCGATACGCGCTTATCATCCAGTACGCATTTCATCTATTAGTTAATAATTGAAACATCTCGTCCCTCCGCAAACACATTGCTTGTCTTTACACAATAGAGAGAGCCGATCTGTCACTAAAGTGTACGAATTCTATTCTCTTGATGAATTTACGTTCTTTTTTTTAAAATGTCCTAACTATTTAGAAACTAATTTGACTGGGAGGTTACCGTTACTTTGAAATCTGGTTTTTCGGGGTTTACAGTGTAAAATCGATCGCAACAGGCGAGAAATGGGCGGAGCTTAGCTAGAAATGGACGGGCATAGAGGCAAGGGCTTTAAATCATTATCTAGCAAAAGAAGCAAAGCGATGGGTGGGAATTGCGAGAGGCGGCGAGAGTCTCTGAAGTCTGCAATGTTCTAGAAGACGAAATTCATTTTCTATGTCACGAGACAGAGGAAATCAAACAAACTGACGAACCGGTAATGCTGCAAATACGACCACGATGACAGAAACAACGATGACCGTGGCGGCGGCGACGACGACGAAAACAACAAAAGCAGTAACAGAAGATTAATGTCTATATCAATGTACAAATAATAATAATAATAATAATAATAATAATAATAATAATAATAATAATAATAATAATAATAATAATGTATTTGAACAAAATGATAATAATGATCATACCCCTATCGCCAAAAACTGTAACATAAATGTTGCCCTTATTTGTAATGGCGGCCTGAGAGAAATAAAGAAAACTGACACTGAGATAGAAATGAATCTCTCTGTTGTTAGTACTGTCTGAAGAGTAACAGACCTGTAGCATCTTTTGTTAGGAGTACTGTCTGAAGAGTAACAGACCTATAGCATCTTTTGTTAGGAGTACTGTCTGAAGAGTAACAGACCTATAGCATCTTTTGTTAGGAGTACTGTCTGAAGAGTAACAGACCTATAGCATCTTTTGTTAGGCGTACTGTCTGAAGAGTAACAGACCTGTAGCATCTTTTGTTAGGAGTACTGTCTGAAGAGTAACAGACCTGTAGCCTCTTTTGTTAGGAGTACTGTCTGAAGAGTAACAGACCTGTAGCATCTTTTGTTAGGAGTACTGTCTGAAGGGTAACAGACCTGTAGCATCTTTTGTTAGGAGTACTGTCTGAAGAGTAACAGACCTGTAGGATCTTTTGTTAGGAGTACTGTCTGAAGAGTAACAGACCTGTAGCATCTTTTGTTAGGAGTACTGTCTGAAGAGTAACATACCTGTAGCATCTTTTGTTAGGAGTACTGTCTGAAGAGTAACATACCTGTAGCATCTTTTGTTAGGAGTACTGTCTGAAGAGTAAAGGACCTGTAGCATCTTGTAGTGACGAGACCCTATAGTAGGCATATATCTGAAGAGTAAAGGACCTGTAGCATCTTGTAGTGACGAGACCCTATAGTAGGCATATATCTGAAGAGTAAAGGACCTGTAGCATCTTGTAGTGACTGGGCCCTATAGTAGGCATATATCTGAAGAGTAAAGGACCTGTAGCATCTTGTAGTGACGAGACCCTATAGTAGGCATATATCTGAAGAGTAAAGGACCTGTAGCATCTTGTAGTGACGAGACCCTATAGTAGGCATATATCTGAAGAGTAAAGGACCTGTAGCATCTTGTAGTGACGAGGCCCTATAGTAGGCATATATCTGAAGAGTAAAGGACCTGTAGCATCTTGTAGTGACGAGACCCTATAGTAGGCATATATCTGAAGAGTAAAGGACCTGTAGCATCTTGTAGTGACGAGACCCTATAGTAGGCATATATCTGAAGAGTAAAGGACCTGTAGCATCTTGTAGTGACGAGACACTATAGTAGGCATATATCTGAAGAGTAAAGGAACTGTAGCATCTTGTAGTGACGAGACCCTATAGTAGGCATATATCTGAAGAGTAAAGGACCTGTAGCATCTTGTAGTGACGAGACCCTATAGTAGGCATATATCTGAAGAGTAAAGGACCTGTAGCATCTTGTAGTGACGAGACCCTATAGTAGGCATATATCTGAAGAGTAAAGGGCCTGTAGCATCTTGTAGTGACGAGACCCTATAGTAGGCATATATCTGAAGAGTAAAGGACCTGTAGCATCTTGTAGTGACGAGACCCTATAGTAGGCATATATCTGAAGAGTAAAGGACCTGTAGCATCTTGTAGTGACTGGGCCCTATAGTAGGCATATATCTGAAGAGTAAAGGACCTGTAGCATCTTGTAGTGACGAGACCCTATAGTAGGCATATATCTGAAGAGTAAAGGACCTGTAGCATCTTGTAGTGACGAGACCCTATAGTAGGCATATATCTGAAGAGTAAAGGACCTGTAGCATCTTGTAGTGACTGGGCCCTATAGTAGGCATATATCTGAAGAGTAAAGGACCTGTAGCATCTTGTAGTGACGAGACCCTATAGTAGGCATATATCTGAAGAGTAAAGGACCTGTAGCATCTTGTAGTGACGAGACCCTATAGTAGGCATATATCTGAAGAGTAAAGGACCTGTAGCATCTTGTAGTGACGAGGCCCTATAGTAGGCATATATCTGAAGAGTAAAGGACCTGTAGCATCTTGTAGTGACGAGACCCTATAGTAGGCATATATCTGAAGAGTAAAGGACCTGTAGCATCTTGTAGTGACGAGGCCCTATAGTAGGCATATATCTGAAGAGTAAAGGACCTGTAGCATCTTGTAGTGACGAGACCCTATAGTAGGCATATATCTGAAGAGTAAAGGACCTGTAGCATCTTGTAGTGACGAGACCCTATAGTAGGCATATATCTGAAGAGTAAAGGACCTATAGCATCTTGTAGTGACGAGACACTATAGTAGGCATATATCTGAAGAGTAAAGGAACTGTAGCATCTTGTAGTGACGAGACCCTATAGTAGGCATATATCTGAAGAGTAAAGGACCTGTAGCATCTTGTAGTGACGAGACCCTATAGTAGGCATATATCTGAAGAGTAAAGGACCTGTAGCATCTTGTAGTGACGAGACCCTATAGTAGGCATATATCTGAAGAGTAAAGGACCTGTAGCATCTTGTAGTGACGAGGCCCTATAGTAGGCATATATCTGAAGAGTAAAGGACCTGTAGCATCTTGTAGTGACGAGACCCTATAGTAGGCATATATCTGAAGAGTAAAGGACCTGTAGCATCTTGTAGTGACGAGACCCTATAGTAGGCATATATCTGAAGAGTAAAGGACCTGTAGCATCTTGTAGTGACTGGGCCCTATAGTAGGCATATATCTGAAGAGTAAAGGACCTGTAGCATCTTGTAGTGACGAGACCCTATAGTAGGCATATATCTGAAGAGTAAAGGACCTGTAGCATCTTGTAGTGACGAGACCCTATAGTAGGCATATATCTGAAGAGTAAAGGACCTGTAGCATCTTGTAGTGACGAGGCCCTATAGTAGGCATATATCTGAAGAGTAAAGGACCTGTAGCATCTTGTAGTGACGAGACCCTATAGTAGGCATATATCTGAAGAGTAAAGGACCTGTAGCATCTTGTAGTGACGAGGCCCTATAGTAGGCATATATCTGAAGAGTAAAGGACCTGTAGCATCTTGTAGTGACGAGACCCTATAGTAGGCATATATCTGAAGAGTAAAGGACCTGTAGCATCTTGTAGTGACGAGACCCTATAGTAGGCATATATCTGAAGAGTAAAGGACCTATAGCATCTTGTAGTGACGAGACACTATAGTAGGCATATATCTGAAGAGTAAAGGAACTGTAGCATCTTGTAGTGACGAGACCCTATAGTAGGCATATATCTGAAGAGTAAAGGACCTGTAGCATCTTGTAGTGACGAGACCCTATAGTAGGCATATATCTGAAGAGTAAAGGACCTGTAGCATCTTGTAGTGACGAGACCCTATAGTAGGCATATATCTGAAGAGTAAAGGACCTGTAGCATCTTGTAGTGACGAGGCCCTATAGTAGGCATATATCTGAAGAGTAAAGGACCTGTAGCATCTTGTAGTGACGAGACCCTATAGTAGGCATATATCTGAAGAGTAAAGGACCTGTAGCATCTTGTAGTGACGAGACCCTATAGTAGGCATATATCTGGTTAGAACATTCTCCATAATTAAACGTAAATCTTACAAGCGGCACGCATATAGACCTATGGGAATACGCAAAAACGGACTGAAATATATTCAGGGATTGTATATTGGTCCTTGCAACAATATCATTTGGATAGAGGACCGTGCACCAATATCATTGGATAGGAGTCCTTGCAACAACATCATTTGGACATTGCTTCAAATATGAGATTGAATATCGGACATGCGCCGATGTCCAACGGGCGCACCGATATCCAAATGGATATTGGTCCCAGTGCCGTTTGGTAAATAACACAGGACCAATGATCAATGGCGCAAGTTGTATATTGGGTCACTGCATCAACACACCGACATGGAGCTTTAAAACTAAATTAGCGGGGGAAATTAAACACGGACGATTCTTTATGCAGTGGTGGAAAAAATATTCAAGTCTTCCTTGTTTGACACAAAATATAATTATAACGAATGCCCTATCTATATGGGTTTCCTCTCCTGCCACCCTCCCTCCCCGCCCTCCCACCACCCCCCCCCCCTCACCCCCACCCCTTAGTTATATTAAGTAGCTAATATTTCGATTCTATATCTTATGGCCATACCTCGTAAACCTCGTTATTAGGCTTATAATTATTCAATAAATTCAAATTAACCCTTCCTCCACGTCATGTTCAAGCATTTGTCACTCACTTCACCCGCGACACAAACTGGAGAAACTGACAGAGCTTCAGGTCTTAATTACAAATAATAATGAGGGAATATATATATATATATTTTGTTATCTTCGCATTATAGTGGACCTTTCCAGTTTTAGCTATGCCCCCGCCCACCTCTAGCTAAGCTCCACCCACACTTCGCCGTGTTGGGATCGATCGATCCCCGAAAGCCCTAACTATTAATTTCTTGAGAACTATACAAGTAAGCTGTTGAATATTTTGTAACTAATTTGATTGGGTCTAATATTGTGTCATATAAGCCTATTATAGTCGAGTGTATCTCTATTGTAAAGCTAAGAAATGAAAGCAAGAAAATGTTTTATTGAATATTTTGAACATAATTGGATTAGAAGGCATTGCTGTCTTAGCCTGCAATGTCTTTCAATCCAATTATGTTCATATTATTCAACAGTACGTTTTATTGTGTTCTTGGACACATTTTCAGTTATCTCAGATCTGTACTGTATGTGTATTGATGTTTACATTATCTAAATAATGTTTCTAAATTAATGTTTCACTAATATCCGTACATAGCCAGTGAGATATTTTCCTTGGTGTGTGTGTGTGTGTGTGTGTGTGTGTGTTTGGCATCCAGTTCTTTATAATATGTCATTCCCCCACAGCTTAGCAGACAGTGTGATTTCACGGCCGTCTCGCCGAGGCATGTTACTAGCCGCAGTCGCCCGTCTATAGCCTAGCTGGACAGGCGGACGAAACCCTACGTAGTTCTCAAAACAAGACAATATCCGTTCCCAGGGGATAGCGTAACGGAGAGATTCGGTAACACATTGTAACAACATCGGTGTAATATGTAGTGGTAGACCGATGATTACTACGCGTTAATGTCTGAGAGAGCGCTACGTGTTTGACCAGCGGCGAGTTACAGTCGAACCTGTCTCTAACTGACACTGGCCATCGAACAGTGAGGAATTATGGCCCTTAATAAATATATGGTAATGTTAATACATGGTTACGTTATTTACCAGAGAAAATAAATGTCATTTGTACCCATACCATGTCATACATTTAAGAATCTACGGTTATCGATCAATCACATGACGCCATAATCAACTACGTCGCATGTAGGTTGACGTCAAAATCCATCATAAACGAATTTTATGTCTACTATCCAACAAACCTTCTGGTGCATATTTTGAAAACAATTTGACTGGGTGCTGTGCACTCAGTCAAATTAGTTTCAAAATATTCAAAAGCTTAAGCCTACCAGTATATTTTTTAGAAGTTAAGATTCAGAGAATGCAGTGATCGATTGATCCCAACACGGGCAAAGCGTGGGTGGCGCTTAGCTAGAGATGGGGGGGGGGGGGGCATAGCTAAAACTGGATTCATCCATTAAACACAACAAATAATTATTCTTACTTGCCTTTAACCCTAACGCCTGTTGCACCGTTGAGGCGTTAGTTGGTCGGTCGTTGAAAAAAGGGTAACGTCCGTCGTAAGCGAGCCACGTCTGTTGTACAGTATGAGCTAGATGTAGCGCCACGACTCGCGCGCGCCTCAGTTTTCACATCCGCTAGTTAGCAGGCGTTAGATCGGCTTTTGCACGAGCGCGCACTCTGTAGGTCTACTCTGTAGGAAAACGATGACAGATATCTTACTATGCACGTTAATGTCTGTCTGTCTGTCTGTCTGTCTGTCAGGATTAATATACTTATCGGAAAGTTGTTCATCCGTATAGAACAAATTCTATTACAAAAGAAGACTGTTCCTATAAACTATCATTTGGAACAAGTCAATTTTTTAATTTGATAAAGAAAATGCAAACAATCGAAAAAATGCTGGTGTGGTTGTCACTCTAATTACGGATGACGGATGACGCATACAGACTATATTTCATAGGTTTCTTTAATATAACAATTATCTGCGGGAATGAATAAATCTCTCAGTGACATTTTCGGACCTTCATAAATATCATCGCCATGTATGGGGAAGAGGGTATTGCGATCGAGCCTGCCTGCCTGTCTGCGCGCGCGTGCGTGCCTGCCTGCATGCGTGCGTTCATGCGTGTGCGTTTGCTTACGTACGTCCGCGCGTGACCGGAGCAGCAGTATCTCGAAAACTACTGATCACTTTTGCTCACATTTTAAAACAACTTGCCGTGCAATTGGCCCTCATCCCGATAACATAACCCGGATTCGGATCGGATCACATTATAGATATGCGGATATCTCGGAAACTACTGGTCAAATTTGGCTCAAATTTTAACACAACTAAACCTGTAAAATTCGATAAAAAGTTAAGAAAATTCGAAATATCTGCAAAGTCCGAACCCTTTTACAATGTGGCAAAAAAACGGGAAGCCGAGGATCTGCAATGTCTGATTGCTCTTGTTATACTAAGCAGTATTAAGCATTCAATTCATCAAAATGGCAGACATCATTTTTGTCATCTTCTCGAGCAATCCGCCAAGTTCGAGTTCACTTTATTAGACTCAGTCCCTTCAAGAGCATATATAGGGTAGTAGTAGTAGTAGTAGTAGTAGTAGTAGTAATAGTAATAGTAGTAGTAGTAGTAGTAGTAGTAGTAGTAGTAGTAGTAGTAGTAGTAGTAGTAGTAGTAGTAGTAGTAGTAGTAGTAGTAGTAGTAGTAGTAGTAGTAGCGGCAGTAGAAGTAGTAGTGTCATTGTCCTCGTCGCTGTCGGTGTCAGCTGTTAAACCTTTGGCTTTTTTAATCTGGCCGTTTCAATTTTCAGTTTGTGAGTAGATGTTGGGTGGATTGTGACCAATAATGCAACCAATTCTTGCCTTCTCCTTAGGCCTACTCAGCAAAAAGGACTTTGCTCATTTATTAAATTATCTTTTAAGCAAGAAGTGCCAAATGCGGAAATAACCAAGAGCAATTGGAATCTTCCAACCATCCCCTCTCCCGTTTATATCATATTTCGAAACATTTCTGAGTTTTCGTATTTTTTGGATTCTCATGTTGAAGACGACGCAGGTTGTGGAACGCTAGTGTATGGTCACATCAAGATTTGGGCCAAATCGCACCAGATATCCATGGATGCATAATTTGATCTGAGAATTTGATGTTTGCATACACCAACAGCTTCCAGTCGATTCAAATTATTCAGCAGCTTTCCTGTTTAATTTTCTAAAAATGATACTCTGCTTCAAATGTTCTTATTTGAGGTCAGTAATCTGCCATCCTAATCTTCCGAGCTATCAACAATAAAATATTCTGCAATAATTCACCTTTCCAGAGTGCCCACCCATCATATGACGTCATAATGAACTGCGCGATGTGTAGAATGACATCATAATGAATGACGTCATGAATGACGTCGATAAGTACGTCACGAACGCATATTTGAAGACGGGTCTATGCGTTGTTGTACAAATTGTTTGCTTTTACTATTTAATAAATATGCTGTTGACTATTTTGAAACTAATTTGACTGGGCGCTGTTGCTGCCATAGGCAGCAACTGCACCAGTCAAATTAGTTACAAAATATTCAACAGCTTCCCTCTATAGTTTTCAGGAAATTGATAGCTAGGGCATTTGGGGATCGATCAAACCCAACACGGCGAGGTGTGGGTGGAGCTTAGCTAGTGATGGGCGGGGCATAGCTAAAAATGGAAAGGTTCATTAATATTTTTCAGTGGCTTTATCCGTTTTAATAATTTTTATTTGATTGTATTCTATCAGATCTTCATTTCTTAGATAGATAGCGATACTGCAACGCGTGCATAATTACCAATATTACACAGTTTATTGCATTTTAAAGACACTCATAATTCACCACATATACAGGTTCAAGCGCGGGAAATAAATACATCACACAGCATAAAAACCGCTCTGTATGCGTAGTAATAGTTACAATCAGACGCCGGACTTGAAGCTAAAGTTATGGCGGTTATAAGTCGGATATACGCTCTGATACTGTGAAACGGGAGTGACTGGGTCGATTTTACGTCGGACGTTGCGTAACGTCCGGCGTCATTTAACTTTCTCGGTCTGCAAACTGATATTTCTCAAGCTCGCTGCAGAAGCCGATTTTGGCTGATTTGAGTGTTTAGCTAGGATTCCATTAACGCCTATGCGTATTTCGTATCCGAAATTTTTTTCGCCTCAATTAGAAATAGATAGTATGATCCCATATGTCCGTAAAAGTGTCATGGTCTTGAGGGTTGGGGCGCTTAATCTGCTTATTAGAGGGGGGATCTTTCGCGTTATTGAGGGGGATAGGGTAGCTTAATAGAGATGGATGCGTGTTTAACTCTCGTTGGGATTCCTAGTTTACTGCATAGACGGGAAATCAAACCCACAATTGCTTCCACCAGACCAACGCCGCAGGACGAACGCGTTTGTAGGCGATGATGCTAGCCGTTGTCGCCAGTTATGGGTCGATTCCCAGTCAATGCTAAATATCATAATGCCACGAATACTTGTACAACTAGAAGCTTTCTTATTTTCTTTAAATATGAATCCGATCGGACTGGCAGTTTCCGAGAAACAGCCATGGAAAGACAGACAGTCATCGTCGTCGTCATCATCATCATGTGTCATGCATTTTGCGTAAAGTTGTGGTTCCAAGGGTCTATTGACACCCAGCGGGTCACACCTGTACCGCTTTGATGCCCCCCCCCCCCGCATTTAGACTTAAGCAGGGATCTCTCCAACCTCCATATTGCACAAGGCCAGTCCTAGACACTGCCTGAACGTTCACACGTACCTGCGTCATAGATTGATGACCCAGAGTGCGTGCGTACTTGGCTGAAACATCTTCTTGTTTATTTGTTTGTTTTCTTTTGTTTTCTTTCTCTTTCTTTCAGATCCAGAGTCTGTGTCCTGATGCGACAACTAACCCAACAACGACAGGTTGGCAGACAGAGGGAGGACTAGGCCGGACAACCGACCAACGGAACAACAGACAAGTGGGCCTGCCGACGGACCACGAAAGATATGGACGTTTGTCCATGTCTTTCGTGGTCCGTCGGCAGGTATGTTTGTCTGTCGAACGGACCGACAAACGGACCAACAAATGGACAGACTGACGGACAATTCTGGGCACAGCAACCTGCTGGAGTACGCTTAAGCAATGTACTTGGCCCCACTTGCTCAGTCCTCTCGGATGGGACTTTAAACTGAGGTCCCGTCGTACAGTGCTTATCAATGTGTGAACGTGAGTTAGGGCTAGGTAGGCCAAAAATTTCGGTATAATCAAATTACCCGGATGCTGAATGGATTCGTCCTCGGATGGAATCAAGCAACATACGGATTACCTAATCAAACCAAAATTGCTAGAATTAGAATCTTTCGGACATTTTCAATGGGTCTAGGGAGGGATGCAACCCGGATGGCTGAGTGAGTTCGTCCTCGGACGGGCGCAATCACCATACGGGCTGCCCTATCAATCAAATCAAACAAGTGCGCGCTGGTGCCTGCTTCGGATGACGGTCAGAATCAGGGCAAGGGGTCCCAGGGCCCTAAGATACCACACCCCCAAAGGGGCCAAGAGGGTACATCAGGTCATATGACCGCACGTACCCCCCACCCAGCACCAACCCATCCACACCCCCGTTAGGCCCAGGTTAGCCCCCCACCTCCATCCCCACGCCCAAGCATGAGGAGAAACAGAACAGCCACAGACAAGAACAATACGTGCCATCTTCGCCATGAGACAAATATGAACACGCGCGCGCGCAAGAACGCACGCACGAGCTAATGCGCAACCGTATGTCACAAGAATTCACTGGAATTCACCAGAAACCACAAAGTCCAGGCGTGAGTCTAGACCCTATCATTGGGAACTAGCAAATAAACGCCTTAAAGATTACAACACACACTCCAACCTCCATTCAGGAAAAGATGTATTTGTCGGTGGATGCACTGCGCATCTTGAGAGCTGCTCTTTAAGTGTGATCCCAACGAACGAATCAAAGATCATCAGCATCATCATCATCGTGAAAAAATTTAATGACATCCTTTCCCCTATTCCCGTCAATATCTTTCTTCACGCTGTGATTACACTAGAGAGATAATCGGAAGTAACAATCAATCATAGAATTTCCGTTTTCCTCGTGTAAGCATTCACACCTACTGTTACACAAAGTAAATGAAACTTTGCGATCGATCCGACTTACTTCGTATTAGCTTTCTAGTGTGAACAACACCTAAAACATAGAAACATAAATTCTGTTACTCGCATGTTAGTTGCTTGACACACGGTCGAATAAGTTGGTTCCAACAAAGTGCATATCCAAAGTAGTAGCGGTAGTAGTGTGCGTGTGCGTGTGCGCGTGCGTGTGCGTGTTTGTTTTTGCACACGTGTCCTTATCTGTGTGCATGCTCGTGTCTTCAAATGCATAGGATATGTGTGACTTCCCTACAGTTTCCCAGACATGGAGTTCTCAGGGCTGTCTCGGCCAATCATTTAATAACCAGCTGGACAGTCGGATTCGCCCTATGTAGTTATCAAAACAACACAATATCTGCTCCCTGGGAATAAAATAACTAAACAGGATAATACTATTGGTGTCATATGCACGGTAATAGAGAGATAATTAAAGCGAGTTAATGATAAGGCGTCACGTGACTAAAATGTGTATTTGATTTTCATGCGTCAATCACATTCAGCGCTATTATTTTATAAACTTCTTAACACGTTTCTAATCTGATATTTCTTTATTCAAGAGCAACCCACGTAACATAAAGCAAGCAAATAATTAAGCATCGTTTGGTAAAGAAACTTGAAACTTTAAATCGTGCAATAGACTTATGAGCATTGTGGGAAGTGAGTGCAGTGGAGCGTTTCAATATGAAGGATACTCGCTGCCCACGGGTGACGCAATAATCTCAGAAGCTCTGGCCATTTGAAGACAATGACCGCCGGTCAAATCTTAACACCTCCTATGGCGTTAATCTGCTCTTTTCATCTAATAGACGAACAATTTACTCCTACTTGTTTCTCCGAGTCGGACTCGTATGTGGTAAGCAGGAGCTATGTTCGCCAGATTCGCGTGATATCCAACGAGGCTTTTGATGGCCGATGGACCCAACAGAGTGCACCATGAATAGAGGCCTAATCTAGAAGAGCTCTTGGTATTCACGGAATTAGTCCACCTCCTCCTGATTGGGTGTACCTCCTCCTGGGTCGCTGCTGTTTTAGCCACGTGTAGGGACGGCGACTAGAGGTCGGCAGATGCCCGGCCTATTGTCGTAGCGCGTGCGCTTTTAAAGTCGCGATGCCATAAATAGGTCTGCTCCGTCATAACGCAGGCACTTCGAACTTTTTCCAAGGTAGTTCATTTGACAGTTTTACGCAGATCCATTTTATAGACTTTTTGCCGACTCATTAAATAAAGTTTCAATACATCGTTGTCGGTAGTTGCTTCCAGGTTAAGACAGTACACATTTCTGCATTATTTACCACACAGGAGATCAAGAACGTGAGCTAAGCAAGACGTGTCTCGTTATGGGCAAGGTGTTTACGAAAGTCTTTGCAGATATATCTGCGCAATCTGCCAAGATTCTAATGCTGGGACTCGATGGTGCAGGTACGTCTGTCTGTCTGTTTGTCTGTCATTATCTTATAGCTGGATATCTGTAGCTGCAGACTAACATGCACAGTGGAGGAATCCAGTTTATCGATCAATCAGATGACGTCATAACCAACTACGTCAAGTGTAGACTGACGTCATAATCAATTACGTCATGATGAATCGACTTAGTCCGTCTTAAACACTTAATAGCCCATCAAGTTGTACGAATTGTATGTCTACTATTTAAAAAAGTCTGTTGAATATTTGGAAACTATTTGACTGGGCGCTGTTGCCACCATAGGCAGCAACAACACCCAGTCAAATTATTTTCAAAATATTCAACAGTTTAACAGTAGTTTTCTGAAAATTGAGATTCAGAGAGTGCTGGATCGGTTGATTCCAACACGGCCATAGCGTGGGTGGAGCTTAGCTAGAGATGGGCGGGGGCATAGCTAAAACTGGATTCCTCCATTGCTCACACTTTGAAGACAAAAATATGATGATGCTCTATGACATCATGTGACACAAAGTGGCATCCTAATGGTATGTAGTCAATCTATACCCTAGCAAATCCGTACCCGTTATTCCGTACCCTAATTTTGGACATTCCGTACTTTGATAGGCTAGGAACGGATTGACCGGTGCGGTTTGGTTTGGGTACGGGGTGACTGGTATTCATCCCAATGTGGCAACTGACCACCCATATTGGTTGCTTGCCATTAGGGTATGTAGTCAATCGGTACCCTAGCAAATCCGTACCCGTTATTCCGTACCCTATTTTTGGACATTCCGTACCTTGATATTGGTTAATCCGTACCTTCATATTGGAGAATCCGTACCTAACCTATTTGATATTCTGTACCCATCTATTGGCTATTCCGTACCCGGAACGGAATATCCAATGGGTGGGTACGGATTATCCAATAGGTTAGAGGCGAATCCATTACCTATACATATTAGGAGATAATAGTCAGTATTCACGGAGAGAATTTTTACACGAAATTGGCAATTTGCTAAATCAGAAACTGGTGTAATTGACAAGAGTATGAATTAGCTATTAATTGATTTTCAGCGATTTTACAACCATTCGACCTACAATACATATCAGAAATAACTTTACACACTTCCAACATAATTGGATGGGAGGACATTGCTGACATTCAATTATGTTCAGAACACTATGGTACGGATTAACCATTACGATGGTACGGAATATCTAATTAGTTAGGTACGGAATATACAGATTTAGGGTACAGATTCCCTAACACTAATAGGCTAGGAACGGATTTGCCGGCACGGTTTGGCTTGGGTACGGAATGACTGGTATTCGCCATTAGTGCCCGTAAACCTTTAGTGGCCATCAGCATTTAGTGATCATCTGCCTTTAGTGAACACCTGCTTTAGTGACTGCCTGTATTTAGTGATGACCTATCTTTACTGACCACCTCTTTTTACTGACCACCTCTTTTTACCGACCACCTCTTTACCACCGTCTTTAGTGACTCCCTTTAATGAACGCCCGTCTTTAGTCCCTGCCCGTATTTAGTGACAACCCGTCATTAATGACCGCCTTATCTTTGGTGATAACCTGTCGTTTCGGACCACTTGCCCATAACTTACTACTACTACTACTACTACTACTACTACTACTACTACTACTACTACTACTACTACTACTACTACTACTACCGCTGCTATTGTTATTGTTATTATAAATTTTTGTAGGTAAAACGACGATTCTTTACACGATGAAGCTGGATGAAGAGGTAACCACGGTACCGACAGTTGGTTTCAACGTTGAGAGTCTGACCGTGTGTAAGGGCGTGACCTTCACTGTGTGGGACGTGGGCGGACAGGAGAAGACACGACGACTCTGGAATCTATACTTCAAAGGAACACACGGTGAGTGCGAAGAAACGGCATGCTTGTTTGGGTGTACACCTGATACAGGTACAATTTCGGGTGTTGGTATTTAGTTGAAGATGGGGGTTCTTTCTTCATTATCATTTTCCTTACACACCAATTTGAATTCAGCAGCTATTGCCTTATTGCTAAGCCTGATATGGCTTCTCAAAGAGCATCAAAATTCGTAATTTTCCAGGAAAGACGCTTTCCCCACCCCTCACTGTGAGAGTGGAAGGCGCCTCATTCAAGACCCACCAGGTTGCCTCCACCCCTCCCCATCCCTCACCCACCACGCCAGTTGAACTCATTCCAGCTCACTTAATCGGAATGAATACACATCTTTATTCAAATAATCACCCGATTACGTGACGTGTATGATGACGTCATAATCAGTGACTTCATAAATGACGTAGCTAAGTAAGTCACGAAGTCGTTGTTGTACGAATTATATGTCTTTACTATTTAATAAACATGCTGTTGAATACTTTGAAACTAATTTAACTGGACGCTGTTGCAACTGCACCCAGTCAAATTTGTTTCAAAATATTCAACAGCTTACCTGTATGGTTTTCTGGAAATTGATAGTCAATGAGTTCTGGCATTGATCGCAACAAGGACGAGGCGTGGGTGGAGCTTAGCTAGAGATGGGCGAAGCATTGCAAAAACTGGATTCCTCTATTCGAAATTGTTACATACTGTCCAAGGGAGATAATCGAGGTTTTCTGAATGGGTGAAAATTATTCAAAGTTAACATAATCAAGGAGGCGAGCCAATATCCATTATTTGAGCCTCTAAGCATATAAATGTGTGTTTTGCGTGATTCCCAAAGTGTCTTTATTGCCCCCACCCGAGTTGAAATCCTCCTATCTCCCTTAAACCGTAGCACATTGTTGTCAATATTCTATCTTGTATGGTGTCAATAGCAAAATACTTGTGTACATTTTTCAACAATTTTGGTGGAAGACGTTGCTGTCTACGACAGCACCATCTTCCATCAAATTTGTTGAAAAATAAACATCTTTTACTTTAATTTGAAAATTTGGACACCAGAGTGGTAAGTGTTAATCACAATGAGTATACATATTTATCCAAATCATAACTAGAGTATTTTGCTATTCGAAATTGTTGCATACAGCTCAAGGGGGATGATCGCGGCATTTTGATGACGGTTGAAAGCATAGGTTGTCTCCCTTTTGTTTTAAAGTTAGTGTAGGCATACATAACATTATAATACAGACAAACCTACTCTAGTGAACACCTCACACATCAATCATATAAAAGACAATCAATGAACCGATATATTTGACCTTCCATATAAAGTACAACTGTGTCGGTCACAAGGTGTCAGTCCGTGAGCCTGCCAGGGTTTTTAACAAATCCGTCACTTGCTGGAGGAAGTAGATGTCGGTTTATCAAGCCGGAGCGCTGCAAGCCAGTCAATCTGTCCTATAGGACAGCCGTCGTGTGCTCATCACAAATACAGCTCAGCAATAACTTACAATGTTTCCAAGCCAAAATAAAACGTACTGTTGAATATTTTGAACATAATTGAATTGGACGGCAGCGATGTCTTCCAATCCGAAAGATAATTAAAAAATCAACAGCTTCTTACTAACATATTTCGGTCTTTATTTTAACCTATCTATGAGCTGGACTGTAGACCCCGATATTGAGCCTGTTTGATACTAATCCTGCCGTGAATTAAATATTAATTTATGTTTATAATTTTGCAGGTCTGTTGTTTGTCGTGGATAGCTGTGATAAGGAGAGGTTGTACGAGGCGAAGGAGGAGTTGCATCGTATGAGTAAATGTGACGAGCTGCGCGCTGTACCTCTAATAGTCATGGCCAACAAACAGGATCGAGCAGGTAGGCGGATAGTTCAAACACTTAAAGGGGCATAGTCACACAGGATGCGTGAAGACATTAAATTTACATACTTTTAGAAGCTTAAATTGTATACCTCAATGCAATGAAATGAAATAAATCTTAACAGATGATCCCTTTCCATATATATTTAAAGAATTTTTGTTTGTGAATTTGAATTAAGGGGTACGAGGCGCTAATTCTACAACAAACAACAAAATTATAATTTCCTACGGAATGAAATCACCACATGCTAACACATTCCATTGAGGTATACACGCCTCTAAAAGTACACAATATAGAATTGTTTATTTTCAAGCGTTCTGATGTGAATGTTCTCATTTAACCAAACCATGATACAACAAAAACATGACGTACAAATAACAAATATGTTGATAATTTGCTTAATTTCATTTTGGTGGAAACCACATGTTCCAGACATTAATTTCAGATTTTTAACAGTTTTTCTTCATGTAATGAAATGAAGAATGCACAATTACTAAAAAATGATAATGTTGTTGCTTCGAAAGAAATTTTGACTTAGTGAATCTGTATGAGACGAATAGATATTGTCTAGTGAATATACTTGGTGAATAGAGTGATCTATCTCTAGCCATAACCCTCCCATCTCTAGCTATGCCCCGCATATTTCTAACTATGCTCATCCAGTTTCTACCTATGCCCAGCCCGTTTCTATCTATGTCCAGCCCGTTTCTACCTATGCCCATCTATAGCCAGCCTGTTTCTATCTATACATCGCCAATGTATAGCTATACCCGAGTAGTAATGGATGGGGTAGGGGGTGGGGGTGGGGGCTGCCCGCTACTGTTACAATGGAAATCAATTAAAAACACATTAATCAAATTTAAAATCAATCTAATTTCACGGTTGAGTGATTTAGAACAATAGCGGGCAGTCGCCCCCCCCCCCCCCCCCCATTACTAATTACCGGCCCATTTCTAGCTATACCCCACCAATTTCTAGCTATGCACACCCATTTCTAGCTATACCCCGCCCGTTTCCTTCTATAGCTCGCCAACTTCTAGCTATACTCCGCCCATTCCTAGCTATACCCCGTCCGTTTATAGCTACGCTCACCCGTTTATAGCTAAGCTCACCCAACTTTGTACGCGTATTGAAATCGATTATAACTCTGAACCCTGAATTCATCAAATACAAGGACCGTTCTAGTTTTCGCTATGCCCCGCCCATCTCTCGATAAGCTCCACCCATGCCTCACTCGTGCTGAGATCGATCGATCTCTGAACTCCATGACTATCAATTTTTAGAAAACTACAGGTCATCTGTTGAATATCTAATTTGAATTGAGTGCTGTTGCTGCCTATGGCAGCAAAAGCGTCCGTCCGGTTAAATTAATTTCAAAATATTCAACAGCATCTTTATTACATAGTTTTCTGGAAATTGATAGTCAGAGAGCTCAGAGATCGATCGATCCCAACACGAGTGTGGTGTGGGTGGAGCTTAGATAGAGATGGGCGGGGCATAGCTAAAACTGGAAAGGTACATGAAAAAGCTTTGCACATTTAAATCTGAAGTAACACGGTCGATTACTCGTACTTTCTGTCGTTCCAATATTCACGTTAACCCTTCCAGGCCTGACATCGCAGCGTATGTATGTCGTTCCAATGTTAACCCTTTCATGCATGGTATCGCAGTGCATGTCAGCCGTTCCAATGGCTATGTTAGCCTTTCTATGTCATGACAAGCATTACAGAAAGGTTGTTGAATATTTTGGGTATAATTCGACTGGAAGCCGCTGCTGCCTTAGACAGCAACGGCTTCCAGTCTAATTAATTTTAAAATATTCAATTTATTGTATCCATTTGTTCTTTCGTATGGAAATGAAGATGGCAAAGCTTCTGCGTATTTTCTTATAAGTTTATTTCATTTCTATGCTTCTTTTCACACAGATGCTCTAACGCCCTCTCAGATAGCGGATGTGCTCTGTCTGGGACAGTTCAAGGATCGCTATTGGCATGTGCAAGGGTCTTGCGCAGTAAAGGGCACAGGACTCGTGGAGGCGATGACGTCATTAGTATCTCAGATGAAAGATACGAAAAAGAGACCGCGAAACAAAAGACGGTTAAGTCTACACGGATAACATGTTATAAGCGAATACAGTCGGGAACCGTGCAATATTGACGCCATAGTGCTATTATATAAACTAGTTGGGCCATTAGTGCTAATTTAATTAATAACGACATTTGCTCAACAAATTTGTCGAAAAAAACTAGCTTCAAAATCTTTTTAAAATCAATTTCATCTTGCATTGCCGTGATGCCAAGTTAAACGTATTGTGGAATAACAGTAACGATTTAAACAGACCGGTGTCGGTGAGAGATTAGATAACACTGCAAAAAGTAGGAGCGAATTGATTGAAAGTCGCTGCTGTGTTGGGAAGAAAACATTTGATTAATTCTGCGAAATTTAGTTTTAATCATTCATCAGTGATCACTCACGTATCAGACGTCAGAATCAAACACGTCAATCAGTAGCTGACGTCACGATCAAAATGACCGTCACACACGTGGCAATAGTCCGTCATGGAGGTATCGGAACTTGTCTTTGGTGAATGCACACATTCTGATGAATAGATCGTGAAACTAATTTACCTGGGAGTTATTGCTGCCATAGGGCCTATCTTACCTGTATAGTTTGAAAGTTAGATTCTGGGAAGTCAGGTTTCAAAGGTTTAAATCGATTCTACCATGCGTAAGAAGTGGGTGGAGCTTAGCGATAAATGGGCGGGGCATAGCTAGAACTGGATTCCTGTATTATGCCTTGTACTTGATACAGTGAACCATTCCATTTTCAGCTTTGCCCCACCTATCTCTAGCTAAGCTTCACCCACATTTCGCTCATGTTGGGATCGATCAATTTCTGACATCCCTGACTATCAATTTCCAGAAAACTATACAGATAAGTTTTTGAATATTTTGGAACTAATTTGACTGGGCACTGTTGCGGCCTATGGCAGCAAAAGCGTCCAGTCAAATTAGTTTCAAAATATTCAACAGCATGTTTATTAAATAGTAGAGACATACAATTTGTACAACATGTCAGACTATTATGAATTAAGGACTGGCCAAGTAGCATCATTTATGACATAATGATTATGACGTCATCTTACACGCCGCTTAGCTGCTTATTTCGTCATATGACGTCAGATGATAGATGGGTACTCTGGAAAGGTGAATTCACCCAGCAACAGCAAATTAGTTTCAAAATATTATATCTTTTAATATACTATTTAATAAACATGCTGTTGAATATTTTGAAACTAATCTGAATGGCCTCTGTTGCTACCATAGGCAGCAACAGCGTCCAGTAAAATTAGTTTCAAAATTAAATATTTAACAGCTTGTCTGTATAGTTTTTTGGGAATTGATAGTCAGGGAGTTCCTAGATCGATCGATCCCAACATGAGCGAGGTGTGGGTGGAGCTTAGCTAGAAGTGGGCGGGGCTTTAGCAAAAACTAGAAAGGTCCATAGACTTAAAAGCAGAGGTTGGCACATTTTATCTCACATAGCCATATATCTATCACGAATTGTAACATATATTTATGTAAATCTTGTAAAAAAGAACAAATATAATTGTAAAATATGTACAGTATCAATAACATATGAATTAAAATAAGCAAATCAATTAATAAAATAATCATCTATTTTATTCTCTTCGAACCGCTTCCAGAAATGCTGCCCGGACCCAGGGTATATACGCCCAGGCTCATTTTGGATATATCCGCCCAGGCCCACTCTGGATATATCTGCCCAGGCCAACTCTGGATATATCCGCCAAGACCAACTCTGGATATATCCGCCCAGGCCCACTCTGGATATATCCGCCCAGGCCCACTCAGGATATATCCACCCAGGCCAACTCTGGATATATCCGCCACGCCCACTCTGGTTATACACGCCCCAGCCCACCCTGGATATATCTGCCCTGGCCCACTTTGGATATATCCACCTAGGCCCACTTTGAATCTATCCGCCCCAGCCCACTTTGAATATATCCGCCCCAGCCCACTTTGGATATATCCGTCCAGGCCCACTCTGGATATATCCGCCCCAGCCCACTCTGGATATACCCGCCCCAACCCACTCTGTATATATCTGCCTGGCGCACTTTGGATATATCCGCCCAGGCCTACTCTGGATATATCCGCCCCAGCCCACTCTGGATATATTCGCCCCAGCCCACTTTGGATATATCCGCCCAGGCCCACTCTGGATATATTCGTCTGTGCCGACTCTGGATATGCCTGCCCAGGCCCACTCTGGATATATCTGCCCGACCAACTCTGGTTATATCCGCCCATACCCACTTTGGATATATCTGTCCCAGCCCACTCTGGATATATATGCCCAAGCCACACTGGATATATCCGCCCAGGCCCACACTGGATATATCCGCCCCAGTTGACTCTGGATATATCCCAACAGCAAGGTTAAGATGAACTCGTTTGAACCCGGAAGTCCGAAATTCAAAAGACATATACGTTTTAACCAATATTCTGTTCAATATTTTGAAACCAACTTGGCTGGGATCTGTTGCTGCCTATGACAGCAACACGATCCTGCCAAATTAGGTACAATATATTCAACAGATTACTTGTATAGTTACCTCGAAATTGAGATTCGGGGTCAAAGAGTTAACCTTTGATTTCAATACCCGTCCATCCATCGACTCATTCGATCGATCAATCAATCAACACGATTGCCACCCCATCCCATTGGCACCCCGCCCAATTGCACCCAATTCCAACCAATCACACTCGAGCAACCAACCAACCATCCAATCAATCAATTATTACATCAACCATCCAACCAACCAACCAACCAACCAAACAACCAACCAACCAAGCAAGCACCCTCCCACCCAATCCGACCAAATCCCACAAATGCACCAAATCCCACGAATTAGATTGTTCTCGTGCTAAATGTTGCATCGTGAAACTTCTCCATCATACTTTACTCCGATTTGTTGGAGAGAAATAAAAAATAAACTATATAGGCCTATAGATTAGGATTGATACGTTTGGTTAGTGCTGGTCCACACGCGTCAAAGATACCTCCCTTGAATTTCTCAAATGACAATAGAGAAACATATTGTGATACAGCATCATACCTTATAGTGCTGCTCCTGTGTGTCTTCATTTGTGATTTCTGATAATTTGTCAATAGTATTCCTTTGTTTCGGCCTAATTAATGACGGGCGTTTATACACATTGCTTAGAGATTAGTAAATATCTTGCATTATTTACACCCAGTCAAAGCATCCTGATAGTTTTCTTTAATCTCGAACTCTAATATTGCAGCTTAGGCCTTATGTTACATATTTTGAAACTAATTTGACTGGGTGCATATGGCAGCAATAGCACCCAGTTAAATTAGTTTCAAAGTATTCAGGGGCATATTTATTAAATAGTAACAGCATCCAATTCATACAACCTGGCGGACCATCATTCATGGCGTAATGATTATGGCATCATCCTACACATAGTTGTTTATGACGTCATGCTGGAAGTAGTAGATATATAGGGCTGCCAGAACAGAGGATGGTGGGAGCCGCCGATCTGTGATCAGCGGCTACAGGAGGGAGGTGGCTGTCAGAACAGAGGGTGGGAGGTGGTCAGAACAGAGGGTGGTTTAACGGACCACAGTATGTCGGGCCACCCCTATCATGCACTGGCTGGCCCAATAGTCAAAACCATCAAAATCCCCTTATTAGAGAAAAGCAACTGGATAGGTATACACGTCTGCGGTGATAACATGAACATTGATGAACTACTCCAAAATTGGGTAAGATTGTTGCAGCAGGGGCTTATTAGCCATACCACTTATGCCGAGAACCTGGCAGCTCTCCTTTCCGAGAAGCCACGCAGGAAGCTACCAACCACTCCCGAGAAGCCAACACCAACACCATGCAGGAAGCTACCAGCCACTCCGGAGAAGCCAACCCCAGCTCTCCTTTCCGATAAGCCCCCACCCTCGCCCACCCAGCGCTAGAAACCCCACCAAACTCACAGATGAGGAGTTCGACAGGCTTCGTGTTGCTATATTCCAGGAAGACACAATCCCAGGATTTGTGAAGGTACCACATGCAATCCAGAACTTTCTGCGGGGATAGGAACTTCCTGGACATGGGGAAAAAGATCCAACAGCTTTCCTAGAGAAAAGCCTGGACAAGATCGAGAGGAAGTTGGTGGAAGAGGTCGTCGACCTGAAGGGGGTGAAGTTCTGCCTTGCTTTCGAGATCACCCTCCACAAGGAGAAGAATGATGGGACAGAGGTCGCCACAGACCCCCTGTTCTGGTCTAAGCAGCATGCCATCCTGAAGGCAGGTGATATTAGCGAGACTGAGGAGGCCAAAGCCAAGGTGCTGCAAGGCCTTGAGACCTACACCCGCGGAGGGGGGGGGGGTGTCTGGCTGGGTAGTCGACCAGGTTGATGCATTGTACCTCAACATCGCCAGATATCAACGACTACGTGGTGGGTCCTACATCAATCTCCCCACTTCGATTAAGCGAAAGCGTGCTGTGGTTAATGTCCAGAACAAAGAGAGAGAGAGAGAGCAGAATGGCCTGGCCATTAATGTATTCGAGCATGCCAAGGGTGTCTACCCACTGCAGCTGAGTGAGGGTGATCCCGTCATTCCAACGACAAATTTTCTATTTATCAAGAAGGTTGGAAATCAACACTACCTGGATTAAGGACCTGAATCGTCTGCTCTATTATCAGCATTGGTATAAAGGGAGAAAGCACTGCTGCGAGCGGTGTCTCCACTGTTATTCTCGCAAAGACCTTCTCATCAAGCACAAACCGATGTGCTGCGGCATCAATGGCAGACCAATGTGCATAAGAATGCCTACAGAGGACAGGACGATGCTACAGTTCACCAACCACAACAAGCAACTCAACGTGCCATTCATCATGTATGCCGACTTTGAAGCCCTAACAACCAAGATTGAGGGGGCCAGAGGTGAATCCGGCTCAGAGTAGCAGTACTGTAGCACACAGAAAATGCAACACCATGTGATCCGTGGGTTCTCATTCATTGTGGTCCGGTGTGACGGTGTCAGTGAACCACCAGTGCTGTATCGAGGAGAAGATGCAGCTAAGCACATCCTGGATCGATTGGCATGGCAAGAGGAGAACATAATGGCCGTGCTCGCCCACCCTAGGCCGATGGAGATGACTAGAGAGGACTGGCGAGCTCATAAATCCAGTCAGTTGCCATGTGTGCGACAGACCATTAGATGGGGACAGTGTCAGAGATCACTGCCACATCACTGGTCTCTACCGAGGAGCAGCACACAATGTGTGTAATCTAAAGCTGTGACTCAACCCTAGGACCACCACCATCCTGGCCGTGTTCCACAACCTGCGTGGGTATGATTCTCACCTCATCATGCAGGCCATCTCCCAAACAGAGGGACAGATCAACTGCATCCACAACAATATGGAGAAGTACATCGCTTTCAGCTTCCATCAGCTGCGGTTCATCGACTCAGCCCAGTTCCACCCAGCATCACTTAACAAGCTGGTAGCTAGTTCCACAACGTTCCCATTTATAAAATAGTATGAACCTAGCACTGCCAAGCATGAGCTCCTGACCCGCAAGGTTGTATACCCATATGAGCACATGGATGTGTGGCACCATTTCAATGAGACCTCTCTCCCACCTCAAGCTGCTTTCTACAGTAAACTTTCTGTTGAGGGCATATTTGACAGTGACTACAACCACGCATAGGCTGTCTGGGCCCAGTTCAGCTGCCAGACCATGGGAGACTATCATGACCTCTTTCTGTGGTCTGACACTCTGCTCCTTGTAGATGTCTTTGAAAACTTCCGCATCACATGCCTCCAGCAGTATCATCTGGACCCAGCACACTATTACACAAGCCCGGGGTTCAGCTGAGATGCACTTCTAAGGAAGAAAGGTATAGAGCTGGAGCTCCTCACTGACTACGACATGTATCTCTTCATAGAGAAAGGAGTCAGGGGTGAGGTATCAATTGTCAGCAAACGCTGTGCTAAGGCAAACAACCCACACATAGCTGGCTATAATCCACAATAGCCGACAAGCCACATCATGTATCTGGATGCTAACAATCTCTATGGCTGGGCAATGAGCCAACACCTACCAACTGGGTGGTGTGAGTGGGTGGAGGACATTGATGTCAAAGAGATTACACAACTTCCTAGAGGTTGAGGTACCCACAAGAGCTTCCTGACATGCATAATGCCACCCGCTGGTGCCTGAATGTATGAAGGTGAAGGGAGAGTGGCTCTCAGAGTATCAGTGTTCATTGAGCGAGTTGATAGCAGAGACGGCAGTGGAAAAACTGGTGCCTAACCTGAGAGACAAAGAACAGTACGTTCTCCACTACTGCAACCTGAGGCTCTACCTCAGCCTGGGTATGAGGATGTAGAAGGTGCACAGGGTTCTACACTTCAATCAGTCGCCGTGGATGGAGCCTTACATCCGACTCAACACAGAGCTCCATAAGAAGGCCAACAGCAATTTTGAGAAGGATCTCTACAAGCTGATGAATAACACTGTCTTCGGTAAAACCATGGAGAACTTGCGCAAGCGAGTGGATGTCAGGCTAGTGCTGTCATCTGAGGAGGACAAGCTGCGCTGGATAATAGCCAAGCCCAATTTCTCCCAGGCGAAGGTGTCCGATGATGATCTAGCTGCTCTCCACATGTACAAGATGAGCCTGCTGCTGAACCGCCCTGTCTATGTGGAAATGTCCATCCTGGACCTATCCAAGCACCTGATGTATGACTTCTACTACAATGAGCTGAAGCAACTATATGGTGCCAACTGTGTGCTCCTGTACATTGACACAGACAGCTTCCTGCTGGAGATCCAGACGGAGGATGTCTATGCTGATATGGCTGCGAGGAGCGACCTCTATGACCCAAGCGACTACCCAGTAACACACCCACTACACAGTACTGCCAATAAGATGGTCCTGGGCAAGATGAAGGATAAGTGTACCGGGGTGCCCATATAAGGGTTTGTTAGCCTGCGCCCGAGGATGTACTCCATCTAGCAGTCGGATGAGCAGGAAGTCAAGAAGGCAAAGGGTGTGCGGAGGGCTGTGGTTAGACAGATTCGCAATGAGCAGTACAAAGAATGCCTCTTCGAGTGAAAGGTCTTCCACCATGGTATGAACATGCTGCGAAGTGAGGATAACCACCTCTACGGGGGCCACCAGACCAAAACAAGCCTCAGCCCCTCAGACACAAAGCGATGGATCGCTCCCGATGGTATTCACACCCTGGCTTATGGTCACACGGATACCATCACGCCAATGGATGTCGAAGAGCTGCTGGTATGAGCATCATGTGACATGTTCAACTGACAGTCACTGGAGGATGTCTACTCTCCGGGTGGAGGTAGCTGGGTGTCTGTTGGGACAAGCTGAAGCTCCTCTCATACAAACTGTCGCATAGGACTGCTCTCCGAGCATGCCAGGTAGTACAGCGTACGCTGTCCAGCCGTCTCCACATACCTGACAATCTTGTGTACATCAATCAACCAGTTAGGGTCAGTCCCCTGCCTACATCCACCATCCAAACTCGCCAGGCTCATACAAATACAGAACCAGGGAATCGGATGGAAGTCTGTCCTCCGAGCATGATTGACATCGAGGTTGGGCCACAGAGGATCGCTGAATGGCCTTGAATGGCTTCTGTCCTATCCGCCTAGTAACCTCAGCATTGGATCTCTCCACGACAATGGGCAAGCCTCTGACCCATAACCTGGAATGACCACCCGCTGGGACAGCCATCTCCTGAGCATACTGATGTGGGAACGGTCTCTCTGCCAGTGTCCTGTTCCACCGCTCGACGATAGCCTGGGCACAATGATGTCCCACCTTGCCTCGCTGAATCACCACACCATGTTTGCGCATAAGGAACGCAGTCTCACCTCTAAACTCCTGACCCTCATCCACTTGCAGCAACTCTGACCACTGGGGTTTTTGCGGGTCCTCATAGATACTCTGGAACCCGGCAGCCGTCTGACCCGAAGACATATCCATGAGAGGCACTGCCGCCTTGTACCTACTGGCGTCATCGACGATGGTGAGGGCGTACTTGTAGGTCTTGCATATTCCTCGGGAACAGATCCGATCATGTGGAAGTAATAGCACATCAGCCTAATGGACTCTGTTCGGAACAGGTTCATCGAAGTGTGCATACCGAATGTGCCGTGGACGAGGTCTGTAGATCTGCCACATCGCCTGTCTATTAAGCCACTGGCCAACCACCTTCAAGGTAATTCTATGACCCTCGCGACATGCAGCCTCGAACAGCTGGTGAACCTCGCGATAATAGCCACTGGGCCGGTAATAGAGATCTTCAAGAGAGGCTGTCAGGACCTTGGATCTCATTGGATCTCATTGCTGACGTCAACTCCTGTCCTCTCCTGCACAGCTCGGGCAAACTCTAGACAGACGAACAGACGACTGTCATTCATCCGATCATCGATGAACACCTCTTCAAATACCTTGAACACTGCGATCTGATCTCTGCTACACTAGCGCACTCAAAGAAAGGAAGCTTATCGACAAAGGCTTGCCAGTTAAGGGTCTGCAGAGAAGCCATCCTATATAGCACATCTTAAATGTTCAGCAGCCCAGATGACTGCGAGTGCTATCACAACATACAGGAGCCACGGGCCAGCTACTCTGAAGAATGTGCCCACTCTCGAGGCAATAGATGGAATGGCCTCGGAAATCTTTTCAACTCCATGGAGTGCAATGTTGGCGATTTTGTGGACCATCTCACCAGCCTTCATCATGAACAGAGCAATCAGAGCCCCAACTGCCGCTAGTGGGCCAAGAGAGCCCTTCACATAGGTATGATAAATCCCTTTGGCTTGGTGGATTAGTCAGCTGGATTCTGGCTCTACATCATCACCATCATAGTTCTCATCATAGGCCTCCTCATCATAGGCATCCTCATCATTATCCTCGTCTTCATCATAGTCATCCTCATAGTCTTCATCATAGTCCTCAACTGGATCCTCGAAAGATTCCAGTTCATACATTGGTGGCAGTCTTGCTGACTATATGGTGAGTTTAAACCACCTGTATAGACATGGCATCTGCAATCTTGAATGCAGGCGTGTTTGCGTTTGTGAACTGGGGTCTCAACTTCACTGACCATAAGGCGGTGGAGGTAGAGAGAAAACGTCATAACCAGGCGATGGAGAAGCTGTCTAAGGAGAAGTTTGAGTACAGCAAGGCACTCGAGCATATGCACCAAAGGGAGGCACGCCAACGGCAACAAAGGGCTCAAGCCACCATAACATCAAAGAGGCTGATGAGAGTCTCGATGAGTACTACGAAGCTGTAAAGCTCTCCGAGCCGACTCGTGATTATGAGACATCAGGAGATCAGAAGACGGTCAAGGCCATATTAGTAGTGGCTGCTGCAGCAGTGGTGGTAGCTCGGACAGCTGCTGGAGTTATGCCCTACGCGGCTCACGGCACTACAAGCTGAATACCTCCATTTTGCGAGAAGTGAATCTTGCTATAGCCAGAATACAGCACCATTACTCTGACCGGGCGAGTGTCCCCTCGCTCGCCGAACAGATTACCAATATGAAAGCTGAGCTGGTTGCCATGGTTAGGTGTGATGTCCCTTCCTCCGAGGTGCCACTGACCTTCGAGCGCTGACTCGAGAGCCTCGCGGCCACATGTCAGGTGGAGTAGGGCATATGCCTTCATTCAGCCAGATCGCACACCTCGCCGAGTACGTTGGTCCCAGCCACCACAAGTTTGAAGTCGTCTGGCTCCCTCACCTCCTGGACCACCCTCCCTTCTGAACCAAGACTGCTACAGGCTATGCAGTCCGAGGCACCTCGTTGCAATGTCAACTCTAGACGCTGGTTAGCCATGTCCTGGACCGGCTGATGCTCTCGCTCTACTTCTAGGATTCGTTGTCTGGAGCCTGCATGATTTAGTTCCTGGTCATTCTCATCATGCCAGACCTGAAGGTGTGGAGAGGTCATCATTACTCCATCAAGATGTTCAGTGTACACACGAGGGAACAGCTTGTCCTGTATCAAGGCCAGGTTAATGTGTGTGTTCTCGAGGAGGGATAAGAGTGGAACCACAACAAGTGTTTCTATGTCTGGTTGTAAGTTGAATTCTGTGAAGCCATCATTACATCCGATGGCATAGTACCCTTCCCCCTTTGCGTAGTAGTCTGGTCTACGATTCAGTGGAGCCAGGACCCGGTACTCATCATTCACATAGGTGGTGTCCAGGGTGTTGTTGCTCTGCATAATCTCCCACCTGCTCACCACCTGTGGGAGCTCTACCTTCTAACTTGAGCATTATGCTCCTAATCTCATGGATCTGGCCTGAGATGGCAACGACGATGAACTTCTCTGCTGTGGATAGATGGTTTGCATCATAGATACTAGGTCGAATGACTGTCAGACAGTCCTTCCGAGGATCAGTGTGGTGTGAGGCCACATGTTCAACTGCCCAATCTGGATGCTGTACATATTGCCGCATGTTTAAACGAAGCTGTAAAGCTCTCCGAGCCGACGCGTGACTATGAGACATCAGGAGATCAGAAGACGGTCGAGGCCATAGTAGTAGTGGCTGCCTTAAATGGCAGGCCAAAGAATCATGACTTCTTCACCTCGGGTAGTTGGCGCTTTGCTGTTGCATTCGCATGGCCATCCACTGTGATATGGCTCACGCTGATGGTGCCAAGCTTGAGATTCTCCCCCATCTTGTTGGAATGAGCTCCGTGGTTTCAGGAGATCCTTAACCAGGTCCTGTGCATAGGACTCGGCCGTAACCTTGATGGAAGCACCCTCATCGACTGCGAGCATACCTCGCATCACTGCCCTGTCTTTGATGCCCATCCCCTTGTATACAGTCTTGGCCTTGTTGATGCCTGATTGTCCTACCGTGTCAGTGTTTCCAATGAGATCTATGGCTGGGATGGTACCTCGGATCTCTCGAGGTTCTCCCTTCTCATCGAAGTCTAGGAAAGAGAGAGGGGCAACAGTGTCCTCTGAACCGAGGCGTACCTCGCCTAAGTTAGCGAGATCACCTAGCGCTTTGCTCTTTAGGTATGTGAGTGACAGAGACATTGTTGAGGTATAAATACGTCTTAAACCTAGTCATATCCCCAGTGGAATAGGTGGGCATAGGTATACCATGTGGTGGGCCAAGTAAATAAGTAACAATGATCCGGATACTGGCCCTCTCTAGCCTTATGGGCTAACCACCATTTCTGGGTATTGGAAATCCTCCGTCCGTGGGATCGACTATGTGCTACCGGCTCTGGAACAGCACACCATGCCTCGTAGGCAACTGTTATCTCATTATCCTGCCAGGCTTCCATTATGTATAGAATCTTAAAGCTAGACATAAGCCACAATGATCTCAGCCATAGCCTCGTTGCTAGCCCTATAACCACGCCTTCCATTAGAGGAATGCGTTCACCTATGATCTTGGTGGCAACAGTATAGGAGATGCCACCGATGGCGATCTTTGGTATGGGATGTGTTATTCCTAGACAGTGGTCGACAACCATATTCAACACTGTAGTGAGAACAGCAGCTCCAGCAGCAGGAATAACCTCATTACCACCTGTCTTCTTTACCATGGCCACATTCACGGCCACGTTACTGGCGACATGAATTGCCATGGGCTTAGCCTGTGTCAGTAACTTCTGGGTCTTGCTTTTGAGCAGCTCCTCCACCTGAGACTCACCTGGATCTCTAGGAGTTGCTTTACAATCTGTATCATTGACATCATTGTATAAGCCCTCAGTATACAGCGCTTTTAAACATGTACATTCTACCTCGAGAGCACTAAGCAGATCTAGCCAGTCTGCATCTGTTAGCTGATTGGATTGGTACTCGGGAATATCCAAAGCACTATACATAGCGACTTAAACCATGGACCTATGCACTAAGTACTATGACGTCTTCCACACCGAATTGAAGGACTATAAGAAGAAGTCTCCAGATGAGCTCGCCCAGCTCTCTAATGCTGAGGTAAGAGAGGAGCTGACAGTCGTGAAGCTAAACTTAGGATTTGGTAAGGGGCAGATCTGTTTCATCGAATACCTCATTATGGGCGGCAGTATCATCGAGTAGCTCCTGCATACTAAGGGATTCTACACGGAACGGGAGTATCTGTCGGACATGTTCCAGCAGCTGCAGGCATCCATGGCATCCGCCAACTCTGAGTTGAATAAGGCTCTGCGCTAGAAAAAGGCTGTACCACCAAACCATACAGTCCTTGGGTGTGTATGCTGACAGCGTGTTGGGGCTGTTGGGCAGGCCAAGTTAGATCAGGCAATCTCATTTGCCATGACTCCCGAACCGGATGATCTATTGCTCGAAGAGCTTGAACTACTACCAGTGGTGGAGAAGACTGGTGACGAGCACAGCAATAGCCAGACCTAACACCACTTGTAAGGCTAATGTCCCAGTGCTAGCACTGCTGCTGGGCGAGGTGGTGGGTGTCAGCACGGGTCACCGTTTGTCGTCGAGCACTCCTGCTGTTCCAGCAGTCGGAATGACAGTCGTAACGATGGTAGCACTGGCTTGCGGAGATGCTTGTGTCACAGGGGTTGGGACAATGATGTCAGTGTTAAACCCAAAGTGGACACTGGATGAACTCTCCTCAACTATCATGTTATTATAACCCCTGACCACCAGGTCCTCGATATTCACAATCAGGTTGCTCGGAATAAGCCGCGGGTGTGGAGATATGGCAACGTCCAGCTGGCAGCGGGCCTTCTGTAAGGCTTGCTGGAACTTGGCAATGAGGCTGCTAGGGTCTGCAATGATGATCATATCCTCGACGAGACTGCTGAACATAGTCTGCACCTCTTTGGCACTCACCCCATCTATAGAGTGGCGCAGCTTGGTCTAGGCCATCAGAAAACAATAAATAATGCTTCTAAGGACTGGTTGATTCGAATGATCCCTGCTGGTGTAAACCCTGAGGTTGTCTGTGGGATAAGGTATTTCCAGGCATCTGGGTGGTCTTGCCTGATGTGGGTTATTTGCATATTCTACACCCTTGCACTGGGCAGTGAGTCTGGATCGAATGAGAACGTCGCTGTCTTCTGACGACTGATATTTCAGGGTGTTTGATAGGGGAAGCCTAAGTAGCTCGTCTCGGGTCGCCATACATAACGCCTAGACCATTGTTGTCTCCGCAATGGAAGCGATAGTCTGAGAGGGCGTTGAACTCTTGCTGGAGTCTACTGGCTGCTGAGAGGCTGTAGCTAGCGGTTCCTGCGGGCTGTGGGTTGAAATCATTCGTATCAGGCAGGCTTGTACCCAGCTCATGGAGGATTCGTCTCATCGTGTAGTACACATGGAACCTGAGACAGTTGGCAATGAGCACAGCTTCGGGGGTACCAGAATAGGAGTGCAACAAACCCGCCCCAATGCCGCATCCTGCTGTGGCACACCACATGGCAAAGTTCAGCTGTTGGTTCCAGAACGAGAGATTCGGGCCTGCCATCCAGGTAAGAGCTTTCTTCGCAAACTTGATGGTGATTGCAAGGTTGGTCAGTGGTCGTGGATTGATGGAGAAGCTGATGCGGGACCGCCCATCGACCATAATGGAGATCAGGGTTAGGTCTGGTATGTCATCAAGGAGACCACGTAGTCCAGCTCTCGAGCGGGTCCAGAGTGTACCCAGGAGGGGCGGTTGGGTCTGGTCGATTGTCGTGAGGTTCGTTGGGAAGGCCATCTATAGTAGTCATCTTAAAGCCGCTGTTCCAGCCGCGGGCACAACATACTATTTGACACCGTAGTCATCATCGATGCGGCCCCACAGCAGCATCTCGTTTTTTAATGCCTGGAGCTGGAGCCTTTGAGGTATTGCTGGCGCGCCTTGGTTTATCTGCGCAGTACAGGGTTTGGAGCTTGAATATATGGTGGTACTCTTCATCACTGACCTGCCCATCATCGAGAGCTTTGCTGACAAACTCGTCCATAGCCCATAGGCTGCTCTGTGCCAGTGTTACATACTTAGCATGCTTCTCCAGCTTCCTGGTGATCTGACGCTGTCCAACCACCAAGCCGGTGGCCAGGACAGCAGAGGCACGAGTCACTCCACCCAGCAGGATTGCAACGATAGCATCCACCCCTGTAGCGAGGGTGGCAACGGTGGCCACACCAGCACCGGCTCCAATCACACCCGCAGCTGTGGTTGTGCGTGCTAGACTGTTGTAGACTGTTTTATATCGCCTGCATTTTCTGCTGTACTTTTCTGCCACATGAACGAGATTCTGTCTGATGGTGTCAATCTGCTGGAGTCGTCAGCCGTGTACTGTACCCTCCTCAGCTGTCAAAGAGGGATATAATACAGACTGCTTTCGCCACTCCGATTTAGCCATGGTATACCTAGGTCTTAAACTTGTGCTAGCACTGCATCACCTGTGGGATCTGACTATGAGTCATTGTCGGATTTAGCTTGGAGAGACTGGCAAACCGAACAATCTTGTTGGTGTGGAGACATACCTCCCTCAAACACCCCTTATCCAGCATAATGTCAGGTGCCAGTTGCTTTCACAGCCATGGCATCTGAAACTTCACCTTGTCAGCCTGGTAGTATTCCCGCCGTTGGCAGGCTTTCCTGGATTTATACTTCACCCTTTCCTCTTCCCACTGCAAGACTTCCACAGACTCATCACACTCGTCATCCGAGAAATCATACAAGTTTGGCTCTGCGATGCCCTCCTCTGCCGGATGAGGCGCTCCCATTCTTGGACAGAGTTGTAGTCCCTTCGTCTCCGTGTCTCTCTGGCGTTCTGGTCATACCAGCTCACCCACTACAATCACTTGCCTTCGCGTCGACAACGCTTTTCCTGTACCGCTATATCTACCATCCCGGAGAAGGTGTGTGGCTATCTACTTTTTCAACATCTTGGTGAATGCTTGATAGGTCTGATATGATGTCATGATGGGGATAGGTCAATAAGTAGCAGCAGCATAAACTCTAATTGGGCATCCGACACACCATACATGCTGGCATATAGACTAATGGTGGAGCTGTCAAACAGGTGATTTATGTAGGTGAACATGTTTAGGATGATCGCTTTCCACAGTTTGCTGGTAGATCCTGGCAGATATTCTATCACGTCTAACCCTACTTCAGTCAGTGAGCTGTGGTAGGTACCTCCCGGTGGCGGATGTAACACATCGGCATGTACGTACGCGGTGGAATGCTAAGCTATCTTGAAGATAACCCATTCTATGCGATACTGAACCACACGTCTGCCGAGTAGAGATGGTCTGATGACATTCTCCACGTTTTGGTGTAGCAATCAGACACTCGGCATGGCTATACACTCCGTTTAAATATATATATATACAGGCATGCACAACCAAAAATGGTACTGATATGTGAAATGGTGTTTACTTAAGTATGAAATCTAGTGTAGAAGCATTTTGTTTTATGTTGATTTTAAGAAGACCGGGAAGCAAGTTCGCAGAGGGATCAGTTCGCACAGGGATCAGTTCGCACAGGGATCCTGCACAAATCAATTAAATTAAAGGTTCTAGTCAAAATACCAAACGATATCAATCAGAGATTGCAGACCCTCATCCTCTCATTTTTTGTCATATTGTAAAGCCTTTCAGATTTTCTAGATACTTGTTTTGATCACGCCCAAGGTTGTGGAATCCCAGTGTTCGGTCACACCCTTTTTTGTGGTAAAATCTGTTCCAAATCGAACTAGTATCTTCCGAGATATCCATAGATCCGAATTTAATTCAATCCGAATCCAGATTCGTATCTGGATCACATTCAGCGCTCTGGAAATCTTCTTACACGGTAAGCTCCTTTGTTATGTCATTCGGATCATTAGTTTTTTAGATACAGCTTTGGACACACGTATTCACATATGTAATTTACATAATATATGCACATAAGTAGAATATTTAAAATGGTGCTCAAATTCAAAATGCCCCCCAGGATACCAAAATGGTGACGTTTCTGCAAAATGTGACATAAATTTTCGAGAGCAAAATATTCATTGCCGGGTATATTATAGACCTATTACAAACAGATTAGGAATAGTCTATCAAAGATAACTATAACATTTTGGAAATGGTCGCCAGTATGCTGTACTATGTTAGATTTTATTATGCCAGTACACTGGCATGGTGCATTTCAAGTTTGCTTTTAAAACATTTGCCCATTTTCCAAACAACCTTTCTTGCAGATATACTAATTCTAATTATCAACAACGTTTGACATGCTGAGCTAGTACAGCACTAATTGGAGAATTGTTCTATATATAACAATACATACGTCTAAACTGATGATGGCGCACTTTATTCACTTTACTAATGGGTGATCCCCGGCTGTAGTAGACAACAAGAAGCCACTCTATTGCATCCAAGTACATAATCCATAAGGAACATATTGTATTACAAACAGAAACGGCGTGAAAAAGTAACGAAGCTCCACCCACCCCCCACCCCACCCCACCCCACAACTATTCAGCACTCATGTGACAGCAATTGTATTAGTGGCATTACCATGAACAGAATAAAATCTGTGTACCATGTCAAATGGCCAGACATATTTCATATGCCTCTGCATGACACTGGTTACTGTGAGCTAGTGTCTGCTTCATGAACCATAATCTATGTGTGTCCTTGGTCGGTATGGGCTGCTTGAAGCTGAATAGACATGGTTTGCAGCTGAGGTAAATCTAATGTGACGGCTACTTGCAGGCGTTCTTCAAAGTCGGTGGGATGTATGTCGGGATGTATGTTGTAGACAGGAATTCTACATGGTTGCATTGTATTATTTGGGAATTTGCAAGCAATACATCCAAATATTTGGATTTTCTTGACCAAATTTAGCCATTAAAGGGTTAAAACATTAATACTTATTGGATTTTTCAACAATATAATACATCAAAACAATAATTCCAGTGATAGCGGAAGCCATATTTCTATAAGCAGCTGTTGTGGAACTCGGTAACACTCTAGACTACCTGGTTCACCAATCGAGTGCACAAAGCTGACGTGTGTGTGTGTGTGCGTGCGTGCGTGCGTGCGTGCGTGCGTGCGTGCGTGCGTGCGTGCGTGCGTGCGTGCGTGCGTGCGTGCGTGCGTGCGTGCGTGCGTGCGTGCGTGCGTGTGTGTGTGTGAAGCCGACGTGGAACCAGTTCTGCATAGAAACCTGCAGATGTAATCCAGCAGGCCTAATAGACGGACTTGAACCGCTTGGCTCAGGTATGTCTCATACTTAGATATATTGAGTATTTAGTAATTGTGTGCTTAATCTAATGTTATGCTGTGCAAAAGTACTACAATTGCTGTCATGAGTAATTGGAACGTCCATCATTAATTGAAAGCAAAAAGAGTAAGGAAAAGGTTGCGGTTCTAATTATCTCGATCTTTTCTCTCTTTCTTTTGAACTTTCCCGCCATCTTGACATGTGCTTCTGATTTTTTTCATTGTTTTATTGACCTCCAACTGTTTGCAATTATTTTTGGATTCCTAAATATTGTGGTGGTAGAGAAATAATGTCTAAATCACGATTTTGCTTTGTTCACAAATATTTTGAGAAATTTAGTTTTCTCGAGGTGCACTTGAATTTCTAATCGAACGTTATGTGAAAAAATGTGAAAAGTGAAAGTAATTCCTTGCATAATCTGTCATTACTCATTTGAGCAATTTCCGATCAAATTTTTACATTTAACCACATAAGCAACATTACTGCACATAATAGGCAAGTATTATAATTAATATTTTAATTAAATCTTTGCATTAAATACACGTACAGTCACGCTGCATGAAAAACGATATGTTTTCGTGGTAGCAAAACGTGCTGAAATTCAAGTTATGTATTTCCATTGTAACAGGCATTTCTCACGAAAATGTCACAATTCATGCGCCAATGAGGATAGTTGCACATTTCGAATTACCCTCAAATTAAACAAGTGACCACCATTCAATCATTTTCAATTCAGTAAATCATCCAAATGTTTGTTTTGTTGATAAGTTGATCCGTTGTTATATGATTCGAAGTGTGAAAGTCCAGATATATGCGTTGGCTATGTTTGAACTGTTGGACAGCGTATACAATGAGCTGCATGAAGCGTAACAATCACGATACTGATGATGAACACGATGATGGAAACGATGAAGATGACGAAATCCCTATGCTAGCAAATAGATATGGATTGGTAGATAAATGTAAGGACATTGTGATACAAGGACCAAATAAAGGCTGATCTGGGAGTATCTGTAGCTTTGCTAAAACGCCAGATTTTGAAGATTTTGTCGCTAAAACTTAGAAGTTATTAAAGAAGAGAGCGCAAAATCAGGCGAAATATGCGAATTTGACAGTGACTGTGATAACTGAGTAGGCCCATATTATAGAATCCGACGATGTCTATAAAGACTAAACAGATCATCTGGATCTCTAGGAAACTGTATCTAATTGTTCCCTGATCTAAGATACACGCAATTATTCAGTACATAGTTTAATTAGGCCTACCTTGAAATGCTCACCCCGTACACCAATACAAGTTAATCTTTTTTTTGGCTAAATCTACTCTCACAAATAGACAAATAAGGAGTTTAAATTCATTCTTGTGGTTAAAGGACTCGCCTGTCTTTAACATTGGGCCTGTTAGATTGGGATAATCCTAACATCTGCATCATATGATCTGTTCTGTTTGTTTCTGCAAGATCATATGATCCGAGCATCCCAATTAACGCAGCTTACTGGGTCGATGCTGGGCCGATACTGTGCTGTTTGTAATCACGTGACAAGTTTGGCTCACATAACAAATGTCAGTGAGGCGTAAAATAGCATTTGACGTAAACATGTCTTTTTTAAAAGCAATACTCGTTAATTACAATTATAGTTAAGACCATATTCCCATAGTAATGTTTCGGCATAAAAATCTTCATCAATGGGAAACACGTACTGTCGAATATAAGCATAACACAAAGAAATACAATGATGATAAACGAAATCTAACGCACGATTATGCTAAGGTGTTGAAAGAATAATCTGCAACTACCATCAGCTTTTCTTTCAGTGCACATAGACGGACTTTTATAGGTGGCTATATCAAATGGTTAGATTACCACTACCTCCACTATCGTCGCGCGATCGGTTTTGTAAAAAATGATCCGATGTGTTTTTTTACTGAGTGGATGATCAACTGTATGTATCAGATCAATGATGACAAACGAACAGACCCATTAAGGCTAGAACTATATCGATCTTGGTGGGATATCGGTTGGGGCTTAGCCTAGATCCATTTCATTAGAAACAGATCAAGGTGATGTAATCCCGACGGGGCGATCTGATTGGTCAAGATATCATACCTATTACATTGTAGCATAATTATGATCAAAACACAATGGCGGCAAAATGGTCTGTCTAGGGATAAATGTTACTGCTGACGTATACACTACCTTGCTATTAATCATTTCAGGCCAATGCAATGCATACTACTGTCACGGAAACCATACTGGAAAGCTGTTGGATATTTTGAACATAATTCGAATATAATTTCATTTGACTATTAGATGGTAACTTCACAATTTTAAGCCATTCGTAAAGGAACAGTATTGAACATGATGAAGTTATTGCATTGATTTTCCCATAAATTTGGAAATCAAATTAGTTATTTCTCTATCATGTTTATTATCTTTCTCCGATCAGAGAACTTGTGATTTTCTGGTCGTGTGCTTAGCAAAAGATAGGATCTGTTAGAAGGGAGTCCAAGTATATTTGAATACCTTTATTACATATATTTATAGCTTCTTGTCCATAGTCATAGGTATCTGTTATGATGTGTGGAAGCAGCATCACGAATGAACCAAGGCCAAAAATGGCAGCAGTTATTCCCAGCATCCGGGCCTTATGTACATGTGCACCAAAGTAGCTGATAGGGATGACGAGTATTCCAGCCGCGAAATCATACGAACTGGAAATGATGTCAACTTCAGAACTCTTCAGGAAGAAGCGTTTCTCGTAGGTGACTGTATTGGCGTTATTCAGCCCATTAACCACATAACCGGCACTGAGAAGTTATTGATGTCGCTGTATAAAAACAACAATGATGTGGCTGGGAAGGCTGTAGTAAAAGCTAAGCTGACTGTTGATTATAAGATTGCCATCTCTTCACTTCATAATTCAGGTGGACGACTGACAGGTAGATTCAGTCACTGAATTACAAATAACAGAATTATATTCGAGCAAGTAGTGAGTGCGCTATAAATGCGAATTAGGCATCTTTGATAGGAATATTTTAAAATGATAGCCAGACAGACAGACTGATAGAGTGATAGACTGGCTTATACTAGGGGTCGCAACTAAAGGCTTGATTTTACTCTCTATAGCATTTGCCCCACCTATTTCTAGCTATGGACATATGCACCGCCCATTTCTAGCTAGAGGCATATGCACCGCCCATTTCTAGCTAGAGGCATATGCATCGCCCATTTCTAGCTAGGTGCATAGGTACCGCCCATTTCTAGCTAGGTGCATAGGTACCGCCCATTTCTAGATAGGGGCATATGCACCGCCCATTTCTATCCAGAGGCATATGCACCGCCCATTTCTATCCAGAGGCATATGCATCGCCCATTTCTAGCTAGAGGCATTTGCACCGCCCATTTCTAGCTAGGGGCATTTGCACCGCCCATTTCTAGCTAGGGGCATTTGCACCGCCCATTTCTAGCTAGGGACATTTGCACCGCCCATTTCTAGCTAGGGGCATGGTTACCGCCCATTTCCAGCTAGGAGCATATGCACCTCCCATTTCTAGCTAAACTCTGTCCACTTTTTATGCGGTTGGAATTAATTTGAAACTTTGAAGCTGAATTCGCATAATACCAATATCAAGGTAGACGTGTAAGCTGCTGAATAGTTTGAAACTTATTTGAATGGGCCTGTTGCTGCCTATAAACAAAAAGTTTAGAAATGGGAGTGGCATAGCTAGCTATCAATTCTTCCATTAAAGATAAAATATGAACATGTACTTAATTTGTATGAATGCAAAGCAACAATGTACCAACAAGCATTTTCGGCTTTAGAAACACTTGTAGCCATTTCGGATGGCATGGGCCGTAACCGCATCTTTCTGATCTAGATGTCAGCTTCTTTCCGTCACGCTCTGATGAATCTTCCGTGGAGTCCGCAGTAAGAACTGTGCTACCATATTTTGAGTTGTTGTTTTCCTCGCTGGTAAACATCTGCGAAAAAAGTAGATTTGTATACATTGTGAGTGGATGAAGATTCTGGAAATGCTTGATACGTATTTGTATATTGCGCTACGTGCGTGTGTGCATACATGCGTGGCTGCGTGTGCGCGTCCGTGTGTGCGTGAGCACGTCAATGTTTGTGGTTCGAGTGGTTAACATGAAGTATGTGGATGCTAGTAAGGCCGCTTAATGAAATGATGGGGGCAGACTGGATAAAAACACCAAGCTTTTTGTGGCCTTCTATTTACCTCTTTGCTAGGATCCATCAAGTGTGACAGCTTCATTTTTGTATTATATTATTAGAAAAAATAGGTAAATTGAATATATTACTGGCATTTAAATAATTTAAAAGACAATCAAATGAACAGAGGTTTAGTTATTTATGTGGAAGCCACAACAGGCATCATTATGATGCATTTAAAATATTCAAGATATTGTCATTTATTAAGAAGATATTCAACTAAAATCAGTTTCGATGAATGCAAAGTGGCACTGTCAGAATGAATGGCTCATACTGTTGCAGTACCAATATGTTAACAATCAATAAAGCGACACATAACTATAAAATTGCAGCAGTGGCAATGTTCAACTGAATATGTGTCTATTTGTAAAAGAAATTCATTTGCCCATCCCTGTGCATCGCCACTAAGCTTTCCTGAAAGCACAGCTGCCACCACAATCACCTTTACTCTCACATACTCATGAATGTAACCAGCTCTCTACACACTTTGGAAGCAACTGAAAGCGTTAGCCACATAGGATGCCAGTAATGACGTTCGTTGTCCATTTCCCATCCCCCATCCCTCAGGATATGGTACTTGTTGTTTGGACAGGTTACAGGTCATCCATATTGATGCTTGGTAAGCAGCACTATTCGAGTGCTGCGTTAGCGCATTTTGATTTTGTGAAATCGTTTCCATTGTGGCAACACATCTTTGCGTGCCTTATCAGATGGCTGGTCTTGTCATACAGCGCAACTGCATAAGTGTAAAGCAGCTTAAAATGCTCAGCTTCAACATCCACCTCAACGAATGTGTTCTCTACCATACACTTGAACGCTGCAGATACATCAGTATATGACTTCAATAAACCACGCCACCCCAAATGCCGTTCGTTTCTCTTTTCTAAAAAAGGAAGAGAATATTACAGCATGTGACAGTGTGGGAGATAAGGTCATAGATTTGTCTTCTCCTAGGACCTGGGCAATTGTATTCATGTGAAAATAAGTGAAACTGCCCCATGCCGAAAGCTACCAATATGTCTGCAGCTGTACATATATTTTGCAGGTGGTGAATCCTTCCAATCAAGATGGCCATCAATATCCACGGTGCGAACCAAGAATGTTTCAGAGTTATTCGGCAAAACATCCTGCAATTGAAGCATTATTCTTGTGTCTGCTTCTTCTTGGTCACTTTCTTGCATTCTGCGGTTGTTTCCTTTGTCTTTAATCGCATCCCCTTTGACGAGATGTAATATGTCTTTGATCGCATTCCTTTGACGAGATGTAATAACAACCTCCTTCTGAGGGGTCACTTCACTGGGAGTAACATTGTCAGGGAGAAAGGCAAAGAGTTCCTCTTGTAGCTCCTCTTGTAGCTCGTGGAGGTACGTACTGGTCTGCCAATAGATTTCCGCCCATCGCACTGCAAGTGCACGATGACCGGGATGGCTGGTTAGCTGCGGATCTCAGGGTTGCGGATCCTGTATGACGTCTCTCCGAGAAATACAAAGACCGACTTCTAGAGCAGGTGGAACAATGATGTTCCAGTGGGGCCTTGCGACCATTGCCGCCAAGATTGAACCACACAGTTTCATCCCAACTATTAGTATCACCGGTATGACTATCCATACTAATTTAGAGTTATGGAATAATTTATAATTAAACAGTAGAAATGTTAATAAATACTATACAAACAAGGTGAATCGTTTGACACAGTAGAATGAGCATTACCGCACCAGCCGGAAAAGAGGCGTACACTATATGTCTCTAAACGAAGAAATTTTCCCTAATCACTTTAACCTATCATATCGAGCTGAATAGTAAGGTTTAGGTAATAACATGCCGGGCTCAAACAATTAGAGCACGGTCAGCGACCTCAGTGTAAAGTTGAGGATGGCGGGAGTAAGTGATGCGTGTATAAATGTTGCTGTATAGTATCTCCTAGCGTACTGCGGTCCAAAGTTTTCTACAATTAAACAAAACATATTAACTGGATGGCTATCTGCCATATACAACTAACCAACCAATGCAATAAGTAGATTGTAATTAAATTAAGTAGCTAGGTATCATAGACTGATAAACCTAGACGGTGTGGCTAATTGAAAGCACCACAGTAAACGAAGATAATATTCACAGTAATATAGAAATTATAAATGGCGGGCCTAAGACCGGGAAGGTACCTATTAGTCATTAGTGCCATATACGGAAATAATAATTAGATATACAATAGTATAGTTACTTGAATACCTAATAGTCATCGGTACGGAACAGGCTACTATGTTACTGAAATTGAGGCGATAACATATTCATAGCGCGTGAGATTTCCGCAGGTGATTCCCGCAGCTGGTTTCCGCAGGTTGGCTCCGCAAGCTGACTCCTCCAGGCAGGATAGATACGGTACACACTCAGGATAGTGAAACAGAGCAGTGAAAAAATGTCTATTAGATAGTTCCAGCAACTAGTATATAATTTATACGGTAGTGAGAAAGTTATCCGTCCGACGATGGAAATAATAACGTTGAAGGTGTGCCCATTAACAAAGAGGGCCGTATATAATGTTTAAGCAGTTACATAACTTGGTACACGGTGCGGGATGCGTCGCATAGCTCTTGCGGCGCACCTAGCAAAGTCAACCAGACTGTGGTCAAATAGTTAATTAAAACACACACGACATGCAGTGTGGAAGTTGAAGTCCACTTTTCAGCGTGTTTGACAGATCCGGCGAGTCATCCACCAAGAATCACCGTAGCTCCACATTCCATAGAATTACATTCCGGGCCCATATTTCCCTTTCCGCAGAGGTGTTCCCTTTATGCAAGTTCGGAAGCGGGAACTATAACTTTAATTATTTTGTTTCTGGATGGCCGCCCAGGAGCATCCTAAATTCCGTAATGCGGCAAGTCCGAGAACTGCTTTTACGTGCGGGTGAGCTGAAAGCCGTAAGGAACCGCAGTGATGTGCTGTATCTTCCGTCGGTGTTCGGGTCCACTCGTCTAGTCCGCACCTCCAGTCAGTTCTCGACGGGTCGGTCTCCATGACGACGATGCTCCTGATTCTTGGTTTTTCACCCCTTTTATACTACTCGTGACGTCAGAGGCAGATGCCTCAGCCAATCACCGGCCGAGCAGTAGCCAATCAGCGTGCAGCTTGATCAGTGATGTATATACCACGTTCTAGAACATTCTAGATCTTTTTATGCATACACTCGATTACGACGTCAAAAGCAATATTTTGGAAGATAATTTAAGGGGTTTTCCGTAGATAACTCAGCCATTTCTGGGCCGATTTTGAACAGGTTAACAGTTCTAGAAAGTTCGTTTTATTCTGGTCCTGATCAGTACCAAGAACAACGAGAACGGAATAAGTACAGACTTGTGTACACTATAGGCATGCACTCGCTTCCAATTCCGTGACGTGTTGTCAGGGAAGCTCTGATGCGCCCGCATGCGCACCGTGCACTTTATTGGACTTAGCCGATTTTAACGAAAGCCTCTCATAGGGCTATGTACGCGTCCTACCCATCCTACCTATCGCTTGGAGCGAATCCAGAGCGGCCGTTCCGTACCAGCTTTGCTGGGACAGCAAGTACCCATCCGGTCGGTCCGCGCTACACTCTTTGTTATTTGGACCATGCAGAAAGACTGGCCGGTTCCGAAGGATTTTATTTTTACCAGCAACATTTCTTTTGACACCTTTCCCTCTCTTTCCCTTGTACAATGTTTGATACTGCTATAAGGTAAATATCCCAATGTGCAAAAACTATTTTGGAGGTTTCCGGCTGGTTCGTGATGTATGGAACAAAAAGGGTAATTGGTATAATCATGAAAAGTTGCGATTCTGTTTCTGGAGAGCATGTGCACAACATCATCTCCATCTGGAAGTTTAGCGTCAAAGGTACATGGAGGGTGTAACTCAGTTCATTTTTCCGTTGAACACGGCTGACCAGGAGTAACAAAAGGTCAGTATTATTACTTAGATCTTAGATCTCCACAGAACTTGTTTCTGTTTCAGTTGCTTGCCTTTCCTTTCCAATGCCGAATTTATCTGAGTGAGCTGGGATATGAATGATTCACATGCTTGAAAAAGGCATACATATCTGTCTCTCTGTGCTGTGCTACGATGTAAAGTCTGGGGAAAATACCCACATCAGTCTTCAAAGTTAGGATCCAGTCAGCTTGTCTAGATTTCTGTTTAGAAGAAAGACACCTGGCGAGTAGTAGGGAGGGCTTCTTGATTCGGTCACAAATGGAGCGGGTAAGACTATCAGCACTGACTTGTGATTGTCATCGTATTGATTCTTGCCAAGTGCTTTCACAGTGTGGATAATGTCTACAAATATATCCATTCACAACATTGCTAGTATCCAGAGTCAGAAGCTCTGGAGTGACATTAAGGAAAGGAATTCCAATTTCACTGATGGTCTCTGCCAAATTTAGGGCTCGCTGTCTGGAATGTTTTTGAATAGAAGGACCCTCCTCGTGATGACAGTGATTTTCAATCTCTCACAGGAAAGCTCTCTTCGAATTCATGCAACAGTCTTGATTGTTCAGTTCCTGCTATCATCCACTTTCGGAAGGCTGATGGGTTCTCTGTAAGCCCAAGCACATCCCCGGAACTATTTACTGTGTCGTCATTCTTCTCATGTCCCTCATCAATATGCAAAGCTGATTTTCTGTTGATCGTTTTGGCAACAACGCAATGGGCATGTTGTGTGAATTCTTCCAGGGGGGGGGGGGGGATATGAAAGATGAGTCCCATTAGTTTGATTTTTTTTAATAAGAGAACTTATTTAATACTGAACATTTTAGATACACAAGAATAAGATGTTATCTTATTCAAAACAAATCCTATCATTATTACCGGTACTTAGATTCTTTCTTTTTTTTACAGAAATATACTATCATTACCATAATTAAAATGGCTTTTTTCATTATCAATATTATTAAAATAGAAAACAAAACCATATTAACCCTTTAACACTCATATCAGCCAAAAACTGTTTCTGCAGTGGTCTTCAGAAATGTCCATTTCAGACCAAGAGATTATTTTTGAAAAGTTATCACTGGAATGTCTGGCTCGATAACCGAGCTAGTCATTCCAGTGATAAATGTTAAAAAATAATCTTCTATTGGTCTGCAAATGGACATTTTCTATGAGGAAAATTAAATTTTCTTGAAAATATTTTAGGCTTAAAAGGTTAACTAGTTCAATGCAACAAACAACACACACTAGTTTCTTTACAATGCACAGAATAGAACAGCCGCCTATGCAGCAGCTTTATGTGTGGAGGGTTGTCAAAAATAAATACCCTGATAACGCATCTTACTGGGCCGATACCGGGCCGATACTGAAAGTATCGGCACGGTATCGGCCTAGCATCGGCCCAGTAAGCTGCGTTATCTGGGTATATTTGGTCATTAGGCCATATCAATTTATGTCTTTGTTTTACAAACTCTCCTAACTTAATCTTTCCATACCTAGAACAAAAATAACGTATTATTTTCAACATTCTTTCCATCCGAGGCGGCCATTCCAGTCATACATTTTCAAAAATAGTCTGCAAATAAACTTTTCTCAACACCATTGTAGCTTTCGTTATTGATATGTGTTTGTTGTTACGTCTTGGTAATTTGTACCCAAGCTGATTAATCGAGTAATCCCGATTATTTTTAAATAATCGATCGCGATCACTCAACGCAATAATCCCGCAAGCATAATCAAGCTAGTCAGTCTACTGATTTTCAAAAACATTCTTTTTAACCTGCAAATGGACATTGAATGGTTAATGGCCAGACTTGTTTTACAAAAATTCTCACCTAAAACATACGCTCGATCGGGGAGGGGAGAATAATTAAAATAATGCAGAATTAAGCTCAGAAGTTTTCAGCTATTACGGTATTACTCCTTTAGACATGTTAATGTCAAGATTGATCAGGAAAATACAAAACGCTTTCTCAATAAGGGTCCATGTACAGGCCAAGACAAGACTGTTTTTGAAAATTGACAATGACTGGCATTCCAGTCGTAAATTTTCAGAAATAATCTATCTTGGCCAACAAATGGACTTGACTTCTCATGACCATTGCAAAGGTATTTTGAGCGAAGGCTTAATGTATCTACAGAGAAAAAAGAGAACACAATTCTATGGAATTCCGAGTGATACAGATTTGTTTGTCCCATTAGTTTGATGTTGGGAATTGTATCCTTCTGAGTATGCTGACATACTGCAGTTACCAACTAATTCTCAAGCTGTAGAAATCGGTTATAACTGACCCTGAGACCCGGATCATACCGTAGTGTGATCAGAGTCTTTGATCTCGTAAGTACATGAATGTTCAGTCCAATGTACAGAGGCCGTAGGGGGCTCTTTGTTTCCCTGGCGTAATTCTTTCATTCTATGATATTGCAAATTTCCTTCTTTTTTATAAACCTTTAATGAAGATGAAAAATAAATATAAATTATACTATGTTACCAATCCACGTCGTAGTCATACATGCTCCTCTAAATTCTGGTGATACCTCGTCACAATAGTCAGATAATTTATGTTAATATTGCGAGGAAATGTGATATAATATTACAATACCTTCCCCCTTTTTACTCCTTTTATCAACTACATGGAGGATTTATCAGTATTTACTCCTGTGATCAACTTCATCTTCGTCGCTTTGTTCAAGTATATCATTTTAGAAGGCAGAACAATAAAAATCTCACTAACTTATAACAAGAGGTATCAGAATATACCAAATATCTCGCCTTCTTATGCCACCGTGGGATGCGGCCTGCACTGAGATAAATATTCAATGAAAACATAATGTCTAAGTCATGTACATATATAGAACCAGAGATGTCAGAAGATAGAAAATTGCTTGCCTGTATATTAATTGTACGTCACAGGATATGATAGACCACCGGGTACAAACTCATTTTGAAATTTGACTATCAAAATACCACTGGTACTAAGCAACGAGTAATCATAGCTTTAAGACTGAACCATAACGCTTCACTGCCTGGTAGTAACCTGGAGTGCAATGTCTACTGGCACACACAGTCTGACCGAAAGGCAAATGGTCCAAACATTAGAAAAATGCAGAAACATTAAAAAAAATCAAGTACATTAATATGATGCAGATTACATTTACGCAAATCAAAACATTCTATGTAAATTGGATACGTCGTTGCTGATTAAATTGTCCTTTGAAAAAACCTTAACCACAGCATAATAAACATGACCTGGATGCAAATCAGCCGTAGCATAATCAAGTTTAAACCCAGTAAAAAAGCTAACATTTTCAGAATCTATTTCTTTATCATGTAGATTAGCTGTAATCATTGCATAGACTGCATATGCGGAATTGTAATCAAATCAGATAAATGCTTGTTCACTAAATTGCCATTTGAATAAAGCTTAACCTGGATGCAAATCAGCCGTAAAGTAATCAACGTCAAAACGCTGCAAAGCATGAAAACCTTTTAAAATCTATTTCATTTTAATGTGGACTAGTCCTAAGCATCGTACAGAACAAATCTGTGAAATTGTATTCAAATTGGATAAACTTGTTGGTGTAAATGTCGTTTGAAAAACCTTAACCACAGCATAATACATATAATCTGGATGCAAATCAACCCTAAAATAATCAAGGTTCAAACGCCGAAAAAATCTGGAAAAATTTGAAATTCGATTTGCTTTTTATGCGAACTAGTTCTGAGCATCGTATAGAACAAATCTGTGAAGTTTCATTCACTGTGAAGTTTCATTCAAATTGGATAAACCCTTCTTGATGTAAAGGTCGTTTGAAAAGGCATAACCGTAGCAAGATCTTAACCTGGTCCCAGAAAATAGTCTAAGTTAAAAAAGAAAAGCAGGACAAATCTCGGAAATCAATACAATTTTGATGCAGTTAGTCCTAAGTAACGTATAGAACAAATCTATGAAGCTTGATTTAAATTGGATAACCCCTTGGTGATGTAAATGTTGTTTGAAAAAAGCTTAACGAAAACAGACGCCAGTGCCACCGCCAACGCCGACGCCACCATTTCCCCCCTTTCCGAAAATCTTGCCTCACTTCGTGAAGGCGAGATAATTACTCATGCCAATGAAGGCCGGTGTGAGTATTGCGGTTGGTGCTGTATGTCTGCCTGCCTGCCTGCCTGCCTGCCTGTCTGCCTGCCTGCCTGCCTGCCTGCCTGCCTGCCTGCCTGCCTGCCTGCCTGCCTGCCTGCATGCCTGCATATCTGTCTGTCTGCCTGCCTGTCTACCTACCTACCTACCTACCTACCTACCTACCTACCCCTACTGCAAGGTCATCCCAGACCGTACCAGTCATTCCACCACCTTCAGAACTCAGGAAACGGCTCAGGTCACCGACCGATAGCCCCCCACCAGTGAAGAGAACGGATACTCGGCCATCACCGATATTCCTATTAGACTCTCCTGTGGACCCTCTTCAGATTCCTCTACCTGACTCCCCACCACCCTTGTCTCCAGAGGAGTTCCCTCCCCTTCCACGGAGAGTCGATGCTAATCAGAAATCTGGTCCAAGGACCAAATCAACTCCTGTGGATCCTAGTAAGATACCACTACCAGACACCCCGCCTCCACTGTCTTCAGATGAATTACCTCCCCTTCCACAGAGAGCAAAGGATGACAGAAAATCTGGTCTAAGGACCAGATCAACACCTTTGACTCAAAAGGGTGTCAGTACCCCAGTGCCAGTGGCCAAACTACCTCAACCAAATTTCACCCCTACACCGTGTAGAAACAGCATCAATCATCAAAATAAACTCAAGAAAACTACACACTTAGAAGCTAATTCTTTCTGGAAATTTCGGTATGAGGTAGACCACAAACATGAATGGCGACTCCCTGTCTTGACGAAAAAAATCTTGATCCTTGGCTCCTCCAATCTAAGCCGTATAAATGTGAAACCCCATTCAGACACCCAGATAGCTTGCTATCCAGGGGCAAAATTGTGCCATGCTAGGACTATTGTCAAAAAATACATGGACTCCTATCAGCCAGAGAAAATCATCATAAACATTGGCATAAATGATAAGGATGAACCTATGTCTGTAACTGCCCAACGAGTCCAACTCCTATTCAGTACCATTCGTTCAAAATTTCCAGATGCAAAGGTTTATTTCACTAAACTGAACTACTCTCAACATCTAACTGCAAAGCAGAAAAGGACCTTAGCATTTATCAATTCATCTGTAGAATCCCTGCGTATAAAGGTCTCTGTCATCCCTAGTCTACCAATTTCTGATTTTGAAGTAGTCCAGGATAATATCCATTGGAGTGAAAAAACTGCTAATGCATTGTATTATAGCTGGTTAACCTTTCTTAATTTAAACTAACCGAGGGTCAGGGTACTAACCACCCCGGTATCGGGCTAGGTAGTGATATTGTTAATCTCACTGGTGCTACATTAACTGAAGCAGAAAAATCAATACTCAATCGTGGCCTAACATTTGTACCAACTCCTAGGCCCAAATTAGGCATAGATGCACTTTTAGATAATGGCTCAATGGAAGTTCTTGAATTTTCCCACCGTGTCAAATTAGCCGACTTTTTTCGAAACTCGAAAAGTAATATTCTGCCATTCGTTGAAAGAACTGGCTGGGCACCAGACTCAAAATTAGTCGATCCAGCGATCCCCGACAGTATAAAAATTGTAAAAGAACGTATTGAAAATGTTGAATTTCCGAAAAATCATAAAAATTTGTCATATGAGGAATGTCAAGCCTTAACAGGATTGCGTAAAAACAATGACATTGTCATTAAACCTGCTGATAAGGGATCTGCTGCAGTAATAATGCTTAAAGACAACTACATTCGTGAAGCACATCGTCAACTCAGTAATCCAAAACATTACCAAAAATTAGACGAACCACTCTGGCAAAATAACTGCGACAATTTTAATGAAATTCTCCAAAATATGGTTGATAACAAGAGTTTAACGCAGAAACAGTTTAAATACCTCGTTGCGAAACGAGACTCAAAACCACGTACATTTTATCTATTACCCAAAATTCATAAGGCTATTGATTCTTGGTCAGATCCTATGATACCACCAGGACGACCTATTATATCGGATTGTGGTTCTGAATCCTATAGGATCAGTGAAATCATTGATTATCACCTACAACCAATTGCGAATAGACATTTTAGCTTCTTGAAAAATACTGACGACTTTCTGTCGCAGGTCTCTGAGATCTCGATACCTCCAAATTCATTTTTAATTACGCTCGACATCGATGCAATGTACACAAACATTGACATCGAAAAGGGTTTGAATTCTGTCCGTAAAGCATTTGAAAAATACCCTGATAACAATAGGCCCACTGGCGAAATATTAGCTCTCTTAGAGCTAAGCTTAAAGGGCAATGATTTTGAATTCGCGGGTGAAACATACCAACAAATTTGCGGCTGCGCAATGGGTAAGCGTTTCAGTCCGAGTTTTGCCAACATCTATGTAGCAGAGTGGGAGGAGGATGCGCTTAGCAAATGTCCGAAACAGCCTCTCTTTTATCGCAGGTACCTCGATGATATTTTCATTATTTGGCATCATACAAAGGAAGAATTTAATGAATTTTTCACCATTTTGAACAATCATGACCCGAATATCAAGCTAAAAGCCAACATTGACCAAATGTCCGTAGACTTTTTAGATTTAACGCTATACAAAGGTGTAATGTATGACACAACGGGACACCTTGATCATAAAGTATATTTTAAGCCCACAGATTCTCATCAACTACTTCACAAGAAATCCTTCCATCCACCTCATACCTTTAAAGGAATTGTAAAATCACAAATCATCCGTTTTCATAGAAATTCGAGTGATAGAAAAAACTTTGAATCTGCATGCTCTCTCTTATTCAAGGCCCTCAAGCCGAGAGGCTATTCATCTAGATTTTTGCGCAAAATTAAGTCTGATACTTTACAGGATTTGGAAACTATCCCTGATAATGCTGCGGATCACAGGCCTACCAAGATTCGTCACAATCGTCCAATCACAGACGCAGGAGAATCTCGGAAATGTGGAAAGAAAAGGTGTAAATTAGACCTACTTCTTCCAAATCAAAAAACGTTTATGAGCTTTCAGAACAAAAACAAATTTCAAATTCAGTCTAATTTAGATTGCGATTCCGAAAACGTCATTTATGTAATATCTTGTAAATTGTGCCAAAAGCAATATGTTGGTGAAACCAAATGCCCATTAAGATGGCGAGCTACTAGACACCTTTGCGATATTAGACATGAAAAAGACACGCATGTCGCTGAACACTTTAACCTTCCTGGCCATTCAGTCGCTCGGGACTTCGAAATTATACCCATTGAACAACCACCTCTCTCAAATACCACTGAAGAAACTGATAAACAAAGGAAACTTAGAGAATCATTTTGGATTAAGCAATTAGAAACAGAATGGCCGAGGGGCATAAATGTGGACCCCGGTCTTGCTGATCAGCGTGAAATAATTCCATTCACTCTGACATATAATCGAAAAAATGTAGAAATTGCCGAAATTTTGAAAGATGAATATCATAAATTACAGAATAATCTAAGACAGCCTCTCAATTTGCGCCCAGTAATAGCATTTAGGAAAAATCCAAATCTACGTGACATATTGGTAAAATCGAAATTAACTGGATAAACATCATCATCTTAAAGTTGTCCAATATTTATAAGGCCATCTCGCCTCTAGAAAACAAAAATAACAAATCTCAGGCAATAAAATAAATACAAAATATTTTCAATTTTTTGAAAATTCTGAGCCAGCGCCTTAACCATATTACTACCTACCTACCTACCTACCTACCTACCTACCTACCTACCTACCTACCTACCTACCTACCTGCCTGCCTGTCTGCCTGTCTGCCTGCTTGCCTGCCTATCTGTCTGTCTATCTTTCCGAGGTATATCTCGGGAATCCTATGAGGTAGAATCACCAAATATACGTGGTAAAGCTGAGACACCAGCTCTTTAGAATAAGTTGGGCATGCTGATTTAAAGAATGATGGTTCTCAAGCTGAATTGTGATATGTTGACGCTTTTCCTTGGAGATACCAAAATGGCTTCGAAATCAATTGTATTCTAGCTTAAAACATTATGTGCATTGAGTTGACACAATACTTTGCGTCACAGTGGCTCATTATTATGGATTTAGGTTATTCCAAGTATATACGCAAAATCAAGAGCCCTATTTTTGTGTGATTACTTCATTTTTTTGCAATTTCCGCTTTAAATTATACTCTCTAGACTAGAGAAAACTGCTTGCTAAATATCAGGATTCGGTCACAAATATGTGTAGAATTTAGTATACAATTACTGTTATATACCGAAACACTAACCTTTGAATTCCTTTGGGCAATGTCACTGTCTTTGATTTATATTGCATTCATGCATATGTCCTCACTGCACTCTGTATCTTGCACTCACATATTGATGTGCATCTTAAGGCAGATTTGCGACACTTGCAGTTGCGAGTTCTGCAGTGTGTGCGCCATGAACAAGATATTATTTCCGATAGGCAGCTGAGATAAGACTCGATGACATCAAAATAGGTTGCAGACCTGCATTAGGGCGCTTCTAACCCATATCAGTTAGTGAAGGGAGCTCTGATATGGCGCAGTGAGCATTTCTCCAAATCATGGCTTGGGAGTGAAATCCTCCTCAAGTTAAACTGCAGAACATCTCATGTTGGTGGCAAACTTTCTGGTTTACCTGGCTTGGTGAACAAGATACGTCTTGCTGTGTCAACAGAATGTGTTTGGCTCACATTGTATATTCTATATAGAAATGTCTCTGCAGATTTACTGGTTAGATCGGTGAGTTCTCCTACTCCCAAATCATTAAGTAGGCCATGATTATCTTTGAAGATCCTCAATTCTGACGTGTGTGGAATTTCCTGTGCATGATGTTGTGTCTGATCCAGTCAGTGCATGAAAAGGTAATAATGTTGTTGCAGAATCAGGAGGCATGTGGTTGAAAACGCCTTTAATGGGTATATAGCGTCTCTTCTTTGACGTACCGCACGCCATCCAACGCCATTAACATTGTACACGAGGAAAGTGACACTAAGTTAACAATAGAAGAGCGTCTGTATCCCTTATAGACACGACAACCGTATTGAAATGCATATTGATAGCATGTAGCACCAACCTAGTATCAGCGTTGCTCTGAGAGAAGCTATGCCAGTTGCGCCTTTAGATGATCGAACTTCTAATTTCTCTGCAAATCATCCTGCAACAATGATTTCCTTATCACCTGGCACAATAGCAGTCAGTTCTTCTGATAGGAACCTAGCCATGTCTGCCTTATTCTCTGGCAAAGCCAGGAAATTTTAGCAGGTTTTTTTTTGGAGTGGCACATTGCGATCTTCCACGACAGGTCTGATATAGGGCGTCTAGTCTTTGCACGTCTGGTCCCCGTGTTCCCCTTGGTGGACTCGTCTAGGTATCGGTCAAAAACTATATCTACACTCTGATAACTGGAACCAGTCTGCAGAACTGATCTGACAAATGTGTCCGCTATATCACCAAATGTGACTGCATCAGCAGGCTTTCCAGTCCCAACAACCAGTGCTGGGCCATCTTTAACAAGAGACGCAGATTGATTATGAATAGCAATGGCTTTAGGGCGGGTGATACCGTCTGTCATTATATCTGCAAGTAATGATTTGCCTCCACAAAGTATGTTGCATGCTTTCCGACAGAGGGCCCTGCAAAAATGGGGGTGGGGGGAGGGGGGGGCAATTTTTAAAAGCTTATATATGGCACTGCATAATTAAAATAGTACAGTTGATTGCGAAATTTAACCCGATTATGAAAGAACATTTGAGAAGAGTGAAAGATGGAGCATTGCATGATCACCACTTAGGAAAACGGATACAAAATGAACTGATTTCTCTTATGGGCAATAAGGTGCGAACAACCATCGTCTCCAGAAAAAAGGCTGCTAAATATCATTCTGTCATATTAGACTGCACGCCAGATCTCAGTCATAGTGAACAGATGTCATTAACAATTCGCTATGTGTCAGATGTGTTCATCAGATTCAAACGTTTCTCCTGGAATTTATGAACATATCATAAAGTTTATTGAGGTAAATGAAAGTACAGGTATAAACCTTCTTGACGTCCTGCTGTATGAGTTGAATGAGCGGGGACTGGAAGCCATCAATATTCGTGGTCAAGGACACGACAACGGTGCAAACATGAACGGTCACAAATCCGGTGTACAAGCGCGTCTTCGAGAAATAAACCCAAGAGCAAATTTTCACTCCTGCGCATGTTCTAGCTACAGTCTACTGCTTGCTGATTTGGCAAAACGTCTTCTGAAGCAATGACATTTTTTGGCATAGTACAATGTCTGTATGTTTTGTTTTCAGCATCGACGTAGAGGTGGGCTATATTTCACGAGTTTGTTAAGGATTTATCTGTAAAACTCCTGAGTGAAAAATCAATCAGATATCAAACTGTGGAGTTCTATGATGCGTTAGCCAAAATTTCAGAAACAGCAAACGATCCTATGGCTCGTAGTGAAGCAGAATCCCTATGTAATGAACTGAAAAAGTTCCTTGTTGCTATCAAATTTTGGTATGACATTTTGTTTCAAGTCAATCATGTCAGCAACGAGCTACAAGGTGACTCTATGGCATTAACAAGTGCATTACAAAGTTTTGAGAACACATGCAAGTGGATAAAGTAATACCGGGAAAATGGCTTTGAAAGTGCAATTGTGGCAGCAAGTGAAATAGCAGATAATCTACAGACAGAGGCAATTTTCAAGGACACTAGAATTCGTAGGAAGAAGAAAATGTTTGACTAGGAAGCTGACGATGACCCTGTCACGGATACATAGAATGCATTCCGTATAAACTGCTTCAATTAAGTAATAGACGCAGCTATTTCATCCTTTGACACCAAATTTGAACAGTTGAAAAATCACCAGACGATATTTGGATTTCTGTATGAGTTTCAGCTATTAACAAAGTCCGAGTTGAATACGTGTGCCTTAGAACTAGAAAAAGTACTTAGCATAGTTAAATCGGAAACGGCAACCAAAGATTGTGATATTGATGGAGATTGGTGCTTTGAAATCTATCCTACCTGATTCAGTCCAGGGAGACCCTCTTAAAATGTTGAATTTCCTTTCGATCAAGACACTTTCAGAGCAGACTTTCCTAATTTTTGGATTGCACTTAAGATTCTACTTACAATCCCAGTAACTGTTGCGTCAGGTGAAAGAAGCTTCTCTAAGTTAAAGCTGATAAAACATACCTCAGAACCACAATGTCACAAGAACAGCTAAATGATTTGGCCGTTTTGTCAATAGAAAATGGCATTGCCAAAGACTTGGACATGAGTGATCTCATAAATGGCTTTGCTTCTGTGAAAGCTCGTAAAGTATTCCTTTGAGGATGTTTGCAAATTGCGACCTCAGAATTACAGTCAAACCTGTCCATAGCGGGCACCTGCCTTCGGGGTCACAAGCTGCTGTTTTTTAAAACCTTACCACGATTAAGTTGGCCGAAACGACCTCTCCAGTTGTCTTGAGGAATTTCCATTTGTAGGCCAAGAGAAGAGTATTTGTACTTTTACCACTGAAATGTATGTGCCAGTCATTCAACTGGTACCTTAAAGTTTCAAAAATAGTCTTCTCTTTGCCTGCAAAAAGAAAATTGAAATTGTACTAAACAAATGTTGGCATTAACGGGTTAAGACGGTAGTCGCAAGACTATACCTCTTAAAGAACTACCAGCATGTGGCGCTGAAAGTTACATACAATAGTATATGACTTGTATCAATCGATAATCTGGCTTTAGTGACTACTTTTTGCTGAACTAAAAGGTCTGTTATAGGCAAGGTTTACTGTATACAGTAATATGTTGTCCTGTTCTTCAATCAGTCAGTCAGTCAGTCAGTCAGTTAGTTACACAATATGTGATATGGTGATGGCAACCCTTGTCCATTCACTTTCCAAATTATCATATTGGAATGACATTGTGCAATGAGAAAAGCTTCAAAGGAAAATGTTATAAGCACGGTAGTAGGTCATTACTCTTCTCCTAACTCTGAGGTGAAAACCCCCACACGATTATGAAACTTGCCGGACACACAGACTAGAATAGCATCTTATATCACATAGGGTTAGTGTGCTATTCTAGAAGCTAATATACGAATAATAAAGCTTTACATGATTTTCTAATTTTCCTTATCATTTACAGAAGCTCAACAGAAAAAAATGTTTATGCAAATGGTTCTTCTCATATTCAAATAAAAATTTGATCTCAGTATGATAAATAACTTGAGTGTGACAGTCACAAACGTGCTAAAATACATTACAATTACAAGTCACATATTAGTATTACTAGTAATTTGATGGCAGTAAGTTTTTAGGTTTAAGTACAGTAGGCTTCGTGGTTTGATGAGGTTGCTCTAAGCCCGATGTGGTGGCCGGGGTTCTTTAAAAATTGAAATCTGGATGCTCTCAGATGGCATTTCATACGTTTCCAGAGGGGCTGTTAAGTTATTAATATTGTATCCATTTTACTATATTTCTCTCCTTTGCATTATTTTATTTTCTTCGACATCAGTGGAACTCGGCCATGACAGTGGAGGTGTACCCTCCCCCCCCCCCACCCCCGCCTACGCGCATGGGTTTATTATAATAAACACGACACAACAATATATGAAGTAAAGCTACCTAGTGTAAACTATTGCATTCTTAGATTTAAAATATTTATTTTGCTTTCAAAGATGATTAATAAATAGGCCTATTATAATTATAATTAATTAATTATTAAAAGGAAAATAAAGATATTCTACCACTCAGAATCCAGCAGATAGTTTCTTTTGAACATCTAATTTAAAAGAATTTAGGACCCCCGACCATGTGAGGGGGAGACACCCTCTCATACGGCAGACCCACCCCCAACAGGCCAGTAGGCTGGGGGTACGTCACTGGCCATTGGCTGAGCTCCCTTCTTGTCTAAAAAATTTTAACTAAGTAAAGCAAAATAATAAAATGGATAAAAATATAATAAGTTATCAACCGAATAATGTCCTATACTTACCTCTGGATATGCAGAAGAGGCCATCTGAGAGCTTCTAGATTTCAAAATTTTCTGAGGGAGGACCCCCAGTGTTATGCTTCGCCTAGGGCCCCGCATCACATAGGGCCGGCTCTGGTTTCCGATACACCACATTGAAGCATGCATCTTCGTATATACCCAAGTAACTGGCACGAACCAGGGACTATTTAACCCTTTATGTACGAATCCGACCAAAACCGGCCTATGCACTGGCCTTAAGGAATGTCCGTTTGTAGGTCGGGAGAGGGCTGGTAGGGATTTACCACTGGTAATACTGGAATGTCTGATCTGATAACCGAGCCAGTCATTCCAGTGGTGAGTTTTCAGAGGTACTCTTGTCTAGGCCTGCAAATGGCCAATCAATAAGCAAATATTCTGACTTTTTGATCAATTTAGTCATTAAGTGGTTAACGATAACATGCTGAAACACTTCGTTCACATATAAGCTGTGGCTGCAGCCGCTGCCACAAATACTACTGCCAATACTACTACTACTACTACTACTACTACTACTACTACTACTACTACTACTACTACTACTACTACTAGTACTACTACTACTACTACTACTACTACTACTACTACTACTACTACCATCCACTACAGGCATTCCGGAGTAGGAGGTCCTCCAGGACTAATGACAGAAAGCCCCTGAGTACACCATGGAGGACCGCCAGCCCTGGCAACAAGATTCGAACATCCAGACTGGACATATTCATCATTCTCGCTTGAGGGTTGCTAACGGTTCTTGCTGGGGAATGTTGCTCTTTGTAGCATAGCGCATGCCATACAAAAAGCAAGCGATTTTCAGCATGAATTGCCTGCGGCTATCGGACGGGGGTCGTGGATGGGCTCAGTCAGGATGTAAGTCTAAAATTATGACGATTATGGGATTGCCTCTCATAGACCACTTGGCGTGCTGCTGATATCCACGCTGTGTAACAAGAACACTAGAAGATTACTATCAAATGAACGTCAGCAACACTCCCAGCAGCCTAGAAATAATACAATAATTTTTTTTAAATGCTAATATTGGTGATCACAATACGGCTACAATGACGAGAAATATGATCATAACAATTTTAATAACGATACTTAGAATATATTATTAATTATTTATTAGAAATATTGTACATAGCTTCTCTATAACACTGTAGCGTTCTCATGAGAATAAACTAATTGAATTGAGTAAGCAGGCCCGTCAGCTGGATGGCAAATTGGGGGAGGTGATTTCACCAGATCGCTGTAGGTCCGGGGGCGCTCCCACAGAAAATTGTGAAATATGGATTCACTCAGACGGCTTCTCCTGCATTTCTGGAGATCAATATGAATCATCAGTTGGATGTTAAATTACTATATTTTTACCCATTTTACTATTTTGTCTTTGTCCGCAAAATTTCTTTTATTTTTTAGATGGTTGTGTATCCGGTGGTTGTGAGAGATCAAACACACGATTCAGCTAAAGACAAGAGCGGCTACAGTAACAATACCATTACCTTGTTTGTTGGCTTAAATCCCTGTATCGTCTCTACATACACAATAGTAGGTATCCATTATACATTTGATCATGCTTTGTATCATAGTATGTGCTATATATAGCGTAGGTCTGCCATATTCCCATACTGTATTTTAATCAAACATGCACAGTAAATAAATACGTGCTTCAAGCATCTCTATAATCTAGAATATATAATAGGCAAACGTACACTTCGTTTCCTTCTCTATAGGCCTTCCGTCTGCTAACTGCTGTCTCGTGACAGTCACTATTGCCGTCTCGTGACGGTCACTATTGCTGTCTCATGATGGGCACTACTGCTGTCTCGTGCCGGTCACTATTGCTGCCTCGTGACGGTCACTATTGCTGTCTTGTGACGGTCACTATTGGTGTCTCGTGACGGTCACTATTGCTGTCTTCTGACGGTCACTATTGCTGTCTCCTAACGGTCACTATTGCTGTCTTGTGACGGTCACTACTGCTGTCTCGTGCTGGTCACTTCTTCTTCTTTTCGTTCGCTGATCATACCGCCAGTCCTGTAAGTGACTATCGACATGATCATAAGCGTTAAGTGCGTGGATCCATGGTTTATTAGAGTGCCCCGTGCGGCCTGGAACCTCCGTCTTCAGCCCTCGAGGTTTCTGTCAGGGTTACCTCACCCTTACCTCCTTTAGTCACCTCTTACGACACGCAGAGGATACGGAAGGTGTATTCTAAGCCCCACCTACAGGGCAGTATGGTCACTATTGCTGTCTCGTGATGGTCACTACTGCTGTCTCGTTCCGGTCACTATTGCTGCCTCGTGACGGTCACTATTGGTGTCTCGTGATGGTCACTAATGGTGTCTCCTGACGGTCACTATTGCTGTCTTCTGATGGTTGCTATTGCTGTCTCCTAACGGTCACTATTGCTGTCTTCTGACGGTCATTATTGCTGTCTCCTAACGGTCACTATTGCTGTCGTGTGACGGTCACTATTGATGTCTCGGTCATACGTGACGTCGAAAATAATGAGAGATAGACTGACATCCTTATGAACGCCCGAGATATGCAATATAATGCTTGCATTAATCATTGAATCCTAAAATTTCTTCAAGAAAGTTTCAAATTTCTCTTAGAAAATGTCCTTACATGAACCAGTTCTTTTCAAAATATGTAAATGGACACTCAAGACCATTGCAGAAGCCGGTTTGGCCAGCTTGGGTGTTACGGGGTTAATTGCTTGTATAGAATCAGAGATCTCAAAGATTTTCACGAATGTACGCGCATTCTGGCTATGTTCAGTTGCCAGCATAGTTGTTTTATTTAGCCCGGTTGCTCAACTGCGTCGGAGCGAGGGTGCACCTTGTTGTCATGGACAATGTCAATATGTGCATAAGTATCGTCGTACATCCTGGACAATATCGCGATATGTCGATATATCGCATGGTCCAATGTTGGAAGAAGACATAATGACGGGAGTGGGGGGCGGGGGGGGGGGCATGAGTCTGGACATATTTACCATAGGGTCAGTGAATACTAGATACCGTGATGTATAGGCTAATGCATAACTATCGCGATATGTTGATATATCGTATGGCCCAATGTTGGAAGAAGACCTGATGACTGGGGGTGGCATGAGTTTGGACATATTGACCATAGGGGCATTGAACACTAGATCGCCAAACTATTGCATATTTTGAAATTACTTTGCTTGGAAACTCAGGTCAAAGTAATTTCAAAATATTAAATTGTTCACAATTTTTTGATTTTAACATTGTCAGAAATCGTAATTTTAAATGGAATGGAGACGTGCCTGCATGCGTGTGTGGGTGTGTGGGCGCGTGCGTGCGTGCGTGAGTATGTGAGTGCATGCGTATGTGCAAAACTATGACTATCATTAAAGATTAATCCAATATGGCTACATGGGTCATATTTAGATATATTAATTTCTACCTTAGTAGGTGAGTATCTTTGATCAAGAGCTACCTCTCAGCTACATCTGTAAAACTTGACTTCCCCATAATGTATCTCCAAGTGAAAAAGTATTGACCTAATTTGTCAAATTTAATGATAATTTTAACACGAAATCCGAACTACTACTACTACTACTACTACTACTACTACTACTACTACTACTACTACTACTACTACTACTACTACTACTACTACTATTACTACTACTACTACTACTACTACTACTACTACTACTACTACTACTACTACTACTACTACTACTACTACTACTACTACTACTACTCATGAGTGTTAAGAGCGCAATGGGGTCGGGGTCGGGTGGGATCCGATATGTTGACCAAGTATCTGACGTCATAATCAAGTACGTCACATGTTAAATGACATCACAATCAAATTGACCTTGCCCCGTCACAAAATTCAAAAAGTCCGCTACGAAAGTGTACAAAACTATATATCTTTGATGAACTAAACATTTAATAAGCATGTTGTAGACTAATTTGAAACTAAATTGCCCGAAGCTGTTGTTACTATAGGCAGCAACAGCATCAAGTCGAATTAGTTTTAAACCATTCAACAGCTTACCTGTAGGCCTACGCTTACTTTGAAATTTACATTTTTTTCAAGTTGATCCCAACATGCTTAAAAAGTGAGCGGAGCTTGGCGAAGACTAGCTAGACATGTGCGTGACTTAGCTAAGAATGGATCTCTTTATCAGGATATTTCAGGATCTGGAATCATCACAACAAGAAAGTGAGACATCGAAGACATAAAGTGGAATGGGACATATAAATCACAGATTATAGTTTATGAGGACCTAGACTAATTTAGAATACATTATTGGTTATTTGATTGGATGACAAAGTCACTTGCATAAATCCAATATGGCTGAAATAAAAAAACAAGACCACGCCTGATAGCTACAATCCAGTCAGCTTATTAAGCTATGTGGGAAAGCTTATGGAAAGAATGATGAGCTCCCGACTGACGTGTTACCTTGAATAACATCATACTCAATGAAAAGGGAGGCTTTCGTAGATGCAGATCAACAGAAAATCAAGTTGTCTACATGACATTGAGGATGCTCTTCAGGAAAGAATAAGTATTAGCAGTCTGATTATATATTTAAAATGCATACGAGAACGGGTGGAAAGAGCTACCTCACATATGAATGTGAAAAGATACAACAGCAATAATCTGCTCAAGTGATGGCCCCAGCTATTATTATAGATACATGATTGTGGTATTTAGGAGAGCGGCGAAACGTTTTCAGAAAAACCCACACAACTGTTTGATGGACCGGTTTAAAATTACCTCCTTAAACTTCAAACCGTGTGGAAACTGACCACGATCTGAAATCTCAGGCAGTCTCACCCGCCGTTACTCTGCCAAGATTCGTCCATGTACAATTTTATTAGTCCCTTGCACTCCTTGCAGGATGTCAGGGGATGAAGGCTGTGGGAATTTGACACACTATGAAGCTATACAAGTTGTGAACAGAACTATGACTATCATTAAAGATTAATCCAATATGGCTACATGGGTCATATTTAGATATATTAATTTCTACCTTAGTAGGTGAGTATCTTTGATCAAGAGCTACCTCTCAGCTACATCTGTAAAACTTGACTTCCCCATAATCTATGTCCAAGTGAAAAAGTATTGACCTAATTTGTCAAATTTAATGATAATTTTAACACGAAATCCGAACTACTACTACTGATGAGTGTTAAGAGCGCAATGGGGTCGGGGTTGGGTGGGATCCGATATGTTGATCAAGTATCTCACGTCATAATCAAGTACGTCACATGTTAAATGACATCACAAGCAAATTGACCTTGCTCCGTCACGAAATTCGAAAAGTCCGCTACGGAAGTGTACAAAACTATATGTCTTTGATGCACTAAAAATTTAATAAGCATTCTGTAGAATAATCAGAAACTAAGTTGCCCGATGCTGTTGTTACCATAGGCAGCAACAGCATCAAGTCAAATTAGTTTTAAACCATTCAACAGCTTACCTGTAGGCCTACGCTTACTTTGAAATTTACATTATTTCAAGTCGATCCCAACATGCTTAAAAAGTGAGCGGAGCTTGGCGAAGACTAGCTAGACATGTGCGTGACTTAGCTAAGAATGGACCTCTCTATCAGGATATTTCAGGATCTGGAATCATCACAACAAGAATGTGAGAATGGTCATCGAAGACATAAAGTGGAATGGGACATATAAATCACAGAATATAGTTTATGAGGACCTGGACTAATTTAGAATACATTATTGGTTATTTGATTGGATGACAAAGTCACTTGCATAAATCCAATATGGCCGAAATAGAAAAACAAGACCACGCCTGATAGCTACAATCCAGTCAGCTTATTAAGCTATGTGGGAAAGCTTATGGAAAGAATGGTGAGCTCCCGACTGACGTGTTACCTTGAATAACATCATACTCAATGAAAAGGGAGGCTTTCGTAGATGCAGATCAACAGAAAATCAAGTTGTCTACATGACATTGAGGATGCTCTTCAGGAAAGAATAAGTATTAGCAGTCTGATTATATATTTAAAATGCATACGAGAAAGGGTGGAAAGACGGACTGCATATGAATGTGAAAAGATACAACAGCAATAATCTGCTCAAGTAAACACAACACCTACTCCATAACGGAACCGCACGAGTACAACACAATGGCTTCAAAAGCAAGAAGAAGAAAGTAAAAACGGCGTTCCGCAAGGTGGAGTACTATCACCAACACTTTTCCTCCTCTTCATAAATGATTTGATTACGATTCTTCCAACATGTATAAATGGTGCACTGTATGCAGATGATCTGGTCTTCTGGTGTCAAGATGAATACATTGGCACAACAAAAATGAGAATTCAAGAGGTTCTTGTCAAACTCGCTGCGTGGACAACAGAATCGACAGTAAAAGTGAATGAGAACAAGGCAGTCCACTCAACCGTTAGTCTATTCACCAAAATAAAGGCAGCCAATCTGACCTACCAAGGAGAATCCCTCCCAGAAGAAGAGATATCAACAAATACCCGGGGGTCACTTTTAGAAAAGTTAGTATTAACATGGAGAAATCAAATCATCAACACTGTATCAAAGGCCAGACTACAGTTAGCTCTCTTGAAAAGGTTGGCTGGTACGAGCTGGGTAGCAGGCGAGAATACCCAGAAGAAAGTCTACACAGACAGTGTTCATCCTGTTCTGCAGTATGGGGCATTGGCCTGGTCAGCTGCAGCCAAGTCCATTCTCAGTGGTCTCTCCAAAATACTAAATCATACTCTCTGTATCATCACAGGTGCTATGCGATCTACACCAATTGTTGAAATGGAGGATGTCACAGGTGTCCAGCCTCTCGAGGACAGAAGAATTACGAAGGTGATTCTTCAAGCCGAAATATTTGAAAGACTTCATGACCACCCAATGTATGATAGAATGCAGAAACCATCTAAAATAAGACTTAAGCATCAAAGTCTCACATGCCTTTCTCTGTAGCGCCGGTATCGCGCTGCTCCCGCAGTCCTTCCTCGGAATGCGATGAGTACCCGAGGTACTCGCTGGCCAGACGATGCTGGTTAGCTAGCCTCAGGGATGGAGAGAGGAGCGTGATTGTCACCGGTGATCACAAAGACCGACTTCGAAGGTTGGTGAAACATTCACGTTAAAGTGAGGCTGGGCGACCATTGCCGCTTGTGGAAAACACCACCGTATCATCATGACCATTGGGTGTAGCCGGTGTGTCTCTGCATAATTGTTTACTTAAATTTAGATGTATATAATAGCAGGGCGAGTCATAAGCCGGCTTCTAGCTGAAAAGATGCTGAATTAACAATAAGAAATTGTTATCTTCATATAAATATTGGCCGTCTGTGTCTTATCTCGCCAAAGATACCTAGCCTATCCTTATTTGTACGGAAGGTACCCCTGTAAAGGAGGAGTCCTTAGTGTGGATGGTTAATTTAATATAGACTAACGTCTCATGCGGGCCAATAAAAAGTGCCGAGGCCACACTCCCATCTAGATCAATGCCTAAGTGTTCTAAATTATATATGTATATAATTATTTAGGTGAGGAGTGCAAGCTGTATTACGTGGAGGCGAGGTGCCAGTTTAAACAGAATCCGACGCCGTCATCTCTTAAGATAGTCACTGGTTTAGTCGATGCCACGTTCTTTTGGCGGCCCTTCTTGAAGAGCTAGGCTAACCTTTAAATGTGAAGTCCAAATACATGTGAGTTTATGACTCAAACGGCTTATGCCTATCTAACTTTAGTGAAGGTTGCCTTCCTTGTGGATAAATCCGGGCAGCCATCTCGGCACATACCCATTGGACTACTCCCTCAGGCCGACAGCGCATACATGTTGCCAGGCAATGGGCCCAAAGCCGATGAGCGACTTCTAACCACATGTCAGTACAACCAGGAATAACAAGACATGAACAGATAACACACAAAAGCATTGAGCAAGCAATGTATCTAATTACAGCGAAGGCTAAAGACGCGGTTAGCGGACATTGGCGACCTTCCCAGAAGGCGTGCAGAACTGATTGGCTTCTCCCAGTCACCATAGAGTTAGTCGGCGAACAACGTTTTCAGCTGACGCCAAGCATGGCGAGGGCGAACCATATAAGATTCACTCCCTGGAGCTAACATTTAGCTGCGTTAGGGTTATGTAACTGCCCTGAGGTCCACTGCTCGGACGTACCTACTATCGTTTGCGCAGTGAATCATACTTTGGCTTAAAAACTAGCTAATAGTACCCGTGAAGGTACAGGGTGTAGATATGGGAGTGTCTTTGTGGGAAGTCATGACCCCACTGTACGGACATCTTGTATGTACGAGTAAGTCCCGAGTGAAATTCATGTGTGAATACCAGGTGAGCTAATAGACTATGTCACCATGTATATTAAGACATCTTGTATGTACGAGTAAGTCCCGAGTGAAATTCATGTGTGAATACCAGGTGAGCTAATAGACTATGTCACCATGTATATTAAGACATCTTGTATGCACGAGTATGTCCCGAGTGAAATTCATGTGTGAATACCAGGTGAGCTAATAGACTATGTCACCATGTATATTAAGATGCACCGATCATCGGCTATGTTTAGATACGTTACTAGCACTGATCATCATCTATATATCTTGCTGGATGCTATTGCCATTCACAGCGGTAAAAGCAACGCGCAACAAGTTACGCCATCGAGGGTTAACTTAGGGTTAACATTCTCTTCCCGTCTACAACGATTCAATATTCGTACAACTTGCATACTGCCATGGTCAAACTCATTGATGTTTGTTGCTACAGTCATTTATGTTACTGCAAAGAGATTATTGCTCATAAACGACTTAGCACCAAGACAGCAACAACTTTCACTCATATCATTATTAAGTTTTTACTACCACAACTAATTATTGAGGGTTAATCGATTCACTGGTTTCGTCCTTCAATTTGAATGGGTTACTCTCGCTAGTGCATTTCATCTGGCTGTTTAAGTATTGAGATAAACGTTGCGGTGTACGATTATTATCGTTCCACACACAAACATCAGTTCTCTTTAATAAATAGGGTCTATGTAATATTAGGAAAATTTATATATTATCAGCACTGGACGACTGGCAGTAGGTACGTCAGCTAGTGCGCGGTACAGCTTCGAAACTTGGTTGGCACCAGGTTGGAATCAATCAAGGGATTAGATATGACAAACGGACTTAGTTAGTTACATAGCGGTCTGTGTTCTCACGGAAGCATGGGACAAGATAAGCCGAAAATAATCCGGCTATGAGGAATGGTAACTCGTGTAACAATTAACTCTAGCATTCCACAGGTTGTCGGCTAATAGGTAATGAACATGACATGGACATTGTAGCGTCCTGTAGGCATTAGGTACGCAATCGAAAGATATTATCAAAAACATATTAATTGTAGAGGCGTGCTAATCCACCAGTAAGCCATGCTATCAAACAAGCGTTCGTCATTCTTGGCAGGGCATCCGTCAGAAATGGCATGGTAATCCAGCCCAAACCCTTGTTATCAAACAAGCATTCGTCATTCTGGACAGGGCATCCGTCAGAAATGGCATGGTAATCAAGTCCAAACCGCAGGTGCTAGGTAAAAGGGCACCCTCCCCAGGAGGGAGGGTCGGAGTTTTGATTAGTCAAAGTGATGTCATAATCCAATGAGAATCAGAGCAACCTCCGGCGGTGCGAAACCAAGATGGAGGGAGAATAGAAACTGAGATAGTATATAAGGGGGACTTTAACTTTTAATCGGGAGTTCGGTCCGCCTCGCACCTTGTAAAACGCTCTTGCTGAATGGCTTTAAGTAGGCAAGAGCTGGTTGAAAGTTAGGGAAACTTAGGAAACATTGAATTGTAATATTTAATGATTGTAAATAGATCGCTAGGTAACAGTAAAAGTTACCAACTTTGTAGGGTTATTGCACAGTTAGTTAGCAATTAAAACGATCACCTTGTGATATTATACAAGGCAAAAGTTTGTCACATATTTGTTGTTACTCTGGAGAACACGGAAGACCACCGTGTCGAACCAATCGTTCTGAAGCGCGCAGTTAGATCAGGCCCAGGCACTAATATAAATATCGTCAGGTCTCTCTGTACCTACGAGGCGAGCTAGTGTCGCGCTCCATCTTCATCGGTGGGACCGGTTGTCGCAGCAACCATTCGTACAAGGTTTCATCGAAGGGGGTAGAGCATACATCACCAACAAGGGTAGACAACCCGAAATCTTCAAGGGGAAGTGTGTGAAGCATCGCCGTTTCGATTCCCACCGTCGAGAAACCTATGCCATTTCTCGGGTCGGCGCTAACCAACCCGGCTGAGGGAACTAGCAGATAATTAGTTGGCCAGAGGCCGAAGAGTCGTAGAACGAGACAGTTGCTCTAGGAATTTAGAAGGCAGTAAAGGTGGTGGCCAATTATGGATATCGGGCCTGGTATGTTTACGCCAGCAGTGCCTGGAAAGAGGCTTTACAATAAAAAGCACTTCTTCATTCTAGCAGTCGCCCTATCTACTATATCCTAACAAAATATCTGGGCTTAATACTAGTTAGAATTAGTCGCCGTATCTCGAGCCGTTTTGGCGAGGCACGAGAGACGGCTCTAGTGAAAAGGTGTTGCCGTATTTTAGAAAGTAAGTGTTGTCGCTAGTGAAGCTGTTTAGTATAAGTTTAAGCGTGTGCGCGTTTTAAGAAAATATATAACTATATAAGCTAATGAAAAATAATGACAAAAAGTAATAACATCTAAAACAAACGGCGCTCGCTGTGTGACAGTTTAGTACAATATAATAATAAAGTCATACTGACCTATGGCTCTTACTTTTAATCAGCGCTACAGAAAAGAAGATAACTATGCTACACTAAAAATGGGCGCCTATTAGTTATCAGCGCAATGTTCATTCCTACAGCACAAAACAGTTTTGGTTGGCACCTGTTAGTCATCAGCACATGCTGGCCACTTTTGCCGAAGTTCGATTTTGGCGTTGGTTGGCGAAGTTCGAAGTTGGCGTTGGTTGGCGAAGCTCTTTTGGAATAGAAATTGTTGACGCTTCCTAGTCGCTGGCACCAACTAAACACAAGTCATACAACAGTCTACTTTACTGCCTGTTAGAAGCACACGAAACTTGGTGCTGAATGAAGGTATGATATCTCCGCCAATACTGAACCGGTTTCAATTCTGTAAAGAGATTCGTGTTTTCCCAACGAATTCTGGTGTCGATTCACACCAAGATGGCTGGAAAGAGACCAGTATTAGGAATTCCTCAAATTGCTGGTAACTATATACATAGGAATGACATCCCCATGCTCTGTACAGCATGGGTGAGTTATCTCTTACCGGCGCGCCCGCCCGTGAGGCGTTCTTACGGACAGTACGGTGGTTACCCGAACTGGCATATAGAGCCAACGGGGCGTGGCTTGGAGCAACTCAGACTGGGCCACTTCGTACCTGGCTAATCCGGGTCGGTTCGTACCCAACAGAGTGATCCGCACTACACCAGAGACCCAACACAGAATGTAATATCTATCCAATATATGGCACTCTCACCAATCTATAACCCAGACACTTATCACCACACCTAACTCAACAAAGTGGTATCATCACAGACTCCATATATGACTTTTCTAACAAGAGCTTACACTCCATTATAGAACTAAGAACCCCATCACAGTATGTTTTGGAATAAAAATATCAACAAAGCCAATGGATACGTATCTTCTCGGAGGGATTAGCATCTGAAACAGTTACAAATGGTGGTGAAATTGTCATCGACTATCCGTGTGGCAGTCAAACAGAAATTGCCATGAAACCAGGCAATGTCTGCTCCAGCTATAAAGTAGAAAGTAAAGCCTTGGAAATGATGTTGAAGTATTAACCAAAGATCATAAGGTGAAG